>CANSZD010001600.1:172500-357500 GCA_947648045.1 Beta corolliflora | reverse complement strand
AATTCATACTATATATTTATATCCCTTCAAAGTAGAAATAACAATAACGAGATTCCAAAATAATGAAATATAACAAGGTTCCCAAAAAATAATAAAGATAAAATAAACCATCCTTAAACAAGATTTATATACTTGCTCAACTTCAAAAATGCTCAATTCATAAACCACATACTCGTTGTCTGAGTTTGGGTACAAGGTTGATTACAACGTTAGTTATAATACCCCCGATACATAACTCTTGGCGAAAAATAAAGACGGTATCATTCTTCCACGAGTACTGTAACATCGACAACATAGATATTTATTTATAAAACTATAATATTATCATAAGCACAAAACATGAAACAACACACTTGTACACGTTTCCAACATGGACCAAGGAGACATTATATTTATATAAAAAACAACATAATTCTCATATAACAACAATCTCCACATTCCATAATTTCAATAACCAACATAATGATCAAACATGAAAATGAATGTCAAGCATTACGCCAAAGTCACGCAAATGTTGGCAGTCTGGAATATGGCACTAATGTGCATGCGCTCGGCGCAAAACAAACTGTGCGCTCCGCACAGGAGCGGGAGTTAAGAGTCAGTAACTTATGCTTGGCGCAACAAACATGCGCTTGGTGCGACCTTGTAAAATTTGGTGGACAGATAGTAGCCCATACTTTTTTTCGGAAAATGACGTTGCCTCAATTAAGAATATTACAGAAATTCAATTAGAGATAACACAACCCAAAATCCGTAAAATTTTCCGATGAAATCTACACAACATGAATGATTCAAAATACAGATCATACTTGTAGTACACACTTAAAATTAAGCGGTTTTAAACAAAACAAAAATTTGGTTCACAAAGAACAATTACAAGCATGAATTATATACTATTCAAGAATAACTTAAATAATCAAATACACATATCAAAGTTCCTCTAAACACACCAATTATACACTACCGTGTCAGATCACATGATAAAATTGCCAAACCATATGGTAATACCATCAACTGATGATGTCTCGATTGAAATGTTGATTGACCACGTTTTTCTAAATTTAAGTCAACATGTGGGAGAAGGAAATTATATGGTTGAAAGGGCCATCATCACACCCCTCAACGAAGATGCTGACAAGATAAATGATAAGGTTGTTGAGAAATTTCTCGGAGAAGGAAAAACATACTATTCGATTGATTCTGTTCCCGATGATAAGAGAATTTTGTATCAGCAAGAGTTTATGAATTCAATTTCAGCTTCGGGATTGCCTCCTCATGCTCTCACTTTGAAACCTGGGGTATCCTTAATGCTTTTGAGAAACATCGATCCTAAGAATGGGCTTTGCAATGGAACACGGTTACTTTGCCGTGGACTGAAGGAAATTTTTTATAGATGCTGAGATTTTAACAGGGCATTCTAGGGGAAACAGAGTTTTTGTAACACCCCAGAATTTCAAAGGCGGAAAAGAAAGAAATAATAATATATTTAATAGGACGATGGCGGAAACATCGTCTTCTGGGAATGTCACTACTACAAGAATAGTGCTTAAATAACTAAGTGATAAAAACAAACATAAGTAAATACTATAAGTAAATTAGTTACTTAGATTAAAATCGAAATGAGAAAACTATCTCAAACTAAAGAGAAGTCTAGAACTAAAACCCCTAATAGATTATTTCTCGCATCTCAACCCGAGCCCAAAATCAAAGAAAATCCCCATCAACAAAACCTGCAAAATATACAACAAATATTCACAATCAGTGGGGAGTAACTAGCAGTTCTCCCAGAACAAAAGCAATCAAAGTACGATTCAGAGATAGATTAATAAGAAAGGAAATCATAAAATCATTATAATAATAACATGCATCTAAAAAACCATAAAGCTCATAGGCAATACAAGTGATCAACAATAATAAATAAACCAGATATAGTGAGTGAATAAAATCTAGAATACATAAATAATAATAAATCAAGAATACAACAAGTTATTGAGTCAGAAACCGAACGCCAGTGATTCGCAAATCAACTCTCGTCTTAAAATAAACCATACAACCTAAACTATTTATAAGGAAAACAAAACCGACTCCTACTATGCTTAGGACAAGTACCTAAGTCATACTCCTAATAAAACTCACAAAGATAAGATTAAACAAACAAGATAACAAAGAAATAACAAACTCCTAAACCAAGTAGAACAAGCTCAACTTGGCGCCTACTAACTAGACTCCTATTGAAGATATAACTCTACTCTAATTAGAACAAGTTTTGTGCTGATGGTATAATTAGACGCTGTATTCCTGAAGAAGATATAGAAAGAATATTGCTTCATTGTCATTCTTTAGAGTGTGGTGGTCATTTTAGTACTAACAAGACAGTAGCTAAAGTTTGGCAATCTGGATTTTATTGGCCTACTATGTATAAAGATGCAAGAAATTTTGTTGCTAAATGTGATAGATGTCAAAGAGTTTGTAATATATCTAAGAGAAATGAAATGCCTATGAATATTATTCTTAAAGTTGAACTGTTTGATCTTTGGGGAATCGATTTTATGGGTCCTTTTCCTCCTTCTCTAAACAATAGATACATTTTAGTGGCAGTTGACTATGTATCTAAGTGGGTGGAAGCTATAGCCACTCAAACTGATGATTCAAAGGTTGTTATGAATTTTATCAAAAAGAACATATTTTTTAGATTTGGTGTTCTTTGAGCAATATTAAGTGATGGAGGCTCTCATTTCTGTAATAAGCCACTTGATAGTCTTTTAAGAAAATACGGGGTAACTCATAAAGTTGCTTCAGCTTATCACCCTCAAACAAATGGTCAAGTAGAGCTTGCTAATAGGGAGTTAAAGCAAATTCTTGAGAAAACAGTTAATAACTCTAGAAAAGATTGGTCTAGTAAGATAGATGATTCCCTTTGGGCCTATAGGACAGCCTTTAAGACACCTTTAGGCATGTCTCCTTATAGGCTAGTGTATGGAAAATCTTGCCATCTTCCTGTCTAAATAGAACATAAAGCTTATTGGGCTATTAGAGAGTTAAATATGGACCTTAAAGCTGCTGGAGCTAAGAGACAGTTACAACTAAGTGAATTAGAAGAATTCAGACTAGATGCCTATGAGAATGCTAAATTATATAAAGAAAAAACAAAACTTTGGCGACTTAAACTGTTCCCTGGAAAATTACGATCTAGATGGTCAGGCCCCTTCACTATTGTTAAAGTTTGCCCTTATGGTTCGGTTGAATTACAAGGTCCAAATGATATTTTTAAGGTAAATGGTCACCGTCTTAAACCATATATTGCAGGTGAATTATTACCTAAAGGAGTGACTTACTCCTTAGAAGATCCTATTGCAACATGAATTTCAAGATAGTCAAGCTCGTGACTTTAAACACGCGCTACTTGGGAGGCAACCCAAGCTACTCTTTGTTTACTTTTTATTTTATTTCTTTTATCAGCATTATTATCTTATTTCTATTTTTTTCCATTTACTTATGCAGGTACATAGCTAGTTAAAAAGCTATAAGTCAGTTTCGCCTTGTGTGTTCTGTCATGTTCAACCACTTATAGTGACTGGACTAGAAAACAACTAATTAGCGGAGAACATTTATGTACTCTACATTCACCAGGAACTGCTGCTATGTCCTGCTACTCCTTCTACTATGTGTTGCTGCTGTTGTGTTGTGCTACTGTGTCTGTCACCATTATCACAAGAGTTGACATAGAGTTGCTAGCTTGTTGCCTCTCTCTTACTGCGTTGCACAAGAGAAGTCGTCTTACACCCCAGGTTGTTTCTCTCTAAGTCTTTTATATTGCCATGGTTATTGCTACAATTTCCCCTTTCCCATATAGTCTGAGTATATTCAAACATTGAGGACAATGTTTATTATAAGTGTGGGGGAGAGGCTTAAGCCTTGAATTACTGGATTTGGTGTATTGCTTTAATGTTGGAATCAATTTGTATGATGGAACAGGTCTAGAAAAGGAGGAAATCTAATTGGATATAGGGGAGGTGCTGTCAAAATTTTATAATTTTCTTGTCTGATATTGATTTGAAGGCAAATTCCGTTAGCTTAATTTGACTGGAAAAAAAAATCATTGAATTTAAAAAAAAAAAATTCTAATTTTGTTGCAAGCTAATGGATTTTTATGTTGACTGATTCGGAGAATAATATAGCATAATGGTGCAAGTGTTTGGCAAGTGGTAAGAATGGTTATTTATGATTTGATTTGTGATTGACTTGGTGAACATCTATAACCATTATGAGACTTTTGATCCTTTTAATAGACTAAAACATCTATGTTAGTCTCTCTCTATTTTTTCATGAGAGTGTGTGTTAGTTCCTGGTGAAGTATAGACTCTTGAATTTGCATTGGTTTCTTCGAGACTACATTGAAGCATGAGCATGCATAAAAATGATTAAGGCGTTCGTTTTTGTCGAACCACATTTAGCCTAAGCCACCTACATTATCATATCTCTTTCTAAAGCCCCTCTGAGCCTTAAGCCTATTTCTTTTGTTTAAACCACATTACAAGCTTATATCCTAAACACATGACTTTTACCAATGATTTGAGCTAGTGGAATATAATTTGGTGTTTGGAGTATTGTTTGTGAAGGGTATAAAAAAAACAATAATTATTATGGAGGTGGTGTTTTATATTTTATATCAATGATTATTATGAGATTGTGAAAAATACAATAAAGCGGACTGTTGAAAAAAAACAAAAAATAAGAACACAGAAGAATTTATTGCAGTGAAAAAAAAAAAAGTCCATATTTTTATTGGTGTTTACTATCCAATGATATTATTATAGTGAAGAAGTTAGCTTATATTTGAGTAGTTGGAGTTTTGATTGTGGCCATTACTTTTGGCCTTGTTATAATTTAGTTTTTTTTTTACTCCACTAGCTCTGAAAGCTTTTGAGCTCCAAATCCAAAATACTTCCTACCCTCTCACCTTAGCCTTACATTACAACCCTACTAAAGTCCTTTTGATTTTTGTATGCTCTATGTCTTACTAAGTAGTGGAGGATTGAACGATATGCAAATTTAAAGATGATATATTTCATTTCGAGTCGACTTCGTAGGTTTTGAATGATAATTGTTACACCCTAAACACATGAGTGATTATAATTTTTTATTTTTATTTCCACAACTAAAGTGAGGGTTCAACAAGTTAATTACTCAATTACTTAATTCTTGAATATGGTTGTGGTAAGACTGAATGGAAACACTAATACATGAAGTACTATGTTTTTTGAAGAGTTGGTTGGTCTTTGGCTCATTGCTTGTGATGTCTAAACAATGTTTTTGAACAAAAAAAAAAATTTATTTCTATAAAAGTTATTTTTGGTCTTTGTGAAAACTTTCAGTTGAGTTATGGTTGCTTATATTAGAATTTGCCTGAAAAGTCAGTCAGTTTGGAAGTTTAAAAAAAAAATGTTACTCCAATCTAGTATCTTATATTGATTGATAGATGCTTATCATTCTATAGTCTGGCCTTCGAGGAATTATGGCTTAAGAAATGTGGGGGAGTTGATAAGTCTAATTTACGTATATTTTATTCACTTCTATTATCACTTTTGGGTTTAAATTATGAGACATATAGTATATTTTTATCATATATTTTAACGTTGGAAGAGTTAAACTAATTCGGTAACAAAGTTGATTAATATATGAAAATCGACCTTATGTGCGAATACTTTGTTTTAGAGCCCACTGATTTATTAGTCTACGCAATTGTTTTGCAGGTAAACCAAAAGCGAATTCAATAAATAAAAGGAGTGAAGCCCATTTATGACTCCAAGTTTGCACGCACTGCCGACAAAGAAGCAGACGAAGCAATTGAAAGAAAAGGAGAATGGACTCCTAAGTCCTAATATGTTGGGCCAAAAACAACACGGGACCACGCATCACAGATGTGAAGATTGGCATGAGGAAGAAAAAAATAAGAAAAACCTAACACTAGAGACGCACAATAGAGAAGTATAAGAGGGGATTACAGAAGCAGCGATGAGGCAGGGAGGAAACGGAGAACAGAGGGACGCACTATAGAGGACGAACGTATCAGGGAGAGCACGAAGCGTTTCATCTGATTCATCATATGAACCTGGAGTTTCTTTCTCTCCTCTCTTAGTTTATGTTATTTAATTTCATCAGTTATTATGTTTAATTTCAGATTTTCACTTTTAATTAGTTGGGTTAATTTAGTTTCAATGTCTAGCTAAATTTCTATGTTCTAGGACTAGATGTTGTCTTTTAATTTTCTGTCAATGGATTGAATTATTGTTGGGTTAGTTTAATTTAAATTGCAATTTGATAATCTTGAGTTCAATTGCTTAGTTTTGATAAGGGCCCTATCAATTGTATGTTTAAGGTATTGGATTATTAGCGGAAGTGAAAGTTTAATGTTAGTTCGTGGGATTATTAAACGTCAAGTAGTATAATTTTAGGAATAGTTATACACTTGGGGTGGTCTTTTATATGAATTCTTATTCTTAATGCGTTTGTTCTAAATTTTATGACCACGAAGTAGGCGTAAGTTTAGTATTCAAATATACGTTTTCCGCCTTGGAAGAGGGGATAATATACATTAGGAATCCGACCATTGTGATCTAATTATTTTACCCTACAATTAGTTTAATTTCATTGTAGAAGTTAATTGGCGAAATCTATGTCCTAGAATTATTTCTCATATTTGGTTATACCTATTATCCGACCCTTTTAGAGTTAGAATTAGTTTAGTTCTTATTTTAGTAGTTTCGTTTATCACCACCATTCACTATTTTCGGATCGTCTAAATAATATTAGTGTCTCTTAATTTGGTAGTTGATCATACATCCTTGTGGGAAACGATATCTTGCTTACCCTATATTTACTTTAATTGAACCGTACACTTGTGGTATTTTAAGGTACTTTTAGGACCGACCACCTCGTCGGGGAAAACATCTAAGTATTCCTTCACCACTGGCACTTCTTTAACCCTCCTTTCTCCCTTTCCTAGGTGTTGTATGCAACAGAAATACAACAGAAATCCTTTATGCACATACTCCTTCAATTTCATCATGGAGATGACGGAGATTTCTGGCTTCAAGATAATCTTCTTGTAGGATATTCTAGTGCCACAAGGGCTCCTTAGGTACACATTCTTTTTAAGGCAGTCGATCTTGGCCTTACGCTTACTTAGTCAGTCCATTCCTAAGATCACATCTAGGTCTCCTAGGTCGAATTCAAGCAGAGTGGAAGGAAATACTAAGTCAACAATCACAACAGAAACATCCTCATACTGGTGCTTACAACAAATGATTTCCCCGGTAGGTATTGCAATAGGAAAGCTGATAGACTTTGGAACACTAAGACTCAACCTGAATAAAAATCTTTTGGAGATGAAGGAGTATGATGCTCCCGAAGCAAACAGAACCTTAGCAGGAGAACAATGTATAAGAAAAGTTCCAGTCACGACTTATGCGGATGCCTCAGCCTCGCGACTTCCCATTACGAAAAGTCTGCCTTGGTTATTGTTTCTTGAGTTGTGACTTCCACCATTACTTTCTTTATTCCGTCCATTTCCAGTGGGCTTCGCTCCATTGGCATTCGGGTGGGTGTCTTGGTTTGATGGAGGCTGAGTAGAACCATTTCCTCTCCCTTGAGTTCCCAGGTACCTTATCCCATGCCTACTACAATTGTGGGGTTTATTCTTAGCAGATTTGGAGTAACATTCGTAAGCTCTGTGTCCCATCTTCCCAAATTTCCGGTAATAAATTGTATTTCCTTGACAGTCCTTCCCTAGGTGGTTGTTCGGACACTGTTTGTAATAATAGACTCTCGCAGGTTTTCCTCTATTCTCTTGGGGATTGTTATTACTACCTCCCTTGGGTTGGTTGCCACTGAAGTTCCCATTCCCTTTCTGTCTCTTATCAAATCTCTGGAAGGTAGGGTTTGGGTTTTTCTTTCTTTTCTCTCCCCAATTTGTTCCTGGGCACGACATAAGATCATGTCCAAGTGGGCAGACTTCCCAAACAGTTTGTCTAGGGAGTCAAAAGTGTTCCCTACTAGTCTAGACTTCAAGTCGTAAGTTAAGCCTTATTCACATCTAGAGGCCTTTAGTTCCTCAGTAGGGACACTCTCAACCACAAACTTCATAAGGCCTATGAATATAGGTAGTATTGCTCAACAATCATAAATCCCATCTGTAGGCTAATGAACCTTTTGGGCTTTTTGTTTCTTAAGATATGGTGGTAGAACTTGTCCCTCGGAGCAGCATTAAGTGTCTCCCAACAAAAGTTAGGTCGGCGATCAAGGCGGTCTTGTTTTGAGTCCACCGTAAATCGAATATTCCACAAGGTAATATGTAGCGTTTTAACTACCTTGACTCCTCAAGGCGGGCCGAGACTTCAAAGATCTTATTAAGATTAATCCAGTTTTATAAAGTCGTAGGGTCAATGTTGCATGTGAAGGTAGAGGGATGGTTTTGGTTGATCTTCTTATGTATAGCCCCAACAGTGTCCCCCCTTTGGGTAGCTCTTTCCTGAACTAGGTTGGAGGTCACCTAGAGTAGTTGTCTAAAGGTTTCCTAAACATTCATTTATGTCCTACAACTTCCACCAACCATAAAGTTCCTATTCAAATGGCATAGTACAAGTTTAGCTTGAAGTTCATACAAGTTAATAACGTTGTAAACACATAATCTCAACATAAGACAAAAAAGAATTTTAGAAATAGACAAACAACCACATTTGAATTCTTCAAACACTTTGTTTAATTTCAATTCTTGGTCATCGAAGTCTATATATATTTCAGAAATGGGAAAAATAGAAAAATAAAAAAACGATAATCATATTAACTCCATTGAGAATTTATTCAATAATCCACAATCTCAAAGCATACTATAAATTCTACTACACATATGACAACTCATGGCTTAAATTTTATTGCAGAAAGAAACGAAAACAAACAAGTCTTAATAATTAAAGTCTTTGCTAATGTACCCACTTAAGTGGAACTGCATGGGACGAACTTCTATTCTTATGCAACTTCCTCGAAAGCTTCTAGTCCTGGCATCTCAATGGGTCCTCTAAGTACCTCCTCTAGAAAGTGTTCTAACTCATCATCTTCTATTGGCTCTCCCTCCAAGGGTTCCTCCTCTTCCTCTATGGGCCTTCCTCCTTCTCTATGGGCTCTTCTTCCTCCTCCTCTATGGGTTCTTCCCCTTCCTCTAGGTTATCATGTACTTAACGTCATTGGTTTACAGGGATTGGAATGTCAAAATCATAATTGTTAACTTCATGATCACTCACATAAACCATAGGATAAAGGATACAGTGCCCTATCTATAGGTTATGGTAGACATCTGTAATAGTCCCTGTCTCTGGTTCCTCGAGGCCTGACTACAATGGGATGGAGGTAGAGAGTGATTTGGAGAGGGGTGTGGGATGCAACATGTGATGGTTGAACTGACTTGAGGCATCAAGGAATGGTACGGGGCTATCCTCTGGCTAGAACTGGGGTTGAGGCTGGGGTTGTGGTTCGGGTGCCAGAACCTAATTTCTTATAGTAAGATGCAACTCAACCCTGATATGCCCTCGAGTGAACATCTACTTATGGCCAATATAATACTTGGCATAGTTAGGGGATCCACTAGGTAGGATTTTGTTTGCATACTTGTTCTTCACCCCTAAGTAAGGGTTCTCGTCCTGGAGGTGAGTCAAAATGAAAGGCACAACAAAGGTATCATTCTAAACTTGGGAACCTCTAACATTTATTATGTAAAGTAGAGGTCCATCTTCAAAAGAAATTGGCTCAAGGACCCATCTATATGTTTCTTTAGGTAACAAAGGTGGGGTATCCCATGTAAAGTGTTCTGAACCAAAAACTCAATTTCTGGGAAATAAGAAGCAATAAAGTAAGTGGTAAGTCTCTAAGTCTAGTTCCAAGTGAAGAACTATTTCATGTGAATCTAGTAATGCTAGACTTTGCACTAATCACAAGTACAACTTTATCAATGAAGTTGTTGATCACATTCACTATCAATTCAAACCTTGCTTTACTTAAACTTGACACTTATACGATAAAGGTGGGGTATCCCATGTAAAGTGTTCTGAACCAAAGACTCAATTTCTGGGAAATAAGAAGCAATAAAGTAAGTGGTAAGTCTCTAAGTCTAGTTCCAAGTGAAGAATTATTTCATGTGAATCTAGTAATGCTACACTTTGCACTAATCACAAGTACAACTTTATCAATGAAGTCGTTGATCACATTCACTATCAATTCAAACCTTGCTTTACTTAAACTTGACACTTATACGATAACTTCTAACTTTCTTGCGTTCTTGACCCCTTGGGCAACAATCACTTGTTATGGGTAACTTGTACCCTTTAACATCTAGTCTCTTTAAGATCACAACATAAAACTTGGATCGAACACATGGCTATCAAGCTCGACCCATAACACACTTTAAACCATAAAAGAAAACATAGAACACCCTAAATTATGTTGTATGATCCCCTTACTAACTATCCCTCTATTGAAGATCTTTTGCTTAAATCTTTTATAGAAATCGTTTTTAAAGTCTTTTTAAGAATGTGGAAGAACTTTTAGCGCCGATACCAAGTTTGTAACACCTCCAAATTCAATTTCCTAAAAAGGAAGCTAGGAACATTACCACTGTGGTGAGATGCAAGGCTATTGGTCGGTTAAATGATCTTTGAATTTAAATTGTCTTTTGAATAAAAAAAATGATACTAAATAGTTGAATTTTTTTAAATCTAATTCTAACTTAACTAAGTAGCTGAAAACTCTAAAGATATAAACTTAAACGTTCATACAAGGTGGAAGCATCATGCCCAAAAAGAAAGAATTCAAAAACCGAACATTTCAAATCCAAACCAATAATTACAATAAAAGATTTGCTGAAAGAATCTTGCGACGTATCAACCCCATGCGTGCTTGATGGTCACCCGAAGGAATAGTTTGCTCACCATTTAACGTAAGGTTGGAATGGATCGTGCAGGGTCAAAGTACATTGATCAATGACAACAACAACATACACGTCGGTGAGATTTAAGTACATACACCAAGTAAAGGAAATGACTCAATCTTAAGTCTACTCATATTACTTTAAATAAGATTGGTATTATACGGGCACAATCATCTAATAGAGTTATGCGGGCTACTCACTACTTCTTGAAGATGGTCAGATTATCCCTTGGACCGTCCTCTCAACCAATTGTGCTACATCAGTATGATCATACGTTGACAAGCGTCTCTTAGACCGTCCTTGCCCTTTGGATGTCTGCCTAACCTTAGCCATCTCGATGCTTTACACGGAACCAATAAGGTCATCTACATCGTCATGCAGATCCTATGAAGAAGTATAAAACACGGCAGTTGTAACTTCCCCCTTATGTTCATTGCTCATAGGGGATCCTACCTACGAGCTTTAAGTGCCAACTTTCTTTCACTTTATGTGATTTAATAGTTTAGAAACACATTGACTCAAGATAAAAACATGAGAATAAACTAAACTTATTTTAATTTTACATGCTTGGTGATCAATCAAGTTATTTATATTAAGTCCTTTGAGGAACTAACAACTACTTGTCTGAACTTGACTAAAGGTGTAGCTTACTTGATAATTCTGAGAATATACTTGAACCTTAATTTACAAATCTTAATGAATAAGAAGAATGTTAACTCGGAAGGAACACTACAAGAGGGGAGGGGGAGGTGAATTGTAGTGTGGAACTTATTGCCCAAATAATACGGAATTTAAAACATAAGCAATAAGGAACTGAAAATGCAAGAGAGATTTTTACGTGGAAACTTCTTGTCTCAATACAAGAAGAAAAACCACGACTTCCTCAAGATTTAAACTCTTCACTATAGCAGGGAAGCTCCTCTGTTACAACCTATTACATGCCCAAGTTCCACTTAGAACTCCAACTCTCTCACAAGTTCCACTAGGAACTCTAAATCTCTAGACTTAACTCTAAGTCCCTTAAGAGTTCCCACAACTCTTTACAACGGTTTACTCAAACCCTTCACCTCTAGATAGACTTTACCCTAAGTCTACGCATAAACAACAAGAACTTACTCAAGTTCCAATTTTGATATATGCGTATAAAGAATATCTCAAGGAAGAGATACTTACATCAAAGGGGTTATTGATAATCCTTGACTTTTAATTGTCTGTAAAAAGTCAGCCTTCACTTGTTCCTTTGAATGACGTAGGGTGGAGTTGCTTTCTCGTACGAGTTCCTTCTTCTTGCAGGAACTTAACTCAGCAGGGTTTCCTGCTTATCACTGAGTTTCGGCTCTGATACCAATTGTTAACTCGGAAGGAACACTACAAGAGGGGGGTGAATTGTAGTGTGGAACTTATTGCCCAAATAATGCGGAATTTAAAACATAAGCAATAATAAACTAAAAATGCAAGAGATATTTTTACGTGGAAACTTCTTGTCTCAATACAAGAAGAAAAACCACGACCTCCTCAAGAATTAAACTCTTCACTATAATAGGGAACCTCCTCTGTTACAACTTATTACATGCCCAAGTTCCACTCGAAACTCCAACTCTCTCACAAGTTCCACTAGGAACTCTAAATCTCTAGACTTAACTCTAAGTCCCTTAAGAGTTCCCACAACTCTTTATAACGGTTTACTCAAACCCTTCACCTCAGGATAGACTTTACCCTAAGTGTATGCATAAACATCAAGAACTTACTCAAGTTCCTTACTCGAACTTGATACAAGAATTCACTCAAACTCTTCACCAAGTTCCCATTGTAAGAGTTCACTCAAACCCTTTAACCCCAAACTCAAATACAGACGCTTGATAATTTGGTTAAACTCTAGTATATAGAAACTGAAGAACTGTAAAGGAACATGGCACTCGTAGGAACTTGGAACTCTATTCCTTAAGCCATACCTCATGGAATGACACAAGTCACACAACTTGAAATGAAGACATAAGCCTCTATTTATAGCATGCACAAGACTTGAGCACCACTTCCTCTTTTTTCTCCACTAACCCATGATCAGTTAGTTGGGAGAAACTTGGGGAAGAAGCAGTCAAAGACTTGGACATTACTTAAATCACGTTTACTGTAAAACAGTTAGAGTAAAAATAGGAAACAAAAAGAAAATAAATACTTGGAGAAAAAGCAACGTTTTATCAAAATATAATCCAATAGATATTTTCCAAATTAAAACTCACTTTTTATTTATTTTCTTATGCAAAAATATTATACTGAAAACTTTTTTCATAAACTTGACGTAAGTACATGAGTTCCTGTTCGTACAGGAACTCGCGTCTACATGTTCCTGCACTCACAACTCATTATACGTATTATAAATCTAGGCTTTTTATTTTCCAAAAACTGATAAGATAAGATTAAATAAACAAAAGATATGAAAATCAGAATCTAAATTAAAACTGATTTTATTTATTGTAGACACATAATCGTATCTCCCCATTTAAGGATCCGATGATGAAACATATTGTTGTCTTAATTGGTCTGACCCAAGGGGAGAGCAATCTGAAAAGCCATTCAAAACCATTTCGAAAAGTGTTAAAGTCCTATTTTAAAGCCCAATTAATTATTCATGATAATTAATTGTATTTGAGCCCAATTCTTTGAAAAGCCCAATTAATTGATAATTAATTGATTTATTTTAATAAATAAATATTTTCAAAAGATATTTAATATATGTTAAATTCAGATTTTACCCTGTAAAATCGGATATCCGTAGTTAAAAGATGAACGCGGCTTCCTGCGCCGAGCGCACGTGTCCTGACACGTGGGCTTCCATGTAAGCTGCGCCTAGCGCACAGCATGTGCCAAGCGCACCAGAATTGCCACGTAGACTTTTGTTTCATGTAGAGTCCAGCGTCAAGCGCAATTCTCTGCTTGAGACGCGGATTATCTTTCTTATCTTGTTTAAAAGCGCGTACCACGTGTACGCTTTTTACTGGTCATGCCGCGTCATGCACTTGACACGTCAGCTGCGCCAGGCGCAGCTGGCGTGTGAGGCGCAATGTTGTTTTCCCTATAAATAGGCCTGTTTTCCGTACAGATTTTAAGACGGATTTTTCACATAACACTCGACGACTACTTTACGAACACAATTACAAATTCTCTCTACGAACTACAAAATCTCCCTACAAAACTCATACCTTTCAAACACAAATACATTCAAATCTACATATATTCAGATTTTCAGGCTTCACGATTGCTCGTCCCGAAGGTTGTCAATCTCTCAGATCCAAGCCACGGTATAATCCTGAGTGTCCTTAAATAAATTATTTTTATATTGAAGTTACTAACAGTTTTCTTTCCTGATGTAGATCTTTAATGTGAAATCGCTTTACTGTATATTCTAACCCTTTCTCTATACTTTCTTTTATTTTATTTTATTATTATTCATGCCTTTGTATCTTATATGCCTGCCTAATCATTCTATGCATATTATATGATTGTCCTGTTTTATTGCTGTTATCACCCACATGTTATTTTTGCTAATCAAGACCTAAAGAACTGTTTTAATATTAATCAGATTAATTTGGACAACCTGCTAGGTTCCCTGTAATATTGATTGCCTTATAACTTGTCACTAAAAATTAGTCTTTTTATATGTTTCCTGAACCAATTTAGACTAATTATTTTTAGGGTGTTCAAAACGTTATATGATTATTCTTTGGCATAAAATTTACAATGAATCGATATTTAGTAGAGGCCAACTCTGGGCGAATGTGGTTCATTATGACTATATTCGTACCCTCATCCCCGAACTCAATCTTTTGTTCACTTTGACCATCCATGGAGTCAGGACGGGGATATCTACATTGGATAATTTGTCCCTATGGTTTTCCCATATCCAATTAGGTTTATGATTCTTCCTAAAAAGAACTGTTGGCGACTTCTTTCAAAATAATTTTCAATAAAACCTATACAGTGGGGTAGTCAAATCTAATACGCGCTCACACCGCGTAGGCGAAATAAAAACACGCCTATAATTTGGCGACTCCACTGGGGATGATTTAAAAAAATTAATTTTTTTAAAATGAGTGGGTCAAATCTTATTTTTATGCCTTTGAATAATATACAGTTTTGCATATGCATGGCTATTGTTCAGCCACCATAAGGACAATCTACCTTGCCTCATTATTAGCACATGTTTTACGTGTGAGGTCACCCCCGGGGGGTTTGCGCTTTGTCCTTCCAAAACGCTTCCTGAGCGATAGTGTTGGATCTTAGTCATAAGCAAACCTACCCAACCATGGCATTGTTCTCTTGTTCCTGACTTGAGACTGAAGTGCGTCTTACACGTGGCCACCTCTTTAAGCAGGGGTACGAAGCGTGAGATCAATCTCTTAGTCATGGACCCTTTCAGCCTTAACCTAAACCTGACCAATAGTTGAATGTAGAACTGGACTTTAGGTTGAGAAGTTTTACATCCATGTTACCTGACATTTATTTGTGATTGCAATTTTTGCCTGCTAATATGCTTTGCGCCCGAAATTACCGCACATCGCGTCTAAAACAAATCGTCATTTTCGCCTGAACCTCCATCAATTTATCAATAAGCGTGCCGCAGAGCATTGCACCAGACGCATTGAGTTGCGCCTGGCGCAACGTCCATGCGCCAGACTCACATACTTCGCGCCGCGCACATCAGATGCGTGGCACGCAGTCTATTCGTCCCATGCTTATTGGTCTTTTGACCTTTGTTCGAGTCTAAGATAACAAGTTTGCATCGTATAATATTAAAAAAAACAGTCTTTTCATGCAAGGTCGAGTTTGTCCTAAAAAAAAATGCATCTAAAGTGGTCATTATAGAGTTAGAGTTGTCTTGCATGTCTACCTCTTCCCACCTTCTCCCTGCTGTTCAACTAATCTCCCTTGTCAATCCTACCTTACCATATTCATTAATTTCAAAAAACTTACATTTTTCAAAATCAATCCTACACCATATTCTACCTTTTTCGAAAACATATACTAATCATCATCAAACTACGTTATTTCAAAAAAAAAATATTCTTCAAAATTAATCCATCATCTTTTCCTAACAAAAGATAAAACAAGGGGTTCCTTTCAAAAATGAATTTCGAAAATTCTAAGCCCATTCCAAACACCTTTAATCCAATCCAACCCAATAAACCAAATCCAATTCACTTGCATTCGTTCTAGGCCCATATGCATTAGAATCCATTTTGCATTAATATAGGGTCCATCTAATTCGGGTCCATGCATTCATATTAGGCCCGCTAGCATTAGAATCCATCTTAGGCCCATATAAGTCTAGTTCAAGTCAAAGCTAGGCCCATTTGCATCTTTATGTGAACCCTAGTCTATGTCAATCCTAGTCCAAGTCTAATCCAACTCTATTCCAATCCAATGTCAGGCCCATGTGCATTTTCGAGTCTAACATCAAACCAATATAGGACTAAGTCCAAAATTAGGTCCATATAAGGCCCAACTCATTTTCAAAGTCAATCCAGTCAAATTCCAAATCCATATAGGACGAAGTCCAAACCATTAAGTCTAGCGAAGCTAGCATCCCTGTAAGACCCTAACGGCACCCCTTGACTTACCTAAGCTAGTTATCCCTGTAAGACCATAACGACACCCCTATGACTTAGCTAAGCTAGTCATCCCTGTAAGACCATAACGACACCCCTTTGACTTAGCTAAGCTAGTCATCCCTGTGAGACCATAACGGCACCCCTTTGACTTAGCTAAGCTAGTCATCCCTGTAAGACCATAACGGCACCCCTTTGACTTAGCTAAGCTAGTCATCCTTGTGAGACCATAACGGCACCCCTTTGATTTAGTTAAGCTAGTAACCCCTTTAAGACCCTAACGACACCCATTGACCTAGTGAAGCTAGTCACCTCTAAGACCATAAAGGTACCCTCCAAATTTAGCGAAGCTACTCCTATCTTACATCTATAGCAACCCCAAATCATCAAGTCTGGCAAAGCCAATTCCTTCCTAAGCCTAGCGAAGCTAGCATAAGCAACCCTTTTGAGTCCAGTCCAGTACAGTCCAGTCCATGTCTGCATTTGCATATAGTTAGGCTCATGTCACCATCGTAACCATAATCACACCCAACTCTAATCATTTCCCATCTTCCTTTCCATTTCCATTCTCCAATTTCCCATTTCCATTTCTCATCTCCATTTCTCATTTTAAAAGCATCATTTCTAAAAATTTATGAGGTCCATTTGATTTCTGTTCAGGACGGATCGTGAGATTATAACTTGGGAACGCCCGACAGAGAGGATACAAGGTCAACCTACTCCTAGACTCGTTAAACGCATCCTCACATTTTCAGACGAATCCTCCGATTCTTCCGAATCATCATCCGAAATGGGGGACACTAATGAACAGCTCAGTGCCATTATGGCTCAACTCACACTGATGAACTCTCGTCTTGAGGAACAAGACAAAGAGATCAAGGCGCTGAGGGAGAAGCTAACTGAAGAAGACGAGTAAGGCGACACTCTACCACCAATCAAGACCAACACAGATTTGAGGTTTAAAAAACTCGAGCAATTGATCCAGTCAAGTCCTACACTCGAGAGTCAGGCTCATGGCTATGACATTATTGATCCTGAACTGAGGGACAAGCTGCCTAAGAAGGTAACATTGGGTGACCTCCCAAAATTCAAGGGGGTCGAAGATCTAAGAGTTTTTTCCATCTCTATGGCTCTCAAGGGCATGAGCAAGGACCTGTTTTCTTATGTCTTTCCTTTAACCTTGGATGCACATCCATCCAAGTGGTTCGGATCACTGAACAAAGCTAAGCTGAATGAGTGGGACTACATCAAAGAGGAGTTCCACAAACAATATATATATAACACCCAGCTTCCTATTGGCCTGCGTGAGTTGGAGTTAACTAAACAAAATTCCAATGAAGATTTTGTCACCTTCCTTAACAGATGGAGGGAAAAAGCTGCACAAATGACCAATAGACCATCGCAGGAGGATCAAGTCTGACTGGTGATCCGTAACCAACAACCGAAGTATGGGGATCATATTAAGTTCCAACCCATAAAGTCTTTCACGAAGCTCTATAAGGTAGGCCTGCTGATTGAAGAAGAGATACAAGCCAACAAGAACAAGAGTTCCAACAACAACAACTCTTTTAAGAAGAGTAATAACAACCCTTCTACCTCTAAAGGCAATGACATCAATGCTCTAACTACTGACAAGAGGGGTTATCAAGGACTTCAAAGGACATTCACTCCTTTAGGCATGTCTCTAGAAGAAGCCTTCACTAGGCTTCATGCAAAGGGAGCACTTCAGCCCCTTGGCCCTACTCCGGACCCTGCTCCTGAGAAGAGATCCAGTAGATGGAATCCTAATTCCAACTGCAAGTACCATCAAGGAAATGGGCATCTGACATCACAATGCTAGACTTTGAAGCATCATCTGCAGGATGCTCGCCTTGTCCCTGAAGGACTCTCCGATAATTCCATGGTTTCTGGCGATATTTGACTTTGCCTATATCAACTTCCCAAAGAAGAATCCGTTCAAGACAGATCAACTACATTTCAATTAAGGCTCAAGCCTAATTCAGGCAAGCTCACCCAAAGAGGGGGCTTCCTATGTGTGGTGGTTCCTCCGATTCAAATCAAATGCCAGAAAAGTTGTAATCCGCGGATCTCGTTTACGGACTCCGATTATTTACTAAAAACGATTTTCGAAAATCATTCTATTCATTTCATTCTATCATTCTACATATCCACATCTTCTAGCCTTACAAAATCCTGACCTTGCATTGCAGCCTTGCAAAACCCTAACCTTGCATTACATACATTCTAGTCTTGCATAACCCTAACCTTGCATGATGTGTCATCCCTTAGCTTTGCATAACCTTAATCCTTGCATAGCGTCTCATGCATCCTTAGAGAGTCTAAGTTTGCATTATTGTATCATTATGTGCTTATCTGAGTTGTTTGCACCTATATTCTAACATCTTCTCCTGCAGGTAATCAGATTGCTTGTAGTTTTTGTCCTGCATACTAACTTTGTTTCGCAGAGACCGACGTATATAGATCAGTGCTAAACTGCAGAGCATTTGAAAAGCTCAATTAATTGATAATTAATTGATTTATTTTAATAAATAAATATTTTCAAAAGATATTTTTTATAAGTTAAAATCAGATTTTATCCCGCAAAATCGGATATCCGTAGCTAAAGAAAAAAGAAAATCTTTTAGAACGCGTTTTTATCAAAAACTGTCAAAACGTGTCAAAAACTAGCTCTGCGTTGAACGCAGCTTCCTGCGCCGAGCGCAAGGTCTGCGCCGAGCGCACGTGTCCTGACACGTGGGCTTCCACGTAAGCTGCGCCTAGCGCACAACCTGTGCCAAGCGCAGTAGAATTGCCACGTAGACTTATGTTTCATGTAGAGTCCTGCGTCAAGCGCAGTTCTCTGCTTGAGACACGGATTTTCTTTCTCATCTTTTTTTAAAGCGCGTACCACGTGTACGCTTTTTACTGGTCATGTCGCGTCATGCGCTTGACACGTTAGCTGCGCCAGACGCAGCTGGCGCGTGAGGCGCAGTGTTGTTTTCCCTATAAATAGGCCTGTTTTCCGTACAAATATCAAGACGGATTTTTCAAATAACACTCGACGAATACTTTATGAACACAATTACGAATTCTCTCTACGAACTACAAAATCTCCCTACAAAACTCATACCTTTCAAGCACAAATACATTCAAATCTACATACATTCAGATTTTCAGGCTTCACGATTGCTCGTCCCGAAGGTTGTCAATCTATCAGACCCAAGCTACGGTATAATCCTGAGGGTGCTTAAATAAATTATTTTTATATTGAAGTTACTAACAGTTTTCTTTCCTGATGTAGATCTTTAATGTAAAATCGCTTTACTGTATATATTCTAACCCTTTCTCTATACTTTCTTTTATTTTATGTTATTTTTATTCATGCATTTGTATATTATATGTCTGCCTGATCATTCTATGCATATTATATGATTGTCCTGTTTTATTGCTTTTATCACCCACATGTTATTTTTGCTAATCAAGACCTACAGAACTGTTCTAATATTAATCAGATTAATTTGGACAACTTGCTAGGTTACATGTAATATTGATTGCCTAATAACTTGTCACTAAAAATTAGTCTTTTTATATATTTCCTGAACCAATTTAGACTAATTATTTTTAGGGTGTTCAAAACGCTATATGATTATTCTTTGGCATAAAATTTGCAATGAATCGATATTTAGTAGAGGCCAACTCTGGGCGAATGTGGTTCATTATGACTATATTCGTACCCTCATCCCCGAACTCAATCTTTGGTTCACTTTGACCATCTATGGAGTCAGGATGGGAAAATCTACATTGGATAATTTGTCCCTATGGTTTTCCCATATCCAATTAGGTTTATGATTCTTCCTAAAAAGAATTGTTGGCGACTTCTTTTAGAATAATTTTCAATAAAACCTTTATAGTGGGGTAGTCAAATCTAATACGCGCTCACACCGCGTAGGCGAAATAAAAACACGCCTACATTTATAAAACAATTTTATTTAAAACTTATCTTTTTTATTTAAAAACTAAATCTTATCCTAAATCAACTAATGCATATGATCTAAAAATAATTATCCAAGTAGAGATTTATCTACAAACGAACTCTAAATAAATCCTACATATTAAGATAATAATATGCATGAGATTTATTGACTCTTAAATACTTTTGACTCTAAGTTCCACGAGTTCCTTTTGACCTTACAAGTTCCTCTTGACCTTGTTCCATTACCTTTCACGTTTCCACATACTTACATGAATCATAGAAAATAAACTCATACTTTCTGCCTTCATGCTCCATGCTACTTCAACTCAAGAACCGCATGTTAATAGCCCCACCTCTGGAACTCCGACGTGCTAGTTCCTTTAAGGAACTTCGCACTTATAAGTACTGCTCAGGAACTGCTTGTTTCAACTCCGAAACATCATCTTGCTGCTCCCACTTAGCAACTGCTCCGGAACTTCATATTCAATGTTCCTCTTAAGATAATACATAGGAACCGCTCTGTTTGTGTTCCTTCTAGGAACTCTTCTGGGATCTTTGTTTGTGCTTGCTTCTATATCATTTTTCTTGAACTCTTCATGCTTGGTTCCATCTTAGGAACTTACATAAAGTCTAGCAGCACATCTGTATAATCAGACTTCTTCTCTCTTTGGAATCCTTCCTCAGGAACTTCACTTATTGGATTTCTTCTAGTAACTCTTCATGATGTGATATATTCAACCTTTCATGACTTGTTCTATGTTAATGTAATATGCACATCTCAAACACACATGTTAGTTAGATAATCATCATTTGCTTACAATCATCAAAACGCTACATGACTCAATAATATTTCCCCTTTTTGATGATGACAAACAAATGATGCTTATCACAGATTAAACAATAAACGATGTACATTAATTTCCCTTAACGAACAAGTCATGCATGTAGATGTAGGAAATATCAACATAGATAAAAACATCATACAAAGAACTTTCATCATATAAGGAATTTAGACTTAACTATGCTTGACTATAAGCATCATACATATTCTTCCCCCTTTTGTCATTATCGAAAAGGATCATCTTACACAAATTTGTTTTAGGTAAATCATATACACATATTGTTATATGCTACACTTACTACCATAAAGATTAAACACCTGTTAGTCCCAAAAGCCTCAAGAATCTCAATTTTCAAACTTAGGATGCATGTGCTACACGAATTTTCAACTCACAATCCAAGGACCCAACTTCAAAAACCATCGAAGGAACTTGACAAATAAAAAAATAAAAGTCAAGCAAAAATCAGATTTGAAAGTCAAGAATTGATTAAGAGATAGGACATTGTAATATCCGGCTCAAAGAAATATGAAAGAAGTTTATAGAACAATTTGAGTAGAGGGAACTTGATATATATAGTGTGCTCTATGGTTCAGACTTTTAATAAGAGGTTCTCAACAATAATTAGAGTTGATCACTTCACCTCACACTAATAAATCTCTGCCAACTCCATACACATTCACCTTGATATATATCTATCAAGTTCACTTTTACTCAACCAACCAACCAACCGTGAGAAACTCATTGCACGAAGAAACTTGAACGAATTCATCTTTGTAATCAAGTTCTTCCAATCTTTTCGCTTATGTTCCTCTTCTCAAATCATCGAATCCATAAGTAAGCATTTTCATAACCATATGAAATATTGAATCTAGGAAATAATAAAGATTTGATCATCCTTGTTTACTCCTTTTTTTTTCGTTTTCCTTTTTCTTGATTTTTTAAAACAAGGGTGTCATTACAAGTTGTTGCACTTTTCCTAGAATGTCACATTTACCAACCACAAAGAAGTAATTGTTGACTCACACATACTTGAAATCCACCTCGCACCAAGAATGAAAACATATATATCGATTCCTTCTTTATTCCCCCTGAGTTCCTTACCACTCCTTCATCATTAGGAACTTATATGAGTAGTTCCATCTAATGATATATCCTTCTGAGCATCAATTGATAAATCATAAAATACTTGCTTCTCACTTCTTCCATAACTTCCCCCTCAAAATATATTTACCATTTATCACTCTTTATGCATCATTGAACCATAAAAAGTCATTTTAAATTAGAGCACATGGGAATTAGGAACTTTGAAGGGACATGATATGAATGGAATGAGGAATTAATCAATCAAAGGTTATTTGAAGAAATATGGTGTGAACTGATGATAGTTGGCTAAAAATAGGTTTGTTCCCTCTAAAAGTTTAATGAAATATATTAAGGGAATTTACCTGTCTTGTTCCATCAAGGTTTCTTTCATTGTATCTTTGGCAACTTAGGACTTTCATGTTTGACAGCATCCACAATTCTATTATGAGACTTCTAACACTCTTAGGCAAGTGAGTATGCCTTTACGAGATAAAAATTAAGTGTAACATATTTACGCTAGTGTGCATATAATCACTTCAATTTTAGTATGTGTAAGAACCCAATTCGACAAAACTTTTGGAAAAGAACATGTTTATACTCAAGTCCGACTTCATCAAGTCTCGTTCTTCTAAATAGTCCATGAATAGGTGAAATTATAAAGAACATATATTCACATAATTTAAAGAAAGACTTATAAAAGTTATGCATACATATTGATTATTTAGCGATGTAATTTATTAACTGTGATACAATGGGAATAGGAACATCATAACTTAAGTCACATTTCACCATGAATATAAAATTACCTCAAGTACTGGACTGATTTTGATGACTTACTTTTGAGTTCCTGAACTGCTAGTTCCATCATTTTAATGTCTTCACATCTGATGTAAACTTTCATTCCAACTTGACTCGTACTCATCATTCTGCAAAAGTTCCTTGACATGTTTTTGTCCTTGCATCATTATATTCCAAGATAGTAGTTGTGTTCCTTATCATGCTCGCGTACACATTTGCTTATAAGGTTAGCAAAAAAAACCTTGCATAAAATAGTTAGTTGTACCAAAAATATTATTCATATAACTATGTACAACTACTAAGTCAATTCCTCTTGAAAACAAAAATTATTATGAATTTTGAAATCATTTTTCAAGAAGAAACTTGATGTTGTTCCTCATAGATTTCCAGCAACAAAATTATTTTGAACACATTGAAAATCTATTTAGAATAATCTAAATCCCATGTAAGCAACAAGAAAAAAATATATAATTATCCCATGACCTAGCTACATGAATAAGTTTCCTCAAAATCAATACCTTTGTTTAGTTGTTCCTCTTAACAACTAACCTGTATAAAGTTCCTTTGTCGATGTCACTATGACAGTAATACTTCTTATCTTCCAGTTAGAGTCAAGGAACTCGATTATTGGAACTGTCTGTTCCTACTAATTAGATAGGAACTCGCTTCCACATATTCATTGAGTTGAACTTTTATTTTATGAACTTGAACTCGAACTTGATCTTCATTTTTAAGATCTTCTTCATAAGGTCATATAGCTGGCTATTGTTGCTTTCTAGAGTGACATATTTCATGTTAGGAACTCTAACTCCATAGGAACTTGTGAGTTCAACATAAAAAATATAAAATCATCTTTAACCTGTTTACTGGGAACAAACAAGTTAGTCTCATAATAAATATGTAAACTCTTAATAACACATTATATATCATTTTGCTATAAAATCTGTGTTTTTAACCATTAAAGGTGCGTTTTTAACACAACCTCATCGCTTCTATTTTTAAAGTTCCTTAGATGATTCTTCTTGCTATTAAGTACCAAAATACATAGAATCAAATGCTTAGAACATAATACCAGTGTTTTCTACTCTAAAGATCTCATAGGATGTCTTGTTGATCAACTTCTAATCATTCCTTTATTGATGATTTAGCAAGTGATTATATAGTTTTTTCTTACTTGTTCCTTTGGAAAACATTAGCAAATAGTATTTTGCCATGTCTTCCAAAGTTCCATTCATTATATTCGCCCTGTAATTAATACCTTGTTCCTGCATACATCATCAAACTCATCTGGAACTGTAATCAAGTTCCTAGGCATTGCCATCATATGAATCTTCTATTCATCTGAAAGATATAATCTCTGGAGCTCTTTTTTTAATTTCAGGAATTTGTTCCTTCATTTTAGGTTGTCATAAACTAAGACATATAATATGTAAAACAAACCCAAAAAGAAATACTTTGTGCATTTTATTAATAGTAGGTTAGTCAAAAGAGATAATATAATTAAAGCATAAAAATAAACACAAGGTTTCAAAAAAAAATATAATCTCATGTGAAAAGGAACTTTTGCATTGTTCCTTTGAGCCGAGATCAATTTCAAAAGAATTAGGAACTCGTTCTAAATTTTGAATTGTTCCTGTACCATTTACTCGTTCTACAAATCTTAGTTTACCATTAGTTCCATCAAATCAGTGTTCAATGTTCCTTGATTTGAGAAATTGATTTTATGCATTTAGTTATCTCTTTAGTTAAACCTACAAAACAAACATTATGATTCTGCACAAAACTTGAAGAGAAGTTAGATTGAAATAATTAATTTATTTGTAAGACTCATAAAACAACTTCTCTTTCACATCCTTCTACAATCATGCAATAATAAGGGATATTAAAAAAACATAATTGAGATGAATAATGACTAAGATATATATTGGTATGTAGAGATTATCTACTCAATAACTGCAAATGATATTTCACATTTTTCATGAGAGGTTGTTGCCTAAAACAACTTATAAGAACAACTATAAAGGAACAACCTTCACATCAAGTGATGTAGGTTGTTGCCTCTCACATGGCCTGTAAAATAAGGTAGTTCTTGGTCTTTGGTACCCAAATATAAGTTGGGTCCTTTCTTGTTAGTAAGAGCAACATAAAATATCCATATTCATGATGCACATATCTACTATTACTAACAAGGAACATCATGTATCGACATAAGATATATTTCAAATATTGATGATGCATAATAACACTATCATTTTGCAAATGAAGAATAATATAAGCGTAATATAACATGCAAAAAATAATGGATTTCCCTAAAGATGAGAAACCAAGTTCCAAAGACACAATTATGCAATGTTCCATATAACTTGTTCCTTGAACCATTTCTTGTATAATAATTCTTTGATATTTAAAAAAATTTGGAAATCTAAATTTTGTCTTTAGAAAACAGTTTTAAAGTTATCCAAAATTGCTATAAAAACATCAAAGCCAAATAAACTAATTTTACTAGAACTACTATAAGGAACAAGTTCCAATTTTGATATATGCGTATAAAGAATATCTCAAGGAAGAGATACTTACATCAAAGGGGTTGTTGATAATCCTTGACTTTTAATTGTCTGTAAAAAGTCAGCCTTCACTTGTTCCTTTGAATGACGTAGGGTGGAGTTCCTTTCTCGTACGAGTTCCTTCTTCTTGCAGGAACATAACTCAGCAGGGTTTCCTGCTTATCACTGAGTTTCGGCTCTGATACCAATTGTTAACTCGGAAGGAACACTACAAGAGGGGGGTGAATTGTAGTGTGGAACTTATTGCCCAAATAATGCGGAATTTAAAACATAAGCAATAATGAACTAAAAATGCAAGAGATATTTTTACGTGGAAACTTCTTGTCTCAATACAAGAAGAAAAACCACGACCTCCTCAAGAATTAAACTCTTCACTATAATAGGGAACCTCCTCTGTTATAACTTATTACATGCCCAAGTTCCACTCGGAACTCCAACTCTCTCACAAGTTCCACTAGGAACTCTAAATCTCTAGACTTAACTCTAAGTCCCTTAAGAGTTCCCACAACTCTTTATAACGGTTTACTCAAACCCTTCACCTCTGGATAGACTTTACCCTAAGTGTACGCATAAACATCAAGAACTTACTCAAGTTCCTAACTCGAACTTGATACAAGAATTCACTCAAACTCTTCACCAAGTTCCCATTGTAAGAGTTCACTCAAACCCTTTAACCCCAAACTCAAATACAGACGCTTGATAATTTGGTTAAACTCTAGTATATAGAAACTAGACTTGTTCAATGGGTCGGGCCCCAAAAAAAGCCCTTGACCCGACCCTATATAATGGGGTCATGACCCGACCCAATTAAAATAGGGTCGGGTCGTACAGACTCTAATAATGCATTAGCGGGTCGGGTCGGGTCGGGTCAAAAAAGGGTCACTTGTGTACAATCTCCTTTGTAAACTTGCAGCTTGAAGAAGGTGGAAAATCTGCAACTTCTACTGCAAAACATGGGTGTAACACTATCTTCCATTGTTGGGTTTTCAAAGGAAGAAGTGAAATACTGACAAAAGTGGTATTTTTTGAGTGGAATTGGAGTTTTAAACTGTGAGGAAAATGGCGAGGTTGGGTGTTTGGAGTTAAGATTGGTGACAGGAATTTGAGCTCTGAAACAACTGCCATGTTTTTTTGGGTTTTTTTTTCAAGGTTTTTAACTTTGTGTCAATGGAAAATTTGATATTCGTTGTTGTTCGTCATTCACACGCAGGAGACAGATCATGCAATTAAGCTTAGATTCACAAATGCAAAACCCAGATTAAGAATCGTAAATTATAACAAGGGTATATGTAGCTATCTTAAAAAAAAGGAACTTTATGTAAAATTAAAGAAGAAGCTAATGATTTTAAATATAACTAATAAGATGCTCAAAAAATGCAACTAACCCAGATTAGATCAAGAAAAAAGAGGAGGGATTAAATTGGACCTTGCTAGAAGATTTTGGAAGCAAGATTCCAGCAGTTGTTCTTCGTCATTCACACCACAGTCATCAAAAAAGAATTGAAGTGGAGGAGAGAGAAAATGAGGGTTTTGCAAATTGTAGATGGTGAAGACAACCAATGAAGCTGTATGTTGTGGTTAAAAAATAGGGTCAGGGTCGGGTTGACCCGACCCGACCCGCTAACAACGACTTAAGAGCCGACCCGATCCATATACAGCATGGCCCAACCCGACCCGACCCGTTTAGCAGGTCTAATAAGAATCTGAAGAACTGTAAAGGAACATGGCACTCGTAAGAACTTGGAACTTACAGGAACTGACTCAAAACAAGGAATAGAAAATATAATTATTTTGTAACGCTATTCCTAAGCCATACCTCATGGAATGACACAACTCTGACAACTTGAAATGAAGACATAAGCCTCTATTTATAGCATGTACAAGACTTGAGCACCACTTCCACTTGTTTCTCCACTAACCCATGATCAGTTAGTTAGGAGAAACTTGGGGAAGAAGCAGTCAAAGACTTACACATTACTTAAATCACGTTTACTGTAAAACAGTTAGAGTAAAAAGAGGAAACAAAAAGAAAATAAATACTTGGAGAAAAAGCAACGTTTTATCAAAATATAATCCAAGAGATATTTTTCCAAAACTCACTTTTTAATTATTTTCTTATGCCAAAATATTATACTGAAAACTCTTTTCATAAACCTGACATAAGTACATGAGTTCCTGTTCGTACAGGAACTCGCGTCTACATGTTCCTGCACTCACAACTCGTTATACGTATTATAAATCTAGGCTTTTTATTTTCCAAAAACTGATAAGATAAGATTAAATAAACAAAAGATATTAATATCAGAATCTAAATTAAAACTGATTTTATTTATAAAACTATTTTATTTAAAACTTATCTTTTTTATTTAAAAACTAAATCTTATCCTAAAACAACAAATATATATGATCTAAAAATAATTATCCAAGTAGAGATTTATTAAGAAACGAACTCTAAATAAATCCTACATATTAAGATAATAATATGCATCAGACTTATTGACTCTTAAATACTTTTGACTCTAAGTTCCACGAGTTCCTTTTGACTTTACGAGTTCCTCTTGACCTTGTTCCATTACCTTTCACGTTTCCACATACTTGCATGAATCCTAGAAAATAAACTCATATTTTCTGCCTTCATGCTCCATGTTGCTCCAACTCAAGAACCGCATGTTAAAAGTCTCACCTCTGGAACTTCGACGTGCTAGTTCCTTTAAGGAACTTCGCACTTATAATTCCTGCTCAGGAACTGCTTGTTTCAACTCTGAAACTTCATCTTGCTGCTCCCACTTAGGAACTGCTCCGGAACTTCATATTCAATGTTCCTCTTATGATAATACATAGGAACCGCTCTGTTTGTGTTCCTTCTAGGAACTCTTTTGGGAACTTTGTTTGTGCTTGCTTCTATATCATTTTTCTTGAACTCTTCATGCTTGGTTCCATCTTAGGAACTTACATAAAGTCCAGCAGCACATCTGTATAATCAGACTTCTTCTCTCTTTGGAATTCTTCCTCAGGAACTTCACTTATTGGATTTCTTCTAGGAACTCTTCATGATGTGATATATTCAACCTTTCATAACTTGTTATATGTTAATGTAATATGCACATCTCAAACACACATGTTAGTTAGATAATCATCATTTGTTTACAATCATCAAAACACTACATGACTCAACAAAATATAAATTGCCTTCCATGCTTAACGTCATACGACTTAACTCATACTTGAACTCAACACAACTTAACTCATACTTGAACATAACATAACTTAACTCATACTTGAACTCAACACATCTCATTTATACAAAACAAACAATTTTGTTTTCTAAGCATAATACTAAGTTTCTCATACTTCCACGCACCCTTAACGAATATTAAATAGATACCACTAAGTTAACTATCTGTCGTGTACGTACCTTTCACGTGTGCACGGAAATAGACAAGGGTTTAGAAGTCTCCTTCTAGGAACTCGTCTCCTAACACAAATAAGTTGTTAAATATTAATAACTTCCAATTCCACAAAAGTAAATAATTTCCAAAACTGAATTACTATTCTAAATTAGAAAATAAATCACAATATAATCCATCAACTTTTATTAACTTAATGATTCATAATAAGACAAAATATGGAGGAAATTAGAAGTTAAAATGCTGAAAAGCATCCAAGAATCACAAAATGCTCAACTCACTGTAGGACAACCCTTTGATTTTTGACATGGTTTGTGCAAAAGTTTAGGGTTTATCTGAAAATCCTGGAATAATTATCCTAATGAAAATTTACGAATTATCACAACACTAATAACGGCATTAAAGTAATAATTGTTTTAAAAATAACTTGTCCAAAAATTAAATTGTTCTTTAATTATAAAAATCTAGCAAGTTTAAACATTAAAAGACATCTAATACTAATACATGAGATTAAGGTATATATCTAATTAATTTATTTAAATTACATAAACTATAAAACTTTGGGATCATCAAAAGGGCCGAAAATTTTAATACACATACTATTCAAAAATCATCGCACAATTCTTAAAACAAAACACTAAGTACTAACCTTTTAGGAATACATAATTAATTAAGAATTAATCGTAAAGTGCAATGGAGTTGCTTTGAGAGAAGGAGAAAGAAACTTGTGAGTGAGAGAGGGAGAGGAGTACACGGACAAGAGGAACAAATTGAGGGGTAAACTCTCCTCTCCTGTTTAAATATTGGGGTTCAACAAAATTGAAATGAGTTTAGGTTCTTGCTTAGCCCATAAATCAAATAACTAAAAAAATGGGCTAAGAAACTAGTAGGTTTAATCCAATATGGGTTGTTTTCAATTGAATAAATGCTTCAATAATAAATAATAAACATAAAATAAGAATTAATAAAATATTTAATACTTTTAATACTATTTAATTTTTTAAAAATAAAACGAATACCATGAATAGATATTCTAAAAATACGGAGTATTACAGCCTAATTCAAGACAAGCTTTCCTAAACTGGGGGCTTTCTATATTTGTGGTAGTTCCACTAAATCAAACTCGCGAATAGCTGTAATCTTTAGATCTCACTTGCGGACCCCGATTTTTATCTAAACTATTTTCGAAAATCGATCTATTTCTTTCCTCAATCTATCTCTTTCTAGTAATCCATATCTCTTAGATTTGCATAACGATGACCTTGCATAGCATTCCATTTATCTACCTATCTTTGCTTTGTATAATTCTGACCTTGCATAACGTCTCATACATCCATAGAGAGTCTAAGTTTATATCATTGCATCATCATTTCATTATTAACCGAGTTGTTTGCACCGATCTACTAACATCTTTTGTAGGATAATCAAATTTCTTGTTTCTATCGTCTTACAGACTAACTCTATTTTGTAAAAACTGGTGATACACAAACCACTTCTAGATTGCAGAGCATCTAGAATTGTCCTTAGTCCCGACACACACTACTTTGACCTTTGTTTCATGAATCTCAGCCAAAGTGGAGGCTTCTGTAGACACATAATCATGCCTCCCCATGTTCGTACCCAATGATGAAACATAACGTTGTCCTAATTGGTCCAGTTCAAAAAGGAGGGAAATATAAAAAGTTAAGCCCAAAATAGTTTAGGAATCATAATTCTATTTATTTTGTTTCAAGTCCTATTTTAAAAGCGTGATTAATTATTCATGATAGTTGTATATATAAAGCCTAATTTACAAGAGTGCAATTAATTATTCTTGATAATTAATTGTAGTTTTAGCTTCTATATCAATAGATATTATGAAAATCAATTTTTTTTATTCGTATCTAAAAGATTTCCGAATTCAAATGATACTTCCTCCGTTCCAAAATAAGTGAAACACTTGTCTCAAAAAGCTCTCACATAAATGAGACAAGTGTTTCACTTATTTTGGAACGGAGGAAGTATTATGTAATCGAAGATAAAATAATTTTTTAATTACAAATACAAATAAATCCCGGTAATATTTGCGGTTGTGTGACGCGCGCGCACTAGACTGCGCAAGCGCAACATCGAGACAATCAGCATAACTCAGACACGCTGCTGATGCGTGCGGCGCATCATGATGAGCGGCGCGTATCACTTGTGCATGCCGCACAACACAAAGTTTATCTTGTTCTCCTGAATTTCTCTATAAATAGACATCGTCCCATTCGGTTTCGGGACACGACTTTCGTACGACTTCATGTTGATCTCCACACGCCTATATATTACGAAAATCAGTCTACAATACTCCTTCAAATACCTTAAACACATATCAAAACACTTCAATTTCCATTCAAATCTGCATTCACGCTTCCAGATTACTCCTGCGAATCGTTATTGAAGACCCAGGCGACAAAGGTGTAATTCCACAGGGTCAATTCCAATTTATTTCTTATTATACTAACAATCTATCACTAGTGAAAAAAAGGCTAACTGATCCGGTTAAATGGTCTTAACTGATCCAGTAATGCACCAAAGCGGTTGGGGGCAAAGCGGTTGAGAAAAGTTAACTGATTTAAAACCGGATCAGTTAACACTTAACTGATACGATATTCAGCTGAAAATCAGATTAGTGGTATGAGTTAACTGATCCAGTGGACATCACATGACCTAATCAGTTAACCATCATATATGATAATTTAACAAGCTGCCAGTAGCAAGCAGCAGCAACTGGTGCCACAAGCTGCCAGCTGCGAGGTCCACAACAACCCGCTTGCATTATTATTCTTTCTACACCTTCTCAATGAATATATCAAATTCATAAATTTGGATCTGAGTAGGTGCACCTAAGAACATAATTAACGCGTTGCTCATATAGAAACTTATAAACATAAAATTATACACAATATATTTCTCTCAAAGTGCCAAGAGAACCATACATTTGGATCTGAAATATACCCCGTCGCACCAATATTCAATTGCAACACTAACCAAGTATTTGAATATACACAAACAAGTTTCTTCCCTGATAAATCACAAGGCTAACCATTGATTATCTACCACCTGGATTCCTGTTCTATGACTAACAAGAAGGATCGTCAAGTCAATCGTCTGCACAAATAAACCAATTGAGGACCAAATTAGGATCAATGTCTAAGAAAATCACTTAAAGGAAGCAATACGAAAGGATTATATGAGGCTTTAAAAGCAAAAGCAATAGTTAAACAAGACTAGCGGTTGAAACTTCAAATCCTAGTGATTAACAGTACCAAGTAGCAAAGGAAGCAAAGCAAAATGAAATAAGTTGAATTTTCAATTACAGATGGTTACCTTGACTTCACCAGATAAATGATAGTGAAAATCATGGCAAAAAAAAAAACACAAGCCAGCCACAGTAAGATACGCAATACCAAGTCATGTTATCCACCAAGCCAGCTAGTGGTGGAAACTACCAACATCTTCTTCCCACTTGAAGCTGTATACCGTAGTTGTTTTGGAGAGTGACATTTACAACATCATTTGCTTGCAAATCCTTCTCAATTTTTAAAAGTAGGAAGAGCTGCAGTTTGCATCCGTACTACGAGATCCTCTTGATGGCTAAGCTATAACAGGCAATTATAAGACATAAATTTTGCTTGCAAGAAACAGGGCTTCATATCAAAGTGTCAATATGGAATAGTAAAAGCATGAGTTGTTCTCTCTACAGAAAGTTGTGACAGTAAAAAGGTGCTATTACATGTAAGGAAAAAGTACAACAACCATCCAGTGAGGAACTCGTTGATTTAGGCTTTGAGGGAATGATGTGAGAATAAAGTATCCTTGATGATCACTTCTGATAAACAATCATTTAAGACAAAAGCAGCAATACGCCCTCTTAAGCAAACAAATGTTCAACTTACAGGTCGAAGTGCTACTAGTCAACAAATATTGACTAACTAGCAAATAATGTGTTTTTTTTTTTACATTTTCAAACATGAATTCAAACCTTTTTGGGTATAAGCAGGGGTAAAAATTTGAACATTAGACATGTTTTTGGCTAAATTTTATAGTTTAAGCCTATATCACTTAACGCTTCTTTTATTAATTTTTTTTCACTTATTCTTTCTTTTAGGTTTTAAAATTAAACTTGATGAACGATAAAAGAACGTTAAGTGAATTTATTTAGGATTTCTTATGTTATATTAACATAGACTTTTGTGTTAAGTAAATCATTTCACTTTGTTGATTGATTGAATTTTCCGTTTGATATAATATTTGATTGTGTTTGTGAAATGGTTGATAAGATATTTGCTTGATGTAATATTTCCTTTTACTTTTTTCAGCATAAATGTACTAAAGCTTATAGTAGATGTTTATTTTTTTGGTGGCTTAATAATAACTTAATTGCCTTCAACATTAAAGTTAATTTTTAATGTTATATTTGAGTTTGACTTTGGTTTTCTCCTTTTTTGGTAGTAGTTGATTTCCTAATGGGCATTTAAGTAATTTAATAAAGGGACACCATAGCCCCCTTTCCTTATATAATAGAGATATAGATATAATTGGTTAGAGTATGTACAATGGGGGTTCTCCAACTAGTTCTCCAACTAGCTCTCCAAGAACAGAGAAAATGGAGAGCTACCTCTTACCCAATAATGGGGCTCTTGGGTGTATCTCCATGGAGACACTTTGCAAAGTGTCTCTTGGAGGAGATACCATCTGGGTTAAAGGAGAGATGACTCGCCAATGTATGCGGCGCATCATGATGAGCGGCGCGTATCACTTGTGCATTTCGATTTCAAGCAGCTTGGTTATATCATCAAGTATTTCATGACTTTATTAATAGCAATTGGAATACTTCTGCTCCTATTGTCCCTTTCTTGAAAGAGTTTGCATCCAGGATTATAAATGGAATAGAGAAGAGTTCTATGATATCTTTAGAAAAAAAATCAGAATTATGTGCTCGGATTAATGGTATTCAAGCTCTGCTTTCTAAAGGAAGACAGAGTCACTTGATTAAATGGGAAGTAAAGCTTTGAAGAAAGATGGATGAAGTGCTTAATGATGAAGAAACTTTGTGGTTCCAAAATTCAAGAATGCATGCAATATGTGATGGTGATCATAATACCCGCTATTTTCACCTTTCTACAGTAATGCGAAGAAGTCGAAATCGCATTGACATGCTTCAAAACAGTGAGGGTGAGTGGGTGTCTGACCCGAGTGTAGTGAAGGGTATGGATTTTTCATACTGGAGAAATATGTTACAGGAAGAAACTATTTGTCAAACAACAATTATCTTCCTATAGATTATTTTCCCAGAATTTCAAATGATGATTTTGAAAAAATGACTCGTCCATTGAGCGAAGTGGAAGTGAGTGTGGCTTTAAAGAGCATGAAACCTTACAAGGCGCCAGGGCCCGACAGTTTTCAGTCTCTATTTTACCAAAGGTTCTTGGAGTTGGTGAAACCGAATGTTATGCATTTGGTAGCAGATATTTGGATGGTCGTGACTTTCCTGAAGGCTTCAATGATGCCTTCTTTGTTCTAATCCCAAAGTTAGAAATCCCTCAAGTGGCTAAACACTTTGGGCCGATTGGCTTCTGTAACATTATCTATAGGATTGTTACAAAAGTGATTGTCAATCGGCTTAAACTAGTGCTTCCGTCGCTTATATCTCTCACTCAATGTAGCTTTGTCCCGAAGCGCCAGATTACAGATAACGTAATCATTGTCTAGGAGATGTTGCACTCAATGCGAAACAAGCAAGGATTAATAGGTTATATGGCAGTGAAAATAATTTTGAGAAAGCCTGTGATAGGCTTATGTGGTTATTTATTCGTGAATTTTTGATGGAACTTCGCATCCCTCAAAATCTAGTGGAGACTGTCACCATATTTATATGTGATATATATGAAAAGACTAGCTCATTTGATTGATCACGAAGTTTACAATGAGAATTGGAGACCAGTGAAGGCTAGTCGAAGTGGTCCTCATATTTCGAACCTTGCTTTCGCAGATGACCTTATTTTATTCACCGAAGCTTCGGCTGATCAAGCAGAGGTGATGACGTTTTGCTTGGACAGATTTTGTGAGACTTCTAGCAGCAGGGTAAGTATTGAAAAATCAGAGATCTAGTTCTCGTCTAATACTCACTATGACATTAGAGATGTAGTATGTAATAGATTTGGAATGGAGGCCACCGATGACTTTGGTAAGTACCTTGGAGTTCCTACAATTCATGGCAGATCTTCAAAGAGAGAATATCAATACTTAGTGGAAAAAATAAATGTCAAATTAACAGCGTGGAAGTCTAAAACTCTTTCCATTGCGGGGAGGGCGACTCTCATTCAATTGGCATTAAGTTATATTTCGATCTATACAATGCAATCTACTAAGCTCGCCCGATCAATTTTAGACAAGATTGATAGAAAATCGAGGGGTTTCTTGTGGGGTGAGCAGGAAGAAAAAGAAAAGTGCACTTAGTTGCTTGGGAAAACATTTCCAAACCTAAGGATGAGGGTGGGCCAGGTATTAGATCTATGAGACAAGCGAATTCAGCTTTTTTAGCTAAATTGGGGTGGCGCGTATTGGCGGAACCAAACTCACAGTGGTCACGTGTGCTTAGAGCCAAATATTGCGACAATAGATGTGACATAGATATGTTCAAAGCGAGAGCTAATGCATCGAATGCTTGGAAAAGTTTTTTGCAAATACTCAGATGCTTGGACAACATTGATGTTGTTCGGAAAGGAATATACTCAGATGTAGGTAATGGTGCAAATACCTTTTTCTGGCATCATAGATGGGCTACAGTAGAACCATGATTTCTTTGATAATAACTGAACCCCCTCTTGAAATTCAAGACATGACTGTTAGGGAGATGTGGGACTTAGCTCACTACTACATTTTGAAGTAATTGCAATGGTCTAATGTAACGGTTGACTATAAAGCAACGGTCTGTTGCAACGACATACGTTAATGCAACACGTTTTTGCAACGGTGTGTGCTAATGCAGCGTTTATTGCAATGGTTAAAGTCAACCGTTGCAGTAGAGTTGTAAATGCAACATCATTTAAATATATTGCAACGGTCAATGCAAAACAGTTGCAATAGTGTATATTATATCATTGCATTAACATACAACTTAAAAATTATAGCCATAGGCCCATACCCGCACTGACTATTGATTTCCCTCCCTATTTCCCCACAATTTCTAAAATCCCTAACTACACTTTTCTCCTTCCCTCTTTCATCATAACACATCACACAGTCAAAGAGGAAGTTACACAATTTAACTTCTCACACGCCGGAAATTCCCGTCTTCACCGGCACCGGAAATTCTCGTCTTCACCGGCGCCGAAAATTTTGTTCCTAGCTAGAACTTCTCTTTTACGGTGTATTTTCAAGTGGAAGTCAGCGGCTTCTCTTAACCCTCGTCGGGACAATTGCGAAGAGGAACACTCGTCGGCTCTTCCGCGGTGTATTTACAATTGGAACTCGTCGGCTCTTTTGTTTTTCTCAACCCTCGCCGGAATTCACTGCTTGTAGTGGTTGGTATCCTCCCCTTCTCTCTCTAAATTCGCTGTTTCTTTCTTTCTTCGAAAATTTACCCAAATTCCATCTTTTGGGATGTTTGGTTTCTCTTGCATAGAATTCAATCGATGCGATAGTTGCTTGTGTCATGTTTACTAGGGATACAAAATTACTAGTAAGCTACTCCTACTTAAGATCCGTGGATATTTGTAGTTAGTTTGTTTACTCATGAAGTTTATGAATTTATATTTCAACACTTTCATTACAATACACATTGCATGAAGTTTGATAATTTATGAACTTATGTGTGTTTTTATGATGACATTATTTATATAAAAAATCTAATATTGGAAGGTGTTCAATTGAAGCTCCCACCCACCCTCTTATGTTCTCCTCTGCTTAACGGCCGCATAGTGTTTGTTGAAAAAGGTTGATAACACCGAAACATGAAGTATACTGGTCGAGAATAGGTTTGAATTGGCAATGTGAAAGATAATGAGTTATAGAGGAAGTAGGATATGTTGTTTGAGAAAAACAGAGTTATTTTTTTTCTAATTAGGATATGATTTATTATTATTATTATTCGTTTTACCTCTCAAAATTACCATTGTTTAAATTGGAAAGATAGGAGATCATCCTAAAATCCATAAGAAAAATTGTGATTTCGGGCAGGGGCAAAGCTATAAAAGGGACTAACAAGGTCGATTTTTAAGGTATTTTTTATTAAATGGCTATTATATCATATAAATGCTCTTGAGTAGTAAAGTGGGATAGATAAAGTTAATCTTTGTTATAATGAATTTACTTTAAATATTCTTGGCGCCAATAACTTTTGATTCTTGACTTCACCCTTGATTTCGGCTATCTATTATATACTCCCCGTTTTGATTTCAGACAAATATATTACACAATAATATAAGATAATATATGGTTCAAATTTCTGTAAAGACTATCTTCATTGACTGGCCTAAAGAATACTTATTGAGATTCGACAATCACCCTCCTTGTGTGAAGATTTTCCATTAATGTATATTATATCATCTATATCACTATATGGTTATAAACTTATAATGACAATTGATTCTTGGATACTTGAAATAATTTCTTTTAAACATAGAAAAGTCTTATAAAATGATTAATTCTAAATAATGAAGTGTTAAAGAGCGGTATGATCTTAGCCTGGTTACGAGCAGCAGCAGCTGCTTTAGCTTCCATCTTAGCCTGGATACGAGCAGCAGCAACTGGTTTAGCTTCCTCCCTCTCTCTCTCTTCTTGCTGAGATATTTTATCACCTTTTTGTTATACTGTTGTTGTTGCTAGCTTGTGTGAATTGAGCAGATCTAATTAATTACACTAACAACTGCATATTTGTAGCTCCAAAAACCTGGAAGCATCGAGGACTAACAAAGTTGGTTAAGGTTCATGATCATACAAGAGAAGAACGGCCTTTTCTTATTCTGAACTCTAATGGGCAGCCAATTGGACCCACAAATGAGATTGTTCAAGAATTCACTCGCTTTTTGGGAACAGTGTCGAAAAATTCTGAGCTTGCCCCACTGAATTATGTTGATTGGCCAAGTCTACCCACACATGACATAATATGGGAATATGTTCTGGTTTGTATCCATCTTTATTCATTTTAGTTAAGTACTTTTTCTTATTTACCGCTAATGGAGCATGTAATTAACAGGAGAAATACATAGTCCCTAAAGAAGGAAGAAAGTGGGTAATGGAAACACTTAATGTTGGATGGCGTATCCATAAGTCTAGAACGAAAAAGAAACACTTCTATACATGGGAAAGTGATGAACAAAGATGGGAAAAACGTCCAAAGACAATTCCAGAGTCTCAGTTCAAAGATCTCTTGAACTATTGGAACAATTCCAAAATCGAGGTATATTGGTCTTTTCTAATTATTAAGCTTTTTGTGTTAAACATATTTTTTGAAGCTAACTATTCTAATTTGTTTTATTGCATAGGAAAAAAGTAAGAAGAACAAAAGGAATCGTGAATTGCTAGAGGATATGCATACTATGGGTCCAAATTCATATGCCATTTTACGTCATAAGTTGGTAATTACCTTTAATAATCAGTTTTTTCTAGTATACTTCATGCAAAGTAAGAAAATGTGATTACTCTAGAACCTCTTTATTAGAATAAAGAGCTTAAAATTGCAGTATCCTACTCAATTATGATTCGATCTAGTAGGTTTTGTTCTGGTGATTAGTTACTACACTCCTTGCTGGATTTGATCATTCTTTTTTGAGGAACTAGATTTGATACTGGAGAAAATGGATTGATTATTATCTGCTGCATGTGGTCAAATATGTTCATCTGATTATTTATTGCTCGGTAGAGATGGTTTTGACAAATAATAATCTTATGCAATACCCTAAAATATTTTTATGGACAACAACAAGCTGATCCACACAAGCAAGAACCACCTCGAGCAAAGGTATACAAAGAATCAAGGTTGAGAGATCCGAAAAAGACATACAAAACAAGCTTCGTGAAAACAAAAGACAATATTGTGAGTTATATATATATCTATATATATATATATATATATATATATATATATATATAATATTCTTTAATATGTATATAATTTCTCGTCATTTTTTTATGGAAGGAATAAATGGAGACTTTAGCATCTAAAGAACACGAAGAAGGTGATAATAGTGAGGATCCATACAATCAAGTGATTAAAAAGGTGGAGCATAGTGGACGTGTCCGCCTCTACGGGAAAGGTGTGACCAAAAATGATCTAAAGAAAGGGGGCACAAAATGTCGGTACATAATTCCTCAAGAATTGTTTCAAAGCATTCAAACGGGGATGGTAGAACAACTACGAGAAGCTAATCCTGGTATAGATCTTGTGGTTTTCGACGTCCAAGTATCTTCTACTGCAAGAGATGCAACTACTGCAAGCAATGAAGCCATTGAGCAGAATGGTGAACAAGAATTAACTTCCGGGACGCACTTGTTAAATCACGTAAGATTTATGTACTAAAAGTCTTTTATATCCCGTGATGATTGATTTATGCACTATATTTTTTCTAGTCTTTTATGTACAACACCACATACATTATAACCCATTCCTCACTAATAGAGACTAATAGGAAAGAATACTAGGAATTATGTAACAAAAGATAATTAAGTCTTTTATGTACAACACCACATACAGTATAACCAAATTTATACTTGGTAGTATGTATATGACTATATGAATATGAGCACCCTTCCTTGTCCTGATTCCTTTTTACTATTAATGTTTAATTTAGGCTAATAAGCAACAAAAGTAATAGACTAACTACGTGTTCCTAAAAAAATACTTTCTGCATCCCTGATTACTTAATAAAACATATCCAGCCAACTAATCACTCCTGAATTCCTCCACTTACTAAATACACATTAATTACGCTACTTAACATGCCTAAGAAGTCTACTACAATGGCAATACTTTGAAATACACTTCTATGATTAACTACACGACACCAAACATTAGAAATTCAGAACACCAATAGTGTAGTAGAGTAAATCTATATGATTACTTCCTTAAATGGGAAAAATTGCCTAACCGTTGTAATAGCTCTATTGCAACGGTTATTGAGTCTATTGCAACGGTTTTCCGGGGTTGCAATAGCTCATTTATGTAGTAGTGGCTCTTGGTTAAAAATTTGAGGTCTTTGCGAACTACTTGCCTGCGAAAACTTTGAAATTGATAGCTGCTCATGAACTCATAGAAGATGAAGAAGCAGTAGATGAATTTTTTTTGGAGTGGGACACCTTTAGGAGGCTTCACCATTGGTTCAACTTTGAATATTATCAAGAAGTGTGGTAATCCAACACCAAGAGAGTCACACAAATGGAGAGATATGTGGAGGATCCAAACGCCATATAGAATTTACTTTTTCATGTGGCTGGCTATTCAGGACCGTATCATGACTAATAGCAATCGTTTCCGTCGCCACCTAACTGACGATCCCCGTTGCTTTGTGTGTGGTGCTGTAGAGGAAAATACGGATCATATTACAAGAGGCTGCCCAGTGGTGCAGATATTGTGGAAGAAATTAGGGCTGCAGTGTAGTAGGGACAAGAGAACTCAGAACCTGGAAGCTTGGATTTTGCAAAATATCAAGGAAGGTGGCTCGGGTATGGGATGTGACTGGTCTCTTGTATTTGCGGTGACTTGTTGGTGGTTATGGAGATGGCGAAATGACAGAAGTTTTAATCGGAGCCCAAGTATTCCTCTTGACTAGGTTAGCTTTATTTTCTTAAGGGAGGGGGAAATTAAAAAAGCAATGGAAATAATGGAGTTTATGAAGTATCGGGCGAGTATGGGAAAGAAAGTGATCTTTGTGAGATGGAAGGGCCCGAGAGAAGGATGGGTGAAATTGAATACAGATGGTGCTGCAAAAGGAAATCTAGGACATGCTGGAGATGGAGGGATAATTCGAGGCCCACGAGGGAAATTTACGAGGTTTTAGCAATCAATTGCGGCATATGCACTTGTACAAGAGCAGAACTTCTTGTTGTATTGAGAGGGTTATTAATAGCTTGGGCGGGGAACTATAAGAATGTTCTGGTTACAGTTGACTCGGAGGTGGTAGCTAAGCTACTAGTGAGTGAAGCCCCTTCCTCCTTTCCTTTTATTCAGATTATAAGACGCTGCCATTCACTCATTGCTCGAAAAGAATGGTTCATTGCGATTGAACATTGCTACAGGGAAGCTAATCGTGCGGCGGATTGGTTGGCCAATTTGGGTGTTCTCTCGGATAAAAATCTTGTTATGTTGGAGGCGGTCCCAAAGGATCTTCATGCTATTTTATTGGAGGACATGAGTGGAGTTGCGTGGCCTAGAGTACATCCGGTTTAGCTAGTAGTATTTGTTGGTGGTAGTGTAATTTGTAGCTTTCTGTTTTGGTTTTGGAGTTGTACATGTTGTCTTGTTTCGTTTTTTGTTTTTTCAGTTTGGTTGTAGTTCTGTTTTTTTGTTGGGGTTGCTCCCCTCAATCACCAAAAAAAAAACAAATGGAAAGGAAATTAAGGAATCGGACATGAACTTCTATATCGATTACTAATAAGAAAAACGAGCGATTGCTAATCGAGATTCATTTTCTTAAAAAAGATTGGTAAGGGCCGAGGTTTTGAAGGCTTTTCCAACTTTGCCTCTGCTCCTTGATAGAGTCGCTCAAGGAGTTGCTTCTTTTATGCCAAGCCTTTGTCCGAACAAGGTCGGGCATGGTCCATTCCGGGGTAATACCCTCCCCGTACGTAAATATGACCGTGATTAGATAAGACGAAAACAGCGACATCGACGTCACGGTGAAATTTTCTCGAGATCTAGGGTTTGAAAATTTGACCAAAACGTCGCTTTTATCTTCAATTTTTTTCATCTCTATCTTCCTTCTTCCCATCCTTAGCCTTCTATTTTTTGGTCACTTCAATCTCTCTTAGTTTTGTGGGTTATTGGTGTTTGGTGAGAGAGGTTTGGTGTTTGATGAGAGAGAGGCCGAGAGAGGAGGAGTGAGGCCTGTAGAAAACGAAGGCTATTGAGGACAAGTGAGCTCCGAAATGGTGTTTGGACGCCATTGAGGAGGAGTAACGAGAGGGTTTTGATTAAACCTTATTGTGATAGAGGAAAGAAGTAAAGTGAGAGATGATGCGTGAGATAGGCTTTAATTTGCGCGAGAAATAATGGGCCAACGAAACCGATCTCGGTCCACTTACTTGAACTAGATCGATTTACGTTAAGCGCTTGCCGGTTCGGGTTCCCGTCGGATCGGTTAATTGATCTTATACATTGCGCGAAGAATACCGAATTAATGGATCCAATTTTGGGAGAACCGAATCAATTCTTTTGTGTCATATAGGGTTTTCTCCACTAGTGAACTTTTCGCAATGTAAATTCTCAAATAAATTACGCTCTTTTATATATTCTAATTTCTCTTCTCTATTCCTTTTTTATATTTCTTTATATATTTCTATATCATATTAATATTATAACACCCCGTATTTTTACTTTGAGTTTTTTGCGTTTATTTCCCTCAATTAGTAAAATACGTTAATTGAGTATTTAATTATTAAGCTAATTTTTTTGGGCAGTTGTAAATTTGGTTTCAAAAAGTATAAAATTTAGTTTATAATATTTAACTTACGATATTTTATTTAAAGTTATATTGTTTAGCATTTTTATTATTATTACTTTGGTCGCGTATTATTTAACGATAATCTTAACACTTATTGGCTCGCTCGTGTAATGAACATTAATTTGGTACGCCAAGTGGCTTTTGGGTTGGCCGTGCATGGTGGCCGGTTTTGGGCGTGTGAAGAGTTGGAGAAATTCCAACGATTGTGACTTAAATTCTCATCATTTCACATTAATCACTCCTAACATTTTTCTTGCTTCAAAATTCTGATAAGAATTTCTTCACTTCATCTCCCCATTTGCACGCCCAAGTGAGAGAAAAAGAGAACAATATATCTCCCTTTGTTCCCGCAATTTCCTAGCTTTTCTACATAAAATTCTCCACCTAAATTCTCTATTTCAATTAGCATACTTTGGATTACAACTTAACTCGTAGGAGAAGGTGAAGAACTCACCCAAGAAGAGGAAGCATCCGCCTAGTATTGTCAGCCTGTAGGATTATAAGTACTCTAAGCGGAATTTCATGAATCATATTCATAAGCACTTAAAAACAGGATCTCATGCATATACATTCAAAGATCACATAATAGTTAAGAATTAACCTTTGACGCGTGATTTCCACAAAGCTCTTCGAGATCCGGAGATAGAACCGCAATTGAGATTCCTCTACTAGGTCAACGAATCCAGATCAATGCTCCACCAATGCTAGTTGGAAGGAAGAGGGACTCTTCTATTTCTTGGAGCAGTATTACGTAGCTTTGAAAGAGAGAGAAAAGAGGAGAGAGAAAATAATGAGAGAATAAAACTGACTGCTTTATTTTCTCACCCACACCTAATTATAGGAACTAATTAGGTTAGGAGTCCTCCCCTTTTCTACCTCCTTGGCCGGCCACCCATAGAGTCCTACATGGGCTCTAGGTCATTCTTTTATTGATCCAGATTGTGTAAGTGTGACCTTGTAGGATCCATCTAATTGGGCTTCGGGTTTATTATTTACTAAACCTGAAGTTTTATAGCATCCTCTAGCAAAACGTATAAACGACCCAATTTAATGAATTTATTATCTCCATAATATGATCCATGTTATATTTAGTAATTGCATTAGTGTCAAGGACACAATTCCTTCAATCTCCCACTTGTCCGAGACGAGTGTGCAATCTTCAAATTCCTTAAGTCTCTTAGTGTCCAATTTGATAGTATGACCATATTTCTATGTCATCCATACTAGTCTTCAAATTAATCCTTGAAATCTGAGTTCGAATTGACAAACAAATGATCATCATATAATCCATTTGAGCACGGGCATGCATTTTTCAATTTTTACTCTCCAAGGGGCCAAGACACCCATCATATCTCATATAGGAGGACTTTTCAATCTTGTGGCAACCAAAACTCCCACTCAACTTTTAGCACAACCCGAACACTGCCTTTATAGTCCCCTTTTACGGCATGACGTTTGACAGCATCAAAGTTATACCAATCATTAGGCTAAGTAGTGTTCCACTCATGTCTTAGGAATCCACTAATATAATTACGAAGTTATAAAAACTTCTAAGTAGGTCTATTCGATCATGTATCAACTATACATGTCCATATGATTGACTAAGCATCTCCATGTTCCCATAGCCCATGAAACGGCGCTATCAATCAATCTTATATGCTAATCCTTTAATAAGTCATTTATGTCCAATTTAACGACTTAGATTAGGAACTACAATATTCTATGAATTCTGTTCACTTATGGTGTTTCATTCATCAAATCACATATTTGACAAAACCATTGAATTCAAGATATATTTTGGACATTTTATTTAATACCAAACCAAAATTAAATAAGATAAAATTTTATTTCTCATAAACATAAAATAGCAAAACCATGTCTCTACATTGTAATAAGTTTCTCTAAACCTAGTACAATCTAAAGCCACTCTAACATTTGCTTCAAGCCTATAGCCCTAGCGTGACACTCATGCTTGGGTTGAGGTAGTGGTTTAGTGAGCGGATCAGCCACATTCTCATCTGTGTGAACTTTGCAGATCCTGACATCCTTCCTGTCAACAATCTCCCTAATGAGGTGATACTTCCTAATTACATGTTTGGATTTGTTATGTGATCTCGGTTCTTTTGCTTGCGCAATAACACCATTGTTATCACAGAACAACTCAATCCCTTCCAGAGCACTAGGTATGATATCCAGCTCTGTCAGGAACTTCTTTATCCAAACTGCTTCTTTAATTAGCTGCTTCAACCGCTGCTAAATATTCTGACTTTGTCGTAGAGTCTGCTACAATGCTTTGCTTTGAGCTCTTCCAGCTCACTGCTCCTCCATTTAGACAAAAGACGTACCCTGACTAAGAGCGGTAATCATCTCTGTCGGTTTGGAAGCTCGCATCAGTATAACCTTTTACAACCAACTCACTTTCACCTCCATAGACTAAGAACATGCCTTTAGTTCTTCTCAAGTACTTAAGGATGCTCTTAGCTACAATCCAGTGTGCTTCCCCTGGATTTGCTTGGAACCTGCTACACATACTCAAGGCATATGCAACATCTGGTCGAGTACTTATCATGGCATACATGATAGACCCTATAGCCGAAGCATAAGGTATGCTACTCATTCGCTTCAACTCATCAGGCTCAGTTGGGCACTGACTCTTGCTAAGCGATATGCCATGTGACATGGGAATGAATCCTCTCTTCGAGTTTTCCATGTTGAACCTTGCAAGAACTTTATCAATATAAGTTTCTTGACTTAGTCCAATCATCCTTCGAGACCTATCTCTATGGATTTTAATTCCCAGTATGTACTCAGCTTCTCCAAGGTCCTTCATGGAGAAACAACTTTTCAACCATTCCTTGGCCGACTCGAAGCATTGGTATGTCATTTCCCATGAGTAGTATGTCATCTACATACAATACCAAGAAGACTAAGCTGCTCCCACTAAACTTCTTGTAAACACAAGACTCTTCTTCGCTTTTGATGAAACCAAATTTCTTGATTGCCTCATCAAATCGAAAATTCCAGCTCCGAGATGCCTGCTTCAATCCATAAATGGATCTCTGAAGCTTGCAAACCCTTTTAGGATTTTCTGGATCCTCAAAACCCTCAGGTTGTGTCATGTACACATCCTCATTCAAGAACCCATTCAAGAATCTTTGTTTTGACATCCATCCGCCAAATTTCATAATCATAAAATGCAGAAATCGCTAAAAGTATCCGAATTGACTTAAGCATTGCTACCGGAGAAAAGGTCTCATCATAGTCTATACCATGAATTTATCTGAATCCTTTTGCAACCAGTCTTGCTTTATAGACATAGACATTTCCATCTTTGTCTGTTTTCAATTTGAACACCCACTTGCATCCAATAGGGTTAACCCCATTAAGCAAGTCGACCAGGGTCCAAACTTCATTCTCAGACATGGAGTCTAACTCGGATTTCATGGCCTCAAGCTATTTCTCAGAGTCTGGGCTCGTCAAAGCTTGTTTGTAGGTAGTAGGTTCTGAATTCTCTAAAATCATTATTTCAAAGTTTTCAGTTAACAGGAAATCAACCAACCTCTTGTTTGGAATCCTTTCTCTACTAGACCTACGCGGGGCCTGAGCATCAAGAGAAATGTTCTCTTCAACTTCTTGAAGATCTTCGCTTGAATTAGATTCAAGTGGGATGGTAGGAGGTTCACGCGTTGAATACGTCATCTCCTGAACTAGACTTTCGTCTTGTCGGGCCGTCTCTGACATGGTGTGAGCCACGTCCAGTTGTTGCTCATCTCGAATTTCTTCGAGAATTATTTTACTCCCACTTGTCTTTCTAGAAACAAATTCCTTTTCAAGAAAGACACCATCACGAGCAACAAACACTTTGTTCTCTTGACGGTTATAGAAGTAATAACCCCTTGTCTCTTTTGGGTATCCCACAAAGAGACATTTATCTGACTTGGGTGTAAGTTTGTCTGACAGTAAACGTTTTACATAGACCTCACATCCCCAGATCATAAGAAAAGACAAGTTTGGAGTTTTTCCATTCTATAACTCATATGGAGTCTTTTCTACAGCCTTTGACGGGCTTCTGTTTAGTGTGTGTGCAGCTGTTTCGAAAGCATATCACAAAAGGAAATCGGAAGATCAGCAAGACTCATCATTGATCGAACCATATCCAATAAGGTCCGATTCCTCCTTTCAGATACACCATTTAACTGTGGTGTTCCTGGTGGAGTCAATTGTGAAAGAATTCCACAACCCTTCAAATGATCATCAAACTCTTGGCTCAAATATTCGCCACCACGATCGGATCGCAGTGCTTTAATTGTCTTACCAAGTTGATTTTGTACTTCATTCTGGAACTCTTTAAATTTATCAAAAGATTCCGATTTATGTTTCATTAAGTAGACATATCCATATCTACATCAGTGAAGGTAATGAAGTAATTAAACCCTCCCCTTGCCTTTGTGCTCATAGGACCACAAACATCTGTATGTATGAGGCCCAAGAGATCGCTGGCCTTTTCACCCTTTCCAGTAAACGGTGACTTTGTCATTTTCCCCATCAAGCATGATTCACATACATCAAATGATTCAAAATCAAATGATGGAAGAATGCCATCCTGTTGTAACTTTTGGATACGCTTTTGGTTTATATGACCCATTCGACAATGCCAAATGTAGGTTAGGTTTGATTCATTTGATTTTTGTTTCTTGCTATCTATGTTATAGACTTGTAATGACCTATCAAGCAATATAAGCCATTTATCAATTAAGCACAAGCATAGAACATATTATTGTAAGAAATGGAACAACATTTGTTCTTAATTTCAAAATAAAACCCTTCGGAATCCAATACAGAAACAGAAATTATGTTCTTAGTTATAGAAGGAACAAAATAACAATTATTTAATTCTAAAACAAAGCCAGATGGCAAATGCAGACTATAGCTTCCTATGGCAAGTGCAGCAACCCGTGCTCCATTTCCAACGCGAAGCTCTACCTCACCCTTTGCCAGCCTCCTACTTCTTTTTAGTCCCTGCACATCATTAACTATGTGAGAACCACAGCCGGTATCCAATAACCATAAAGAAGTAGAAGTCAAATTGATTTCTATAACAAATATACTTGAAGTGGAAGCCCCAGACTTCTTTTCCTCCAAGTATAGAGGGCAGTTCCTCTTCCAGTGTCCTATCTTGTGATAATGGAAGCACTTGCTTTCCGCGGCCACCTCTGGCTTGGCGGTTGGCTTAGGTTTTTCAGCAACAACGACAACTTGCTTGCCTTTGTCCTTCTTTCCTGCCCATTTCTTCTTAAAACCCTTTCCCTTCTGAACCATTAGAACCTCTTTCTTTGGTTCTTTAGGGATATTCCTCTCAGCATTGACCAACAACCCGTGCAACTCTTGCAAAGTCTTTTCGAGACTCATTCATGTTGAAGGTCATTACGGGCGATTAAAGTTGTCGAGCAATGAGTGGATAATAATGTCAGTAGCCAACTCAACCCTGTAAGGGAATCCAAGTCGTTCCATGTTTTCGAAAAGACCCATCATAGCGAAAACATGGGGGCCAACAGCTTGACCCGGCTTCATGTGACATTCTAGTATCTCCCTATTGGTCTCATACCGCTAAACTCGGGCTTGTGTTTGAAACATAGCCCGCAGCTCTTGCATGATGGTATAAGCATCCTTGGTTTTGAACCTCCTTTGGAGGTCCGGCTCCATGGCTGCATTCATCAAGCAAGTGATCGGTACAGACCTATCATTGGCCTGCTTAGCACGACGTTTGTCGGCTTCATTCGACTCATCAGTAATCACAGGAAGTGGGGTTTCTAAGACATCCTCTCGACCCTCAGACCTCAATACGAGTCTTAGGGTTCTTTCCCAGTTGATGAAATTTTCACCATTCGGCTTTGTCCTTTTCAAGGAATGGACGAATGTTGAAAACAGAGTTGTTGTTGTTGTTAGACATAGTATCTACAGACAGAATAAAACAAAGTTCAATATTATGTTTATAAAACAACCTAAAACATGCAAAGGTTTCTAGGTTGATCACCGATTCAATTTTAATGTCCCATTTGAATAAGTGAATACAAGATCCTATCAACATGCAACACTAAGCAGACGGAGGCCTTATCTTAACGTTACATTCTCAAGGTAAGTAAACTCCTTTACTAATTATAACACTTTATAATTCTTGTTTAGATTGGTAAACATCGCATGCTTAACTATCTCTTGCTTCAAAACCCAAAACGCTTTTGATGATTTTGTTAAGGATAACCAAACTAAGTAGTAAAATTCACAATTTTACCTTATCTCCCAAAATTAATGATAATACCCTGCGGAGGCATGACCTATTACTATTAATTAAGGGTTAATATGCACTTTATGTTTGGAAAAGCTAACCTTAATATTTGCGGGACCTAAGTTTATTATGTTGTTATGAATTAGTGAACTCTAGCGCATTGATAACCAACATACAATAAACTTATAAGCATTTTAAATAATAATAAAATGCAAAAATAAATATGATCTAGCATGGCCCCTAATCCTAAGAACTAAGCATCATGGGCTCCTCCTTGGACTCTTCATGGATCTCCATCCATGTTAGCCATGGGCCTTCTCTTGATGGGCTCGTCTTTGGATTACATAAGTATCAAAATAATTTAAATAATATCTAAATTAAATAAATTACAAAAATACTTAATGATACGCAGATCGTATTTAAATTACAAGAATACATCACGATACGTAGATCGTATTTTCTAACTTAAATGTGGGCCATACTAGTCATTCATAGCAATTACATCAAATATAAAATGCCACATCATAATATCACATATTATTCTTGCCATCAATCAAAATATCAAATATTCTTAATTATAGCAAGTAGATAAAATATTTAAGTAATTCCTAACCACCTAAAGATTCTATCCTAGAATATCTAGTCTACTAATTTTAATTAGATTAAAAGTAAAATTATGGAATTAATTTATGACCCAGTCAAAATTAACATAATCAACATAATTGGAATTTGCTTAATCTTCTCAACAAAAAGGATTTACAAAATTTCAAAAACAAATCCAATTATTAGAAATTTTACAAGAAAACAAAAAAAAAATTGAAAGAAGCGTGGAGTACGACCAGACCAGCTGCAAGGCTGCGAATCCCGACTCCCACGCCAGCACTGCAGCCACAGCCAGAACTCCGGCCAGCCATTCAGGTCGCACCACCGTAATCTCGCCGGTCAAATCCTTCCGCGACCCGACGCCGACCTTTCCTCCAGCGGCGGAAGACGGCACGGCTAGCTGCGCACGTCGAACGTGCGTCGCACGCGTGGCTGCCGCGACCGGCTTCCCTTGCCAACCGCTTGCCGCGGCCTTTGCAACCCTCGCCGAGCTTTCGGTCAGGCTACCACCAGGCAGCCACCGGCCGTGGTCGCTCTCTTCCCTCCTTAATTTTTTTTTTGTTTTCTTGGAAGGAAATTAAAATTACAACATTTGTAAATTTAATTTAGTGATCTTAATTAAATTAAACATAAACTCTTTTATGCCTAATTCAGAAAATTAAATCAAAATCTCCATTTTAATTCTCTAATTCATATAAAACTCTTTACACATGAATTAATATTCATACATAAACAAATTTAAACATGAAAATCAGATTAATAATATGAACTTAATATTCGAAATAAAATTAGAATTTAAATTTCGAAAATTAGTGTTGAATTTTCAAAAAATTCGGCCACTTTATATTGAAAAATTAAGCAATTAAATCTCCATTTAATCAATTCCAATTAATTATTCATTCCATAATTCAATTCCTCCCCTTAATCAAATTAAAATTAGTCATGAACACATCAAAATAAATCTAATTATTATGACCAAAAAAATTATATGGAAGAGGCTAAAACTGATACCACTGTAGGATTATAAGTACTCTAAGCGGAATTTCATGAATCATATTCATATGCACTTAAAACATGATCTCATGCATATACATTCAAGGATCACATAATAGTTAAGAATTAACCTTTGACGCTTGATTTCCACAAAGCTCTTCGAGATCCGGAGATAGAACCGCAATTGAGATTCCTCTACTAGGTCCACGAATCCAAATCAATGCTCCACCAATGCTAGTTGGAAGGAAGAGGGACTCTTCTATTTCTTGGAGCAGTATTACGTAGCTTTGAAAGAGAGAGAAAAAAGGAGAGAGAAAATAATGAGAGAATAAAACTGACTACTTTATTTTCTCACCCACACCTAATTATAGGAACTAATTAGGTTAGGAGTCCTCTCCTTTTCTACCTCCTTGGCCGGCCACCCCTAAAGTCCTACATGGGCTCTAGGTCATTCTTTTATTGATCCAGATTGTGTAAGTGTGACCTTGTAGGATCCATCTAATTGGGCTTCGGGTTTATTATTTACTAAACCTGAAGTTTTATAGCATCCTCTAGCAAGACGTATAAACGACCCAATTTAATGAATTTATTATCTCCATAATATGATCCATGTTATATTTAGTAATTGCATTAGAGTCCAGGACACAATTCCTTCACAGCCTACTTATTATTCTGCACACCACCCGATGATCCAGGTTACTCACAATTATCCTAGAACGTTCGATGTTATCACTAGAGGGAAAAAGCCCAAGGGCTGCGGTCAAAAAGGGCCCAAGGGCTGCGTTTTTCGACCGCAGCCATTGGACTAGCAGCCCTTGGCATTTAGGAAGGGCTGCGGTCAGGGCAAAAACCGCAGCCCTTGGTGGGTTAAGGGCTGCGGTTAAGGGCCTTAACCGCAGCCCTTAACCCACCAAGGGCTGCGGTTTTTGCCCGAACCGCCTTGTGACCCAAAAAAAAATAAAAAATAAAAATTTTTTTTTTTGCATTTTTTTTGTCCTAAATGTTCCCAAACAGTTATATATATATATATATAAGTATTATTTTTCATTACAAATTATGTTTCGTACACAAATATAGAGAAAATAATAACTGAATTACACAAAGAACTTCTCTAGAGATGACAAAGAAATGTCCAATCATCTCAGAGTGCAGCAGGGAGGGGGGTTGGTCGGGGGAGTGCAGCAGGGGGGGGGCGGGTCGGGGGGAGTGCGAAGCGGGGAGGGGGGCGCGGGGGAGTGCGGCGGGGGGGGGCGCGGGGGGAGTGCGGCAGGGAGGGGGGCCGGGTCGGGGGAGTGCGGTAGGGAGGGGGACCGGGTCGGGGGGGAGTGCAGCAGGGAGGGGGCCTGGCGGGAGAGGGAGTGCAGCGAGGGAGGGGGACCGGTGAGGGGGAGTGCAGCGGAGGGGGGCCGGTCGGGGGAGTGCAGCAGGGAGGGGCCGGGTCGGGGGGAGTGCGAGCGGGGAGACGGGGCGCGGGGGGGAGTGCGGCGGGGAGGGGGAGGCGCGCGGGGAGTGCGGCAGGGGAGGGGGGCTAATCGGGGGGAGTGCAGCGGGGAAGGGGCCGGGTCGGGGGAGTGCGAGCAGGGAGGGGGTGCTTTGGTCGGGGAGTGCAGCAGGAAGGGGGGGCAAGTTTTCGAGCCCTGAATCTGTAGTAAACCAGCAGCTCAACAAGATACTCAGCACTCGGAGATGATCAAAACTACATGAAGTATACTTCCATAAAAGAAGCACGCAAAAAATACTATTGTGATCATCAATCAAACATATTCTCATAAGCATTTATTGTGGTCATTCAAATCCATACATCGAAAAAATCAAGCCCACAAATTCTAGTCTTATGGGAAAATAACTGCCGTTTTTCCAGCCTTGTCAATACCGAGAATAAGAACATGGAATTCCGTCTTGCTAAACATGTAGTTCCAGAACCCATACATAAGAGAAAACATCCCTGCTGCCCTTTCCGATAATTAGCTTGCAACTTCTCTTACACTAGTAAGAGCTTGAGAAAGCGTTAATGTCCACCATGGGCCTAAGAACATCCAACAAACAAAATGAAAACGGGAAAGAAACTACATCAGGATAAGAGGAGATAATACATCAGCAAGAAAAACCACACAAGAAGGATTTTCAGCAGAAGCATATACAAACACATCAAATTTCCAATCAGATCAGAATCTTGCAAGATGATGAAAAGTTGAAATCTCCATAAATTATCAGTTAACATGTCTAGTTTCAAATCGCAAAACGAAATGATTATATTAAATCTCGATTTTTGATCTCAGATTCAAGTTTAACAAGGCATCATTGCGCGGAATATTCGATAAGAGTAACCTAATTCGAAGAATATCAAGCTTAATTCGCATCATAAATCTAAAGATTGTGCAAATCGTAAATCCATATATTCAAATGAATTCACATATACACACAAATTGATAAATATAGAAGATCTGATAGTAGGAGAGAGAAAATTACTTGAGAAGCATATGGCAATTGATAGCTACTACTGAAAAATCGCACGCAAGGAATGAGATGCGAAGAGAGAGAGGGGGATGCGGGTTTTTGTTTAGGTTTATTAGGTATTCACTAACGTCAGATTACCCAAATTTCGATCGAAACCCTAATTCAATCTTCCATTGAAAATCAAACAAAAACCCTAGTATAGAATCAGATTAAATTGACTAAAATTAAAACTCAAGGTACAATACAGCCATACAATCTCCTTGAATAACCTTCAATTTCCAAAAAAATCAGCCACAATCAAGAAGCAGAAATTCAAAATTAAAGAGAAAAACACAAATTGAGAGGAGAGAGGAAAGAAATGTACGGATTGAAGACACCTGCTCAAGGGGAGTGCGGCAGGGAGGGGGGTTGGTCGGGGGGGAGTGCAGCAGGGAGGGAGGGCGGGTCGGGGGGAGTGCAGCAGGGGAGGGGGCCGGGTCGGGGGAGTGCGAGCGGGGAGGAGGGGGCGCGGGGGAGAGTGCGGGGGGGGGGGGGGGGGAGCGAAGCAGGGAGGGGGCGGGTCGGGGGGAGTGCGGCGGGGAGGGGGGGCTGGTCGGGGGAGTGCGGCAGGGAGTGGGGGCGGGCGGGGAGGGAGTGCAGCGGGGAGGGGGGAGGAGTGCAGCGGGGAGGGGCGGGTCGGGGGGAGTGCGAGCGGGAGGGGGGGCGGGTCGGGGGAGTGCGGTAGGGAGGGGGGGCCGGGCGGGGGGAGTGCATTAGCCTTCATTAGGTCAATGTATATGATATGCATATCCTTTACTTCATTTCCCAGAACAATCCATCATTTATTTCACCGGATGTATGGCTCTATGGTAGACCTTCCCGGAATAAACCCAAAGTGATTCTCGAAATTGCTTCAATTTCTTCGCAATCAATACTCTATTACTCTCTCCCGCAATTTCATGGCATGATCCTTAACGCAAATATTGTTCCTTTAAATACAATTCCAAATGAAAAGGATTTCAAAATCTAGATTCGTGTTACAAAAATTGAGATTTAGGGCGTGAAAAACCGTACTTATCACATTTGTTTCAATGCCTCCGTCTTTATCTTTGGAAAGTTGTTAATTTTTGAGCTAGAGTGCGTTCCTCCCTTACACTTACAAAATTGCAACAACCGATATCTTGAGGGCAATAATCATGTTGGCTTTAGCTCCTTTGTATATGGTGATTGATGAGACCTCTGTCCATGGCAAAGACCCACATTAAGTTGTGATAGTGGTTGTTGGCAGTGTAATCTTCCTGGCTAGATTGGTGCATCCATTGGTGTCATTTTTCATAAATTACTTTATTATTATCCCCCACAAGCCCACACCCCTTGCAAAATAGACCAATATTTTTTTACGAAATACCGAAAGCGGAATGCATATAAACCACCCAAACAAACTTCAAGGGGTAACAACTATACATATCAACTAGATAATTCCGGGAGCGAAAGGCAAAACGAAGTATTAGCTTTATATCACCAATCAAAGTCTTCTCCTAGCTGAATTATTGTACACTAATTGTCAGAACTCATAAGTCATAGCCAATCATGAGCTTCATACCCCATGGTTGGAAGCAAGAGTAGACCATTTGATATGCTGTACAAGTCCTTAAGTCACCAACTACAAACTCATGAAATTCAAAGAGCGGATTGCAAGTCCATATGGATTCTTTAGGAACGTGAAGGCTGCGTAACGGCTCAACCACACTTAAACGTTTCACCTTCTCTAGCCAAAGAATAATAAAAGTTTAGGCGCCAAATACTATTCTATTATCTACCGTCTACAAAGTATTGTATGCGATCAAAAGAAAGGGCGATATTCGTCTTGACATTATCAACCTGTTATTAATATAATTTCTAACTTAATACAAATCAAACCACCGCAAAAAACAACACAAACTTACATACGACTAAAGATAAACAAGAACAAAGCACAATAGGGATCAAACAAGAAATTACCGGTTTAAGAGCGCCGAGAGCTTGATTAACGTATAATATAAGCCTCGAGTTTACGTTGAAGCGCTAACAAGTTGCTCCTCATTGAACTAAACTCCCGAATACGCCTCGCGGACCCAACAACATCAGCATCCAACAGCCTTAATCGTCTCCTTCAATTCCCTAATCCTCTTACACCCTTCAACAATCTTCACATTCAAATCCCCAGTGGCTGCCGAGCCTCAAAGAAAGAATTCGACCGCAACGAGATCTCCTTCACCAAATGCATCTCCACCACATCCAAATACTGTGACAACCTCTCCTGAAGCACCAAATTCTCATTCATCGTTGAGAAAGGGCAGGCAGCGCGAAACGTCGCCCCATCTTCAAGCTCAAAATCCTCCTTAAAATACAATGCAGGCACTTCTCTTAAGCAAGCAACTAACGCTTCACCTTGTCCTCCAATACTCTCAACAATATCAACATGTTCCTGACTACTATGATTACGAATATCCTCAAATCGAGCGTAATGCTCAGAGATCGAAGACAAATACGGTTGAAAATCAGATTTATTAGCATCTAATTCAGGTTTCGACGTATTAATTGGGGAAAATTCAGGCAAAGGTACCGAGGTTGAAGAAGACCACCATCCAAGCCATGAAGAAGCATCGCTAGATCGAGAAGAGTGTGGATTGTTAAGAATTGATGAAAGATTATGCTCGAAAACTGACTTACTTGAAAGAGATGAATTTGAACTTGTTCTTGAGATACTATTTTCTCTTGCTGGTGGTGAAGATGATGATGAAGTACTCGATGTTGCTGCTTCGATGTTAAACCTTCCCGAAAGGGAAGGTCGAGATTCCATAATCGATTGTTTTCGGAAAACCCTAGAAATTCGACACCATTGAAGACGCGATTTTCGAGCTTGGATCTTCGCGAACAAAAGGAGTGACGGAAGCGCGCAACAGCACGTGAGAGAAGCTCCGGCGAGAACGGCGGCGGAGGGTGAGCAGAGATGCGAAGAGAGAGAGGGGGATGCGGGTTTGATGAGGTGAGAGAGGGAAAATCGGGGACTGGGGAGAGAGAGAGGGGGAAAAGTTGGGTTTTGGTGAGTATAATAGTATTTGCGAGAAACTTTTGTGTGTAAGTGAAAAAGAACTAAGGCCTGCGGTTTTAACATAGACCGCAGCCCTTCACTAAAGGGCTGCGGTTAAGCCCAAAACCGCAGCCCTTTATTAATAAAGGGCTGCGGTTTTTGGGCTAACCGCAACCCTTCACTATTAAGGGCTGCGTTTTGCAATAAACCGCAGCCCTTGCATCGCAGCCTTTGTGTTTTTTTCCACTAGTGAAAGCATTTTCCATATCTGCTTAGTTGTTCCGCGGTGATTGTAATTAAATACGTCATAGTTACGAATCAACCGAGCCCTGACATTATATCGTCGTACCCCGCAAGGATATAAATGCATAAAGGGTGGATAATGGAACTCCATCCTGAAGAATATGTTAGACATAGAAATATAGTTACATATAATAATTTAAAAATGAGTAACATGATATATGTACATCTACATCACATTACAATATGTTAGGTATCAAAATAAGATCATAATCATAATGATGCAATTCATTGAAGACTATACGATCACGATATGAGCATGAGATTATTATGAAGTAACTCATAATAGTAAAGTACATAAATTAGGTAGAATCATGACTATATTTCAATCAGTTACATTGTGCTCTTATAATTACAAAGTGGTATTTCAAGATTGTACACATTGAATACAACTATTCAGAAGGCAATAAAACTTCTTTATATACAATATTCTTTGTAAACACCCCTTGATGTCCTTGTACATTTCCTTTTTTTACCACAATCTTTGTTGTGTTCTCTGAGGTTCCACGTGATAATGCCACATAGAGTTGCCCGTGGCTGAATACATGATCTGGTAGGTATATGCCAACATGGGGTATAGTTTGCCCCTGAGACTTGTTTATTGTCAAGGCAAAACTAAACTTCACTGGAAACTGCTTTCTAACCAGCTCAAATGGCAACTTTATATCTTCAGCACTCTTCAACGGAATTCTGGGCAGAAAAACTGTAACACCCCGTAATTTTCACCCTTTATTTTTGGTGTTAGTTTATTTTAAAATGATATTTTTTTTTTTCGTTAAAATAAATAATTTATTATTTTCTCTAGATCAATGATTTTTATTCTTTATAATTTGGGAGCCGAATTATTATTTTATTTTATGGTGTGTTAATATGTGCATTATATTTATATTTATAATATAATTTATTAGAATTATTTTCATTATTAAGTATTTTCAAAGTTTAGGCGCGATTTAGGAATTAATCGTTTTATCGCGTAGCGAGCTTTTGAGGCATGGATCATTGTTGAATTGGGCCGAAATTGTTGGTTGGTTTGTGGGCTTGGACAGCCGGCCAAGTGAAGGAAAAGGAGAGCCTCCTCTTCTTTCTTTTCTTTTTATTTTCCTTGTGACTCTTTGATGCCTTGTAACTCCCATAACCCCCTAATGATTCTTCCTAATTAAACCTCTTTAAACCACCCCTTCATCACTTCAATTTCTGATTAAAAATCAGAAAGTCCTTGCTGCCATTTTCGGCCACCATCATTATCTTCATTCTCTCAATTTTCTTTTCATTTCTTCTCTTCGTTAATTGTTCGTGACTTGATCTACTTGCCTTTTTCTTATACTTGGTGCTTGGGAATTGAAGAAGGAGAGGAGTACAAGCCTATATTGGGATTTTCCAGAAGTTTTCAGCTCGCCTCCGACGATCCAGGTAACTAGTAGTTGTCTTAGAACCATAGTGATTAGGGTATTATTCGGTATTAGATTATTGCACTAGGAATTATTTAAAATACTTTTTGAGTGAAATTATTGACGAAATTTGACATGAATATACTTGATGCATGCTATGTGAATACTGTGTAGAGGAAAATAATTTTCGTATTGTTTTTGGTATTTATTTGATTTAATTGGTGTTTTGTGCGTTTTTGGCTAAATTGCATAATAATTATTGAACGAATGTTAAGATTGATGAAATTATTTTTATTAGATCATGTTACATGCGTAGTATGTATTTCATGCCTTGGAATAATTTTTTCCTACTGTTTACTGGTTTACTTAATTGATATATCTGTTTTTGTAATTTCGTTTCTGCCAGTATATTAATCATGAATATTATTTTTAGAGGCCGGAAAATTCATTTCTTTGAATATTATGTAATTTTTGGGCGTTTTTTTATATTTTTAGTTATTATTTTGGCTTTATTGAGTAATCTGTATATTAACTTTTAAATTTACTTTTGGGGTCCGAAAATTATAAATAAAAATTGTACCATGTCAGTAGAGCCATTAGGGTCATATGATAATTTTTGTGTGATTTTACTGCTCGAACTTATTAGTTTAATAATTATTATTGTATTTTTGTTGTGAAATTGAGGATACACTTTTAAATTATTTGAGGGCTTGTTAATCAGAAATAATTCATAATTTATTATATTCTGGGTTACTGATTTTCAGTAAGGTTCTTCCCAAAAATAATGCTTAACATCCCACATATATTTCTTCTTCTGTTGATAAGTAAAATCAGGGGGAATAATACCACGCACCAAATAGTTCACCAAATCAGCGTACCAAGGGGGGTTAGAAACTACCAACAAACGCTCATCAGGGAAGCTATCGTTAATGGGTATTGCATTACCTTTTTCATGAATTTGGAGTCTAGATAAGTGGTCTGCCACTGGATTCTCAACACCTTTTTGATCTTTAATTTCTAAATCAAATTCTTGTAGTAGAAGTATCCAGCGAATAAGTCTAGGTTTAGCATCCTTTTTATCTAACAAGTATTTTAAGGCAGAGTGATCTGTGTAAACAATTACTTTAGACCCTATAAGATATGATCTAAACTTATCCATTGCAAAAACCACAGCAAGTAATTCTTTTTCATTAGTTGCAGAATTTAATTGAGCATCATTACGCATTTTACTAGCATAATAAATCACATGCAACTTTTTATATTTTCTTTGTCCTAGTACAGCACCAAGAGCATAATCGCTCGCATCGCACATCAATTCAAAAGGTAAATTCCAATCAGGGGTTATTTCAATAGGTGCTGAAATCAACTCTTGTTTTAACTTGTTAAAAGCATGCAAACAATCAACATTAAAATCAAAGGGGGTTTCTTTGTTCAATAAATCACATAGGGGTTTAGAAGTTTTAGAAAAATATTTAATAAAACGCCTATAGAAACCAGCATTCTCTAGAAAACTTCGAATTCCCTTAACATTAAGAGGTGGAGGAAGTTTTTCAATTACTTCTATTTTTGCACGGTCCACCTCAATACCACTCTTAGATATTTTATGCCCGAGTACAATCCCTTCTTGTAACATAAAATGGCATTTTTCCCAATTTAAAACCAAATTAGTTTCTTCACAACGTTGCAAGACAAGAGACTGATTAGCTAGACAATTATCAAAAGAAGATCCAAAAACAGAGAAATCATCCATAAAAACTTCCATGATTTTTTCAATATAATCTGAAAATATAGACATCATACAACATTGGAAGGTAGTAGGTGCATTACATAATCCAAAAGGCATTTTACGAAATGCATAGGTACCATAAGGGCAAATAAATGTGGTTTTCTCCTGATCTTCAGGAGCCACCGGAATTTGGTTAAACCCAGAGTAACCATCAAGGAAACAATAGTATTCAAATCCGGCTACTCTTTCTAACATTTGATCGAAGAAGGGTAGTGGAAAATGATCTTTACGAGTGGCACTATTAAGTTTTCTGTAGTCAATACATACTCTCCAACCAGTGACTGTCCTAGTGGGAATTAGTTCATTATTATCATTAGGCACTACTGTGATTCCACCCTTTTTAGGTACAACTTGAACATGAATAATCCACGAACTATCAGATATAGGATAAACAATTCCAGCATCGACCTATTTCAGAATTTCTTTCTTAACTACTTCTTGCATATTGGGATTTAGGCGTCTTTGATTTTGGATAGAAGGTTTAAAATCATCTTCCATTAATATTTTATGCATGCAAACAGAAGGGCTAATTCCTTTTAAATCTGAAATACTCCAACCTAATGCTCTTTTTCTTTCTCTTAAAACACGCAGTAGCTTATTCAATTGTTCATCAGTTAATGAAGCATTCACAATAACAGGCAGTGTATTATTATCACCTAAATATGCATATTTCAGATGTGCAGGTAAAGGCTTTAGCTCAAGAACAGGAGCTTGCACTAAAGAAGGAGGGGGAAGAAGATTACCTTTACTGAGTTCTTCGAAATAATTACCTTTTTTCTTCCATGGAGGACATGCCTGTAATGCAAGAGCCATCTCTCTTACCCCTGCATCATTTCCATAATGTTCACCTACTAAACATGTCTCAAGAGGATCGTTAAAAGTAACCTTGTTAAACTCTTCTGCATCTAATTCATCATGCAAATCAACTCGAAATACATGATCAGTAAAAGAAGCTAAGGATATTTAGAAGATTGGAATAAATTGAACTGCACCTCTTCTTCACCAATTTTAAAGGTTAACTTACCGTTTTTAACATCAATTATAGCACCAGCCGTAGCTAAAAACGGTCTACCCAAAATTATAGGTACATCAACATCCTCATCCATATCAAGAATGATGAAATCAACAGGAATGATAAATTTATCCACCTTCATTAACACATTTTCGACTACTCATAGAGGATATTTAATAGATCTGTCACCAAGTTATAACGAGACAGTAGTGCGTTTTAAATCAGTTAGTCCTAGCTTCTTGTATATAGACAACGGCATAAGTGACACACTCGCACCTAAATCACAAAGAGCCTTAGAAAAATTAATATCACCAATAGTACAAGGAATAGAAAAACTCCCTGGATCTTTTAATTTAGGCGGAAGCTTATTCTGAATAACAGCACTACATTCCTCACTTAAAGCAATGGTTTCGTAATCTTCAAGTTTTCTTTTCTTAGACATAATTTCTTTAAGGAATTTAGAATAAGAAGGAATTTGCATTAAAGCATCAGCAAAAGGAATATTAATTTGTAATTCTTTAAATATTTTCAGAAATTTCTCAAATTGATTATCCAACTTATTCTTTTTAAGTCTCTGAGGAAAAGGAATAGGAGGTACATAAGGTTTAACAAGAGAAAGATAGGGTGATTCTAGTTCTTTTTCAACTGATTCTTCATTGTTTTGCTCATTTTCTTTTAACTCCATATTCTCTTTAGACTTGTCATTTACTTCAGATAACTTTGTACCACTCCTTAAAGTTATGGCTTTGATTTGCTCCTTAGGATTGACTTCTGTTTTACTAGGTAGGGCTCCCTGGTTTCTAGAGTTAATTGCATTAGCTAATTGTCCAAGTTGCATTTCCACATTTCTATTAGAAATAGCTATCTGATCAACTTTAGTTTCCAATTTTTCAATTCTTTCAGAAGTAGCATTAGCCAATTTTTCAATAGCCAACTCCCATGATGATTTACTTTCGTGTTGTGGTTGTTTTGGGTGAAAGTCAGGTGGGTTTGGTGGTCTAAAGTTGGCATTTTGGTGTCCTTGGTCTCTCCAAGAGAAATTAGGGTGATTTCTCCAACCTGGGTTATAAGTATTAGAGTAAGGATCATTTTGTGGTGGCATATTTAAATTAGAAACATATTGAGCTTGTTCCATATTAGCACATTATGTAGGTAAATTGCCACCACCGCATATATTACATGTCACATTAGAAGAAGACACAGAATTGACATTATTCATTTTAGTAACAAATTTACTAAGTTGTCCACTTTTGCATTTAATATGTTTATTCCTTCTACTTCATACTTACCACCAGTTCTTTTTGGTTTATTTCGATCATTAGACCTGTGATAATTATTTGAAGCCATTTCTTCTAATAATTTATTGGCTACCTCGCTTGTTTTACCCATTATAGCACCTCCCTGCAAAGCATCTATAGTGATTTTAGCAGATTCATTCAGACCATTATAAAAAGTTTGCACAAACAACCAATCTGGGACACCATGGTGAGGACATTGACGTTGTAAATGTTTAAACCTTTCCCAAGCCTCATATAAAGATTCCCCATCATTCTGTATGAAACTAGTTATATCATTTCTTAGTTTAGCATTTTTACCAGGGGGAAAGTACTTTCTATGAAAAGCTCCAGATAAATCTTCCCAAGTAGTAAAAGAATTAGCAGGATTAGATTTTAACCATATTTTTGCTTTATCTTTTAGCGAGAAGGGGAAAAGTCCTAATCTAATGGCATCATTGGTTACTCCATTCAGCTTAAGAGTATCACATTTTTCTAGAAAATTACCTATATGGTCATTAGGATCTTCATTATCTAGTCCACTAAATTATTCTTGTTGAATTATACGAATTAAAGCAGGACTAATTTCAAAATTATTTGCAGTAACGGTTGGTCTTACAATACTTGAAGGGGCTCCACTAGCATTCGGCATTGCATAGTCACGTAGAGGCTTTTCATTGTTGTCATCCCCCATCGCTATTGGTTTACTGTCAGATTCTTCAGAAAAGATGTACTCCAAATCAAAATCGGGCAGCTTTTGTATTTGCTCCAACCTCTTTTGTTTCCTTAGTGCACGAGCTGTTCTTTCAATCTCTGGATCAAATGAAACCAAAGAACGATTAGTACGTGGCATACACTAATAAATATCAGAAAGTTTGAACTCAAATTAATAATTCTGTAAGCAAAAGGAAAATCACCAAAAGTGCATCAACTTCTACGTTAAATAATTAAGAAACACAACTACTAGTGATTAGGAAAAGAAGCTAATTATTAAAAAATTCTAATACTACTAACTCAAGAACACAAAGATATCACTAACAAAACGTTTATGAAAGGAGGAAAAATTATAAAGAAAAATAAAACAAGTGCTAACAAGAAAATAAAGTCTAAACTAATATTAAAGTCCTTCTAGTATGATATTGAACTATTGCCTCCCCGGCAACGGTGCCAAAAACTTGGTCGGTCCTAAAAGTACCTTAAAATACCGCAAGTGTACGGGTCAATTAAAGTAAATATAGGGTAAGCAAGATATCGTTTCCCACAAGGAGGTATGATCAACTACCAAATTAAGAGACACTAATATTATTTTGACGATCCAAAAATAGTGAATGGTGGTGATAAACGAAACTACTAAAATAAGAACTAAACTAATTCTAACTCTAAAAGGGTTGGATAATAGGTATAACCAAATATGAGAAATAATTCTAGGACTTAGATTTCGCCAATTAACTTCTACAATGAAATTAAACTAATTGTAGGGTAAAATAATTAGATCACAATGGTCGGATTCCTAATGTATATTATCCCCTCTTCCAAGGCGGAAAACGTATATTTGAATACTAAACTTATGCCTACTTCCGTGGTCATAAAATTTAGAACAAACGCATTAAGAATAAGAATTCATATAAAAGACCACCCCAAGAGTATAACTATTCCTAAAATTATACTACTTGACGTTTAATAATCCCACGAACTAACATTAAACTTTCACTTCCGCTAATAATCCAATACCTTAAACATACAATTGATAGGGCCCTTATCAAAAGTAAGCAATTGAACTCAAGATTATCAAATTGCAATTTAAATTAAACTAACCCAACAATAATTCAATCCATTGACAGAAAATTAAAAGACTACATCTAGTCCTAGAACATAGAAATTTAGCTAGACATTGAAACTAAATTAACCCAACTAATTAAAAGTGAAAATCTGAAATTAAACATAATAACTGATGAAATTAAATAACATAAACTAAGAGAGGAGAGAAAGAAACTCCAGGTTCATATGATGTATCAGATGAAACGCTTCGTGCTCTCGCTGATGCGTTCGTCCTCTATAGTGCGTCCCTCTGTTCTCCGTTTCCTCCCTGCCTCGTCGCTGCTTCTGTAATCCCCTCTTATACTTCTCTATTATGCGTCTCTAGTGTTAGGTTTTTCTTTTTTTGCTTCCTCCTGCCAATCTTCTCATCTATGATGCATGGCCCCGTATTATTTTTGGCCCAACATATTAGGACTTAGGAGTCCATTCCTTTTCTTTCAATTGCTTCGTCTGCTTCTTTGTCGGCAGTGCGTGCAAACTTGGAGTCATAAATGGGCTTCACTCCTCCTTTAATTTATTGAATTGGCTTTTGGTTTACCTGCAAAACAATTGCGTAGACTAATAAATCAGTGGGCTCTAAAATAAAGTATTCGCACATAAGGTCGATTTTCATATATTAATCAACTTCGTTACCGAATTAGTTTAACTCTTCCAACGTTAAAATATAAGATAAAAATATACTATATGTCTCATAATTTAAACCCAAAAGTGATAATAGAAGTGAATAAAATATACGTAAATTAGGTACTTATCACGAGGTTACATGAATGCCACCAACGCGTGAAGTGGAGTTTACTATAGACCTAGTACCGGGTACAGGACCCATCTCTAAGACCCTATACCGTATGGTACCCGCAGATAGGGGTGTGCAGAAAGGGACGGGGATCGGAATCTGGACCGGAAGAGGAGGGGAATGGACTGGACCAGTGGATTCCGGTCCGGTCCCCGGTCCAAAGAAATTAAGGATTCCGGGTTTTTGGTTCGGTCCGGGTAAAAACCGAAATTTTCCGGCCTAGAATCCATTATTTTTGAAAAAAAAATTTGCTGACTCACTCCCTACTCTTGACTCTTGTATATGGTCCAGCCCAACAAAACAACAAACCCTAAACCCCCTTCAATCTCTCCGCCCCTTTCCTCTTCTTTCTCGTGAACCCCCTTCATGAGTTCATTCTCTCAGCACCACCGCCATTAACGAGCTTATTTTTTCTAAGATTGAATTTGAAGATGAGAAAAAAAATCGAAAATATTTGCGAGTGTAGCATAGAAGTAGTGTAGCAAAGAAGTAGAGTAGTGGAGAAAAACCTAAATTAATCTAAAATTAATCGCGAAAGTCGAGACCACCACCGCCGCAGTCCACGGTTCACCGGCCACCGCACCAGTGACTTGAGACGACCGTCCGACCACTGGCGAGGTGAATTTAAGGTAAATTTCTTCATTCTCTTTTGTATTTTTTCGAATCCTTTTGAAATCTAAAGTTATGAATTCATGTAATTTTATGTTTTTTTTTAATCCTTATCTATTCATTAATTTCAATTTTCGAATGCTTGTTTTCATTAATTTTGAATTATTATCTTGCAATTCATGTTAATTTCGAATTTATACTATGAAATATTATATTTATTGATGTTAGTATTATATGTTGTTATTTTATTCATGTTAATTTCGAATTTTTGTCTATGAAATATTAATACATTCATGTTAGTATTATACTTATTCATGTTGCATTATTGACTTGTTGTATTTTGTGGGATGTGGGAACTATACGTTCTAGTGGAATGAGGATACCCTGCAGCCTTTGGTGAAGGTTTCAAATTCATCAGATATTGTATCCAAGTATATATTGGAGCTGTAATTGAGCTAGTACTATGACTTTCTCATTAATCAGCAACGTTTTCTTTTGCTGTCTCTTAGACTTTATAGAAACCTCTTCTTAAAAGATGTAGTAGTATATAACTTGTCAGTTGAGCATTAATGTTGTGGGGTTTGATTATGATGATTCACCATGTGTAACTACACTCTACACCTACATTCTTAGAGGTGATTAGAAATGCTAGTATTATATTTATGAAATATTTATATTTGTACATGTTAATTTCTAATTCATTCTATGAAATATTTATATTTATTAATGTTACTATTACATTTCGAATTCTTATCTTGTGGACTTGTGGTGTGGGCTAGCATAGTATTTATCCATGAAATATATATATTTGTCCAACTTTAATCTAACACTTACAAAGTGATAATGAATACTTGGACTAGAATTTAATACTTAAAAGGTGAATTTTATTCAGATAGATTAAGGGGTCGTTTGGTTGCCATGAGGGTAAGGGAATGGAATCAAGAAAGGGGTAGAGGGGGAAAGGAAAGCAAAACCCTTAGATTAAAAATGTTGTTTGGTTGAATTTTTTTATTTCTCTTTCTTCCTCTTTTTACATCTTTCCACAACCATCCTCCCTCTCATGTTTGCTGTGCCCCACCGGAGCCCCGCCAGAACTCCCACCGTGCTGCCGTCCTTCCCTCTCCCCTCCCCGCAGCGCGATCTCCCCTCCCCTCCCCGCAAAGACGATCTCCCCTCCCCTCAGCGCCCCGCAGCGCAATCTCCCCTCCCCTCCTCGCAGGTGCGATCTCCACCTCCCCTTTCGATGCACCGTCACTCCTCCACCTCCCCTTTCGCTGCACCGTCACTCTTCCCTTCCCCTTCCGGATCGTCGTTTTTTCTCTCTATTCTTCCTTTTTTTTTTCTAGGGTTTGTGGGTGGTTTAGATGATGGATGATGGTAGCGGTTTCTCGGTGTTTGGGTCACTTGGGTGGGCAATTTTGGTAGTTGGGTGGGCGATTCTCGGTGGTTAATGGTGTGGTTGGGGTGTTGGGGTGGAGGAGTCATGTGATGGTTGGTGGTCGATTCAAGTTCCGGTGGTTGGGTGGGCAGGTGGTACTGGTTGGGTGGTCAGGTGATGGTTGAGTGGCGGTGCTAGTAATTGGGTGGTTTGGTCAAGTGGTGGTTGGGTGGTCAAGGTCCTCAAGGAGGTGGTCAATGATGAGTTAAAGAAAGGGAATATGAAACCTTGGGGGGTGTGGGTAATCAAGTTAGAGGGATTTGGGGGTAAGGAGGGGAAAGAGGGGGAAAACAAACCCCCAAAACAAACAACATAAAAGGGAATCAAGAGGTTCTATTCCCTTTCCCTTTCCAGTTTCCCCCAAACCAAACGTCCCCTAGTGTTAATGCTCTTGAACATACATTAACTTTCTCAAGAGGTCAACAACGGATTCACATTCTTGCAATGTAAGATTTATTCATATTCTATATATTATGTTATAGTTTATATATGTAAGTTATTTTGATCCTTACTTATTGCTTATGTTATATTATAGATGGAGAGCTCCCAATCCAAAAGGCAACCCGTCTATTCTTCGGATCAAACTGCACAAACATTATCAGATGCAGCTACCAACACAGATATGGAAGAATTGCGCAAGTCCTTACCTCCACAAAAGAACCTAAAAGATGGGAGACAATATTTGGTTAGAACAAAGAGTAAGAGGAAATCAAGTTATTGGGAGCATTTCATCAAGTTCTTAGAAGATGGGAAACTGCGAGCTAAATGTAAGTATTGTGAGAAAACTTTTGTTGCTGATGGTAATCTTAATGGATCAAAGAATGTTAAGAATCATTGTGAAAGATGTCTTGGTAATCCTGTTAATAAAGAAAATGGTAAAGGAAAGCAAAGTGAGCTATTTTTTCAATCTGGGGAAGGAGATAAAGATAATGAGGATGGGAAATTGAAGTATAGGACTGTAAATGTGAAAGATGTTAGGGAAGCATTAATTCATATGATCATTGTTGATGAGCTTCCATTTAAGCATGTGGAAAAAGCTGGTTTTAAGCATTTTGTGCAAGTTGCTTGTCCTAGATTTCACATTCCATCTCGTACTACTATTTCTCGTGATTGTTTGCAACTTTTAGTGAAAAGGCAAAGTTGAAAAAAAACTTTAAGGAGTTGTTAAAGAATTTGTGTGACAACTGATACTTGGACATCAATTCAAAGAAATAACTATATGTGTCTCACTGTTCACTTCATTGATAATGATTGAAAATTGAATAAAAAGATAATAAATTTTTGTCCAATTTCTAGTCATAAAGGCGAGGCCATTGGTAAAGCTGTTGAGGCATGCTTAGAATATTGGGGTCTTGAGGATAAGTTTTTTACAATTACAGTTGACAATGTTAGCTCTAATGACCTTGCTTGTGCTCATTTGAAAAGAATGGTTCAACGAACTGGTTCTGTTAGTGGTGGAAAACTTCTTCATGTTAGATGCATTGCTCATATTATTAATCTTATTGTTTGGGAAGACACTAGGGAGCATGGTGTATGCATTGATAGGGTTAGAAATGTTGTGAAGTATGTTAAAAATTCCCCTACAAGAATACTTAGGTTTAAAGAACTTGTTTCAAAGGCAAATATACAAAGCAAGTCTTCTTTGTCATTTGATGTCCCCACTCGATGGAACTCAACCTACACAATGTTAGATACGGCTTTGAAATTTCAACGTGTCTTTAGTGGGATATCTCTTCCTAATGGGGAGGGTGTGAAGGATAATGAAAGACCTCTGGAATGTGATGATTGGAAAAAAGTAGAGAGATAGGTAGTGTCTTTGAAGGGATTTTATCTTTTACACTAGTGGAAAAAACCTTATATGTCACTTAGTAACAGATCCGGTTTTGTAGAAAATCCGCATAAAATTGGGAGGGAAAGTTGGGCAAAGAAACGGATTCGGTCCTTTAGTGAACCGGATCAGTTAACAGAAAACTGATCCGGATTTTTGTTAACTGATCCGGTTTACATGACCGGATCAGTTAATCCCCTTGATCCATATAAGGAACGCGGCCCAGATCACTATTTCTCAGATCACGCGGCCCTTTTATTTCCCAAACTTTTAAAGCCCAACCCTAAATGCCTAATAGCAAGAAGAATCATCTAAGGAACTTTAAAAATAGAAGTGATGAGGTTGTGTAAAAACGCACCTTTAATTGTTAAAAACATAGATTTTATAGCAAAATGATATATAATGTGTTATTAAGAGTTTATATATTTATTGTGAGACTAACTTGTTTATTCCCAGTAAACAGGTTAAAGATGATTTTTAATTTTTTATGTTGAACTCACAAGTTCCTATGGAGCTAGAGTTCTTAACATGAAATATGTCACTCTAGAAAGCAACAATAGCCAGCTATATGACCTTATGAAGAAGAGCTTAAAAATAAAAATCACGTTCAAGTTCATAAAATAAAAGTTCAACTCAATGAATATGTGGAAGCGAGTTCCAATCTAATTAGTAGGAACAGACAGTTCCAATAATCGAGCTCCTTGACTCTAACTGGAAGATGAGAAGTATTCCTATCACAATGACATCGACAAAGGAACTTTATACGGGTTAGTTGTTAAGAGGAACAACTAAACAAAGGTATTGATTTTGAGGAAACTTTTATTCATGTAGCTAGGTCATGGGATAATTTTTTTTTTCTTGTTGCTTACATGGGATTTAGATTGTTCTAAATAGATTTTCAATGTGTTCAAAATAATTTTGTTGCTGGAAATCTATGAGGAACAACATCATGTTTCTTCTTGAAAAATGATTTCAAAATTCATAATAATTTTTATTTTCAAGAGGAATTGACATAGTAGTTGTACATAGTTATATGGATAATATTTTTGGTACAACTAACTATTTTATGCAAGGTTTTTTTTGCTAACCTTATAAACAAATGTGTACGCGAGCATGATAAGGAACACAACTACTATTTTGGAATATAATGATGCAAGGACAAAAACATGTCAATGAGCTTTTGAAGAATGATGAGTATGAGTCAAGTTGGAATGAAAGTTTCCATCAGATGTGAAGACATCAAAATAATGGAACTAGCAGTTCAGGAACTCAAAAGTAAGTCATCAAAATCAGTCCAGTTATTGAGGTAATTTTATATTCATGGTGAAATGTGACTTAAGTTATGATGTTCCTATTCACATTGTATCACAGTTAATAAATTACATCGTTAAATTTTTAATATGTATGCATAACTTTTATAAGTCTTGCTTTAAATTATGTGAATATATGTTCTTTATAATTTCACCTATTTATGGACTGTTTAGAAAAACGAGACTTGATGAAGTCGGACTTGAGTATAAACATGTTCTTTTCCAAAAGTTTTGTCGAATTGGGTTCTTACACATACTAAAATTGAAGCGATTATATGCACACTAGCGTAAATATGTTACACTTAATTTTTGTGTCGTAAAGGCATACTCACTTGCCTAAGAGTGTTAGAGGTCTCATAATAGAATTGTGGATGCTGTTAAACATGAAAGTCCTAAGTTGCCAAAGATACAATGAAAGAAACCTTGATGGAACAAGACAGTTAAATTCCCTTAATATATTTCATTTAACTTTTAGAGGGAACAAACCTATTCTTAGCCAACTATCATCAGTTCACACCATATTTCTTTAAATAACCTTTGATTGATTAATTCCTCATTCCATTCATATCCTGTCACTTCAAAGTTCCTAATTCCCATGTGCTCTAATTTAATATAACTTTTTATGGTTCAATGATGCATAAAGAGTGATAAATGGTAAATATATTTTGAGAGGGAAGTTATGGAAGAAGTGAGAAGCAAGTATTTTATGTTTTATCAATTGATGCTCAGAAGGATATATCATTAGATGGAACTACTCATATAAGTTCCTAATGATGATGGAGTGGTAAGGAACTCAGGGGGAATAAAGAAGGAATCGATATATATGTTTTCATTCTTCGTGCGTGGTGGATTTCAAGTATGTGTGAGTAAGTAATTACTTCTTTGTGGTTGGTAAATGTGACATTCTAGGAAAAGTGCAACAACTTGTAATGACACCCTTGTTTAAAAAAAATAAGAAAAAGGAAACGAAAAAAAAAGGAGTAAACAAGGGTGATCAAATCTTTATTATTTCCTAGATTCAATATTTCATATGGTTATGAAAATGCTTACTTATGGATTTGATGATTTGAGAAGAGGAACATAAGCGAAAAGATTGGAAGAACTTGATTACAAAGATGAATTCGTTCAAGTTTCTTCGTGCAATGAGTTTCTCACGGTTCGTTGGTTGGTTGAGTAAAAGTGAACTTGATAGATATATATCAAGGTGAATGTGTATGGAGTTGGCAGAGATTTATTAGTGTGAGGTGAAGTGATCAACTCTAATTATTGTTGAGAACCTCTTATTAAAAGTCTAAACCATAGAGCACACTATATATATCAAGTTCCCTCTACTCAAATTGTTCCATAAACTTCATTCATATTTCTTTAAGCCGGATATTACAATGTCCTATCTCTTAATCAATTCTTGACTTTCAAATCTGATTTTTGCTTGACTTTTATTTTTTCATTTGTCAAGTTCCTTCGATGGTTTTTGAAGTTGGGTCCTTGGATTGTGAGTTGGAAATTCGTGTAGCACATGCATCCTAAGTTTGAAAATTGAGATTCTTGAGGCTTTTGGGACTAACAGGTGTTTAATCTTTATGGTAGTAAGTGTAGCATATAACAATATGTGTATATGATTTACCTAAAATAAATGTGTGTAAGATGATCCTTTTCGATAATGACAAAAGGGGGAAGAATATGTATGATGCTTATAGTCAAGGATAGTTAAGTCTAAATTCCTTATATGATGAAAGTTCTTTATATGATGTTTTTATCTATGTTGATATTTCCTACATCTACATGCATGACTTGTTCGTTAAGGGAGATTAATGTACATCGTTTATTGTTTAATTTGTGATAAGCATCATTTGTTTGTCATCATCAAAAAGGGGGAATATTGTTGAGTCATGTAGCGTTTTGATGATTGTAAACAAATGATGATTATCTAACTAACATGTGTGTTTGAGATGTGCATATTACATTAACATAGAACAAGTCATGAAAGGTTGAATATATCACATCATGAAGAGTTCCTAGAAGAAATCCAATAAGTGAAGTTCTTGAGGAAGAATTCCAAAGAGAGAAGAAGTCTGATTATACAGATGTGCTGCTAGAATTAATGTAAGTTCTTAAGATGGAACCAAGCATGAAGAGTTCAAGAAAAATGATATAGAAGCAAGCACAAACAAAGTTCCCAAAAGAGTTCCTAGAAGGAACACAAACAGAGCGGTTCTTATGTATTATCTTAAGAGGAACATTGAATATGAAGTTCTGGAGCAGTTCCTAAGTGGGAGCAGCAAGATGATGCTTCAGAGTTGAAACAAGCAGTTCCTGAGCAGGAATTATAAGTGCGAAGTTCCTTAAAGGAACTAGCACGTCGGAGTTCCAGAGGTGGGGCTATTAACATGCGGTTCTTGAGTTGGATTAGTGTAATACCCCTCATGATTGCTTTAAAGGGATTTAGCAGGCTACTCATTCCAACAAGATGCATCTTTCTTTTAGGGAGCTTATTTCTATAGTTACTCCACAGTTAAGCGTGCTTGGCTGGGAGTAGTCCGGGGATGGGTGACCTCCTGGGAAGTTTCTCAGGGTGCGCATGAGTGAGGACAAAATGCGCCGGAAGAACTTGTGTTGGTTATTGAGGACAGTTGTTGGCCCTGGATGCGCATTGGTGACAATATACTCGACCCCTGATGGGTCAGGTGTTATAAATGGTATCAGAGCAACCCTGCGACCGATTGTTGGGGCGACCCTAAGGCCGTCAGGCCGAATATTAGGAGTCCTGAGGCGCCTAGTGGGGGAGGATTCTGGGGCTGCATTGTCATAAGGAGCGACCCAGAGGTCGTCAGACCGAATGCCGAATATGTGGAGTCCTCAGGCGCAACGAGGGCGTTGCTGTTCTCAAGTGGGGGTGTATGTAATACTCCTCATGATTGCTTTAAAGGGATTTAGCAGGCTACTCAATCCAACAAGATGCATCTTTCTTTTAGGGAGCTCATTTCCTTATTTACTCCACAGTTAAGCGTGCTTGGCTGGGAGTAGTCTAGGGATGGGTGACCTCCTGGGAAGTTTCTCAGGGTGCGCATGAGTGAGGACAAAATGCGCCGGAAGAACTTGTGTTGGTTATTGAGGACAGTTGTTGGCCCTGAATGCGCATTGGTGACAATATACTCGACTCTGTATGGGTCGGGGTGTTACAAATGGTATAAGAGCAACCCTGCGACCGCGTGTTAGGGCGACCCTAAGGCCGTCAAGCCGAATATTAGGAGTCCTCAGGCGCCTAGTGGGGGTGGATTCTGAGGTTGCATTGTCATAAGGAGCGACCCAGAGGTCGTCAGACCGAATATTTGGAGTCTCCGGCGATCAGTTTCTAGGCTGGGGCGACCCTAAGGCCGTCAGGCCGAATATTAGGAGTCCTCAGGCGCCTAGTGGGGGTGGATTCTGAGGCTGCATTGTCATAAGGAGCGACCCAGAGGTCGTCAGACCGAATATTTGGAGTCTCCGGCGATCAGTTTCTAGGCTGGGGCGACCCACAAGTCATTGTGGCCGAATATGTGGAGTCCTCAGGCGCATCAAGGGCGTTGCTGTTCTAAAGTGGGGGTGTATGTAATACCCCTCATGATTGCTTTAAAAGGATTTAGCAGGCTACTCATTCCAACAAGATGCATCTTTCTTTTAGGGAGCTCATTTCCTTAGTTACCCCACAGTTAAAATCTCTGCCGACTTATCCTCGGCAATTAAACTAGAGGGATGGGTGACCTCCTGGGAAGTTTCTCAGGGTGCGCATGAGTGAGGACAAAATGCGCCGGAAGAACTTGTGTTGGTTATTGAGGACAGTTGTTGGCCCTGGATGCGCATTGGTGACAATATACTCGACCCCGGATGGGTCGGGTGTTACAAATTCTTAATAGTGGTACCAACTCGGATAGCTCTGATACCAACTGTAACACCCCAGAATTTCAAAGAGGAAAAGAAAGAAATAATAATAGTACTATAGGACGATGGCGGAAACATCGTCTTCTGGGAATGTCACAACTACAAGAAATACGTTTAAATAACTAAGTGGTAAAACCAACATAAATAAATAATATAAATAAATTAAATTAATTAGATTAATATCCAAAAGAAAAAACTAACTCTTCAACTAACTAAAAGTCTATGCCTAAAACATCTAGCATTTTAATGCTCACATCTCAACCCGAGCCCAAAACCAAAGAAGATTCCCATCAACATAACCTGCAAAAAAATATACAACAAATATCCACAATCAGTGGGGAGTAACTAACAGCTCTCCCAGCTCAATTAGGATCCACATAGGAGTTATGAAGCATTAATAAATAAGTCTCAATCAACATAAAATATCAAACTGACCCATAAATAACAGCCAATCAACAACTAACTGTTTAACATGCTTAAATAAAGTAAATCAACAATACTGAACTTAGGATAAGCATACAAGACCCATACCATAAGCCTCCAAAATAATTAAACAAAATAATATAATAGTTTTTGAGAAAGAGCAGAACGCCAGTGGATCGCAACCCACTTCCTAAGGTTTGTCAGATCGAAATCTCCAGACAGCCTATGGGCCTACATTCCCTACTGCCAGTGTCTAAGAATGGCCAAACTCCCGATGCAGGATAGTACCCAGCTCAGTACTTTCCAACCTCTCGGACGACAACAATTAACCCAGGTAATACCCCTAAATCGCAACCTAGGTGGTTGACATGTTCTTCACCGGGGACTACATCTATCCCACCGGATATCTTAATCTCAATAAAATAGTTCTACAAATAAATACAATAATTTATTCAACCATTTATTCATCAAATATAAATAATAAGGATGCCCTTCAGGCCTTACACCTAAAATCAGCAGAAACTAGGATCGTAATCCAGAAGTCTCATTTCTACGATATATATTCTTCTCAAAGTAATAGTAATAATAATCATAATAAAATCAATTTTTCCCATTAAAAATCATAAACCTCACTTAAAATATAATTATACACCAAATACACAATATAATCAAATAGTCCAACTACTACACTCTCGTTGTCTGAGTTTGGGTACAAGGTTAATTACAACGTTAGTTATAATACCCCCGGTACATAACTCTTGGCGGAACGGTACTAAAGACAGTATTATTCTCCCTCGAGTACTGAAACGTCGACAACTTAGATATTGATTTATTAAAACTACAATATTATTGTACTCCCAATATAATACAAACAACCAAACCATCATAAAATAAATAAGTCACCACCATATAACTATAAGTAAATATATCATTCAACTCATGTACACATATAACAATAGTCATGTATAAATATACTAATTAACAAAGGTGGGAGTAATTCCCTCAAAAAAAAAACATTGACCATTATATACTAGAGTTCAACTACTACTAACAAGGGTGTAATAAATTCATTATATTCAAACAATGTAGAAGTAATGCTCACAACAAACAAACTGCCTATATAAGATCTTTCAATGAATTACAAGAATCAAGGATGCTACACATGACATTACGAAGGAAGTACCACCACTCTAACTCAACGAAGACAAACTTGCAGTAAGGTAACAGCGACATATAAAAGATCAGACACAAAACGTCACGAACAAAATCTTTCTTCGAACAACTAAAACCAGCAGGCATCTTATACTCACGCTCAAAAAAAAAAATTTAACAACATGATCAGTTTCAAGCTTTCTCACAACAGCATTATGATATATATATTTTACGAAATTTACTAACCCAAAACGTAAATCATACATAACACAACAAAACAAGAATTCTAACCACTAAACTCCAGCAAGAATAACAACACAATAGAATCGGTATCTTCCACATAATTATCACTCATAAGCATTCATATATGAAAAGTATGAAATCAGTAAAATGAAACTTCACCCACCCACAAATCTTAGCAAAACTTACCCCAACTTAGATATTAAAAACTAAACAAATCCTAGACGGATTTCTAGTTGTACTAGGTTCGCCGTTAGTTACCTTAATTTTAGGTGGAAAATAATACTAGAACGGCGGAGAAAGAAGAGAATAACATTGCTCTCGAAAACTCCAAGAAAACCGGATGACTCGTCTGCTTAAAACGTAAACTGCAACCAATTCTTCCAGTATCTTCAAAAACTGATGACACCATGAGCAAGGTCTCTCCGAGTAGATGAATTTCGACTACTCACACGCCCAATTCAGATAAGAAACGAAGGAGATACGATGCAAACAAAATGAGTGTGCAGAAATGGCCGAAAATACGAGAAGGGAGAAGGACTCTTTCTCTTCCTTTCTAAGGCTGGCGTGAAGGGAGGTTTTGAGTGCAGCAAAATAATGTGATTAGTCATATCATCAAGCAAAGGTTTAATTGCATTAAGATGGGTTAATGGGGGGATGGCTCTTCACCTTTTGGTGGTTACAAAGAGGGATATAATATGCTAATACTATGCTTAATAGTCCTCTAAATTTCGGACAACATAAGAAGGAAATGGGCTTGCAAAATTCGTTACGTTGGTCGACCCATAATATATACAACGCTTAAAAACTAAAATCACATGCTACTTAAATTTATAGAATTACTAAACTATATGATAAAATAAATACGCACATTATATATATAACTAATAAAATTCCTAAATAAATATATACACTTTAAATTAATAAACACAACCACATAATGCAACAACTAAATAATTATACATGTTCAAAATAGTTGAAATAATAAATTATTTTATTTTAACTGAAAATATCATTTTAATGTAAACAAACGCCAAAATAAAGAGTGAAAATTACGGGGTGTTACAATCACTCCCCCTTAAAAGAATTTCGTCCTCGAAACTTCAAAACAACCAAGAGATCAAAAGAAAATAGTACTCTAGATAAGGAACATTAAGAAAACACACAAATCAATGGATTTTAGTTAAGAAATAAATAACTTGGGATATTCAAGTTTTGTTATTGTTAATATTTTGCTATTCTCTTTGAAAAGAAAATTGTGTTTTACCGAAATCTAAAACTTGTTTGAGTTGATATTAAGTCATAATGGGTGATTCCTTTGACTTGTATGTCAATTTGATAAGTCTAAATTTTAAACTTGTTTGAGTTGATATTGAGTCATAATGGGTGATTCCTTTGACTTGTATGTCAATTTGATAAGTTGACACATTTTATCTGTTTTGAGTTAGTTTTCTTTTTGAGTTGATATTAAGTTTATATTGGGTGATTCCGGTAAACTTTAATTTCGATTTGATAAGAAGACTTTCAAATTTTATTTTGTTGATACTAGGTTGCAATGGGTGGTTCCATGCACATTTGTGTCGACTTGGCAAATTTTAAAATTGTTGTTTATTATTTAGTATTTTATCGCTTATTTATTATTAGTGTTTCGTCGTTGTGAAATTTATTTTAAAGTTATCAATTTCTTTTGCGAACTTAAAATTTCATATATATGTTTTGGAGGCGTACGCTCTTATAACATATGTCTTGACTTGAGTTCGTACATGCTATTTTAATAAAGCAGTTAGCTACTCTTTATGAAAGTGTTCTTATCTCTTTAAGTGGAGTATAAGCCTGTGTGGTTATCTCTATTTAAATTGGTTTGGCTATCAATTTACGAACTTTTGCTTCTTCGTTTCTTTTCTGAAAATATTTATGTATGTTCAGATTTATTCTTTTATAATTTTACATAAATATTTATTTCTGCTTCTTTTGCAAAATTACCTATAGTTTATTGTGCAAGTGTTTTTACCTACTTGTCTTTGATTGTTTCACATTTTATAAATGATGGATGTTACCATACTTCTTTACAATACAACTCTTTTTGGTCTTCCAAAATAAAATGTATATTATTTGAGATATCAAATTTTATACCCGCAAAGTTGTTTAGTTCTTAATAAAATCCATTGATGTGTGTTTTTCTTAATGTTCCTTATCTAGAGTATTTTCTTTTGATCTCTTGGTTGTTTTGAAGTTTCGAGGACGAGACTCTTTTAAGGGGGAGTGATTGTAACACCCCGTAATTTTCACTCTTTATTTTTGGCGTTGTTTACATTAAAAATGATATTTGCCGCTAAAATAAAATAATTTATTTTTAAAAACTATTTTTTGAAAGTGTATAATTATTTAATTATTATATTATGTTGTTGTGATTATTAATTTAAAGTGTATATATTTATTTAGGAATTTTATTTATTATTATTATTAATGTGCGTATTTGTTTTATAATATAGTTAGTTAATTTTATTCTATAAAATTAGGTAGCGTGTGATTTTATTTAAAGCGTTAATTATATTTTGGACCGACCAACGTAACGAATTTTGCAACCCCATTTCCTTCTTATGCTGTCCGAAATTTAGAGGAATATTAAGCATAGTATTAGCATCTTCTAACCCTCTTTGTAACCACCAAGAGATGAGGAGTCAAACCTTCATAAACCCCCATCAATTGCCACCATTAACCCCCCCATTAACCCACCTTAATGCACCCTTAAACTCTTTGCTTAATGAGGTGAATAATCTCATTACTTTCTGCACTTTAACCCCCTCCAAAAGTAGGAAAAACGCATCACAACTCTTCTTCTTCTCCCTTCTCGCATTTTCGGCCATTTCTGTACACCTAACTTGTTTGCATCATATCTCCTTCGTCTCTTATCGTAATTGGACGTGTGAGTAGTCAAAATTCATCTACTCGGAAAGCTCTTGCTCCTGGTATAATTTGTTTTTGAAGAAAGTGAAAGACGCATCTGCAGTTTTCATTTCAAACAGACGACTCATCCGGTTTTCTTGGAGTTTTCGGGAGCAATTATTCTCTTCTTTCTTTGCCATTCTAATATTATTTTCCACCTAAAATCAAGGTAACTAGCATCTCTTCTAGCACGTTAGGATTAGAGTAGTGATTTTGGTATTGTTAGGATTTATGTTAGTAGGCTAGAAATCATGTTATTAGGCTTAGGAATATGTTAGGGTGCTATTAGAATTGTTCTTGTTATTTTAATTCATGTTAGTATCATGTTAGGATTGTATAAATGTTATTCTTCATGCCTAATGTTATGCTTGTGATGTTATATGTATTATTATCATGAAAGTATTAGGAATTTGTGAAAAAATTAGTAGCATGATGTTAGGGTTATGTTTACGCATGTTTATTGAATGTTGTTTAATGTTGGGTGTGGTTTTGGATGAATTCTTGTGGTTTTAGTAATCTGGAAATTTATTTATTTTGGGCTATGATTCATGTATTTGTGATTAATCATGTTAGAATAGTTATTTTATGTTGAATTATCATGTTTGGGGGCTATGTAATTTATGTTTTATGTTAATTCTCATCTTAAACTAGTTAATTTCTATGGTATAATCATATATTGGCTTGGGTATGTTTCATTTTGATGTATGAGTATATGTGGTGAAAATTTGGGTGAAATAGCATACCTATTGTTGTGTACGAGGAAAAGAACCAGAAGGCCTTTCGCGGCCCGCGAGCTATTTCACGACCCGCGACTAGTTTGGACAGTGTATGTTCAAAGTGTCATATCTCAGTCGTTTTACCTCGGAATTGAGCTTATGACCACTTGTTGGAAAGCTATTGAGATAAGATTTAACATGCATTTGGTATTTCATAAAAAAACTGTGTAGTCTGAAAGTTATGTCTATTTGAAGTTGCGGCTTATGTTTAAAACCATTTCAAAAGGCGTACCTTGTTGTGTTGAAGCATGTTAAGACTTGTTTTGAGGTGAAATCTTGATATATGGAGTTTTTTGAAGAATTGTTGCATGTTATATTTATTTATTTATTTTTATTATTGAGTTGAATGATATATTTACTTATAGTTATATTGTGAGTGTCTTATTTATTTTATGATGGTATTGTTGTTTGTAATTAAATTGAGATTATAATAATGTTGTACTTTCATTAATCAATATCTAAGTTGCCGACGTTACAGTACTCGAGGGAGAATAATACTGTCTTTAGTACCGTTTTGCCAAGAGTTATGTACCGGGGGTATTATAACTAATGTTGTAATTAACCTTGTACCCAAACTCAAACAACGAGAGTGTAGTAGTTAGAGTATTTGATTATACTGTGTTTTTGGTGTATAATTATGTTTTAATGAAGGTCTATTCTTTTTAGTCTGGTGAAATGATTTTATTAGTATTATTATTATTAATACTTTGGGAAGACTAATTATTGTTGAATTGAAACTCTTGGATTGCGATCCTAGTTTATGCTGATTTTGGGTGTAAGGCCTTAAGGGCATCCTTATTATTTATATTTGAGGATTAATGGATGAATAAATTATTGTATTTATTTGTAGAACTGTTTTATTGAGATTAAGATATCCGGTGGGATTGATGTAGTCCCCGGTGAAGAACATGCCAACCACCTAGGTTGCGATTTAGGGGTTTCACCTGGGTTAATTGTTGTCGTCCGAGAGGTTGGGAAGTACTGAGCTGGGTGCTATCTTGCATCGGGAGTTTGGCCATTCTTAGACACAGGCAGTAGGGAACGTGCCCATAGGCTGTCTGGAGATTTCGATCTGACAAATCTTAGGAAGTGGGTTGCGATCCACTGGCGTTCTGCTCTTTCTCAAAACCTTTTATATTATTTTGTTTAATTATTGTGGAGGCTTATGCTATGGATCTTGTATGATTATCGTAAGTTCATTATTGTTGATTTACTTATTGTTATTGGAAGCATGTTGCTGTGTAGTAACATTTATTTTAACTTTACTTAAAATTGCTATTTGAATCCTATATTGGGCTGGGAGAGCTGTTAGTTTCTCCCCACTGATTGTGGATATTTGTTGTATATCTTGCAGGTTTAGTTGATGGGGATTTTCTTTGATTTTGGGCTCGGGTTGAGATGCGAGAAATAATCTATTAGGTGTTTTAGTTCAAGACTTCTTTTTAGTTTGAGATAGTTTTCTCATTTCGTTTTTAATCTAAGTAATTAATTTATTTATAGTATTTACTTAAGTTTGTTTTTATCACTTAGTTATTTAAACACTATTCTTGTAGTAGTGACATTCCCAGAAAACGTTGTTTCCGCCATCGTCCTATTAAATATATTAATTCTTTTTCTTTTCCGCTTTTGAATTTTTGGGGTGTTACAAATATGAACTCAAGTTCTAATCCTAACGTGCTAGAAGAGACGCTAGTTACCTTGATTTTAGGTGGAAAATAATATTAAAATGGCAAAGAAAAAAGAGAATAGCATTGCTCTCGAAAACTCCAAGAAAACCGGTTGAGTCGTCTGCTTGAAACGTAAACTGCGACCAATTACTCCAGTATCTTCAAAAACTGATGACATCACGAGCAAGATCTCTCCGAGTAGATAAATTTCGACTACTCACACACCCAATTCCGATAACAAACGAAGGAGATACGATGCAAACAAAATGGGTGTGCAGAAATGGCCGAAAATGCGAGAAGGGAGAAGGACTCTTTCTCTTCCTTTCTAAGGCTGGCGTGAAGGGAGGTTTTGAGTGCAGCAAAATAATGTGATTATTCATATCATTAAGCAAAGGTTTAATTGCATTAAGATGGGTTAATGGGGGGATGGCTCTTCACCTTTTGGTGGTTACAAAGAGGGATAGAATATGCTAATACTATGCTTAATACTCCTCTAAATTTCGGACAGCATAAGAAGGAAATGGGGTTGCAAAATTCGTTACGTTGGTCGGTCCAAAATATAATTAACGCTTAAAATAAAATCACAAGCTACCTAATTTTATAGAATAAAAATTACTAACTATATTATAAAACAAAGACGCACATTAATAATAATAACAAATAAAATTCCTAAATAAATATATACACTTTAAATTAATAAACACAACCACATAATGCAACAACTAAATAATTATACATGTTCAAAATAGTTTTAATAATAAATTATTTTATTTTAACAGAAAATATCATTTTAATGTAAACAAACACCAAAATAAAGAGTGAAAATTACGGGGTCCTCGAAACTTCAAAACAACCAAGAGATCAAAAGAAAAAACTCTAGATAAGGAACATTAAGAAAAAACACACATCAATGGATTTTATTAAGAACTAAATAACTTTGCGGGTATAAAATTTGATATCTCAAATAATATACATTTTATTTTTGGAAGACCAAAAAGAATTGTATTGTAAAGAAGTATGGTAACAACCATCATTTATAAAATGTGAAAGAACCAAAGACAAGTAGGTAAAAACGCTTGCACAATAAACTATAGGTAATTTTGCAAAAGAAGCAGGAATAAATATTTACGTAATATTATAAAAGAATAAATCTGAACATACATAAATATTTTCAGAAAAGAAACTAAGAAGCAAAAGTTCATAAATTGATAGCCAAACCAATTTAAATAGAGATAACCACACAGGCTTATACTCCACTTAAAGAGATAAGAATACTTTAATAAAGAGTAGCTAACTGCTTTATTAAAATAGCACGTACGAACTCAAGTCAAGACATATGTTATAAGAGCGTACGCCTCCTAAACATATATATGAAATTTTAAGTTCGCAAAAGAAATTGATAACTTTAAAATAAATTTCACAACGACGAAACACTAATAATAAATAGGCGATAAAATACTTAATAATAAACAACAATTTTAAAATTTGCCAAGTCGACACAAATGTGCATGGAACCACCCATTGCAACCTAGTATCAACAAAACAATATTTGAAAGTATTCTTATCAAATCGACATTAAAGTTTACCGGAATCACCCAATATAAACTTAATATCAACTCAAAAAGAAAACTACTCAAAATGGATAAAATGTGTCAACTTATCAAATTGACATACAAGTCAAAGGAATCACCCATTATGACTCAATATCAACTCAAACAAGTTTAAAATTTACACCTATCAAATTGACATACAAGTCAAAGGAATCACCCATTATGACTTAATATCAACTCAAACATGTTTTAGATTTCGGCTAAACACAATTTTCTTTTCAAAGAGAATATCAAAATATTAACAATAACAAAACTTGAATATCAAAATATGATTCTAATATAAGTATGAAATTTATTAAGAGCAAATATATAAAATATAATTTGAAATATGAACTCAAGTTCTAAAGTTTTGTAAATGACAAAAAAACAAATAAGAAGTACTCACATAAAACCAGCATTTAGTTGAAAGAAATAGATGCTATATATCCTAACGGAAAAGAAAGAAAGAAATAATAATTTATTGTTATATAATTTACAGTTGGTATACATAAACACTCTTCTTCTTCTCCCTTCTCGCATTTTTGGCCATTTCTGCACACCTAACTTGTTTGCATCATATGTCCTTCGTCTCTTATCGAAATTGGACGTGTGAGTAGTCAAAATTTATCTACTCGGAAAGATTTTGCTCTTGGTATAATTTGTTTTTGAAGAAAGTGAAAAACTCATCTGCAGTTTTCATTTCAAACAGACGACTTATCCGGTTTTCTAGGAGTTTTCGGGAGCAATGTTATTCTCTTCTTTCTTTGCCATTCTAATATTATTTTCCACCTAAAATCAAGGTAACTAGCATCTCTTCTAGCACGTTAGGATTAGAGTAGTGATTTTGGTATTGTTAGGATTTATGTTAGTAGGCTAGAAATCATGTTATTAGGCTTAGGAATATGTTAGGGTGCTATTAGAATTGTTCTTGTTATTTTTATTCATGTTAGTATCATGTTAGGATTGTATAAATATTATTCTTCATGCCTAATGTTATGCTTGTCATGTTATATGTATTATTATCATGAAAGTATTAGGAATTGGTGAAAAATTAGTAGCATGATGTTTGGGTTATGTTAAAGCATGTTTGTTGATTGTTGTTTAAGGTTGGGTGTAGTTTTGGATGAATTCTTGTGGTTTTAGTGATATGGAAATTATTTATTTTAGGCTATGATTCACGTATTTTGTGATTAATCATGTTAGAATAGTTAATATATGTTGAATTATCATGTTTGGGGGCTATGTAATTTTTGTTACATGTTAAACTAGTTAATTTCTATGGTATCATCATATATATTGGCTTGGGTATGTTTCATTTTGATGTATGAGTATATGTGGTGAAAATTTGGGTAAAATAGCATACCTATTGCTGTGCACGAGGAAAAGTAACAGAAGGCCTTTCGCGGCCCGCGAGATATTTCACGACCCGCGACTAGTTTGGACAGTGTATGTTCAAAGTGTCATATCTCAGTCGTTTTACCTCGGAATTGAGCTTATGATCACTTGTTGGAAAGCTATTGAGATAATCTTTAACATGCATTTGGAATTTCATAAAAATAATGTGTAGTCTAAAAGTTATATCAATTTGAAGTTGCTGCTTATGTTTAAAACCATTTCAAAAGGCGTACCTTGTTGTGTTGAAGCATGTTAAGACTTGTTTTGAGGTGAAATCTTGATACATGGAGCTTTTTGAAGACTTGTTGCATGCTTTATTTATTTATTTATTTTTATTTATGAGTTGAATGATATATTTACTTATAGTTATATTGTGAGTGTCTTATTTATTTTATGATGGTATTGTTGTTTGTAATTAAATTGAGATTATAATAATGTTGTACTTTCATTAATCAATATCTAAGTTGTCGACGTTACAATACTCGAGGGAGAATAATACTGTCTTTAGTACCGTTTTGCCAAGAGTTATGTACCGGGGGTATTATAACTAACGTTGTAATTAACCTTGTACCCAAACTCAGACAACGAGAGTGTAGTAGTTAGAGTATTTGATTATACTGTGTTTTGGTGTATAATTATGTTTTAATGAAGGTCTATTCTTTTTAGTCTGGTGAAATGATTTTATTAGTATTATTATTATTAATACTTTGGGAAGAATAAATATTGTTGAATTGAAACTCTTGGATTGCGATCCTAGTTTCTGCTGATTTTGGGTGTAAGGCCTTAAGGGCATCCTTATTATTTATATTTGAGGATTAATGGATGAATAAATTATTGTATTTATTTGTACAACTGTTTTATTGAGATTAAGATATCCGGTGGGATAGATGTAGTCCCCGGTGAAGAACATGCCAACCACCTAGGTTGCGATTTAGGGGTTTCACCTGGGATAATTGTTGTCGTCCGAGAGGTTGGGAAGTACTGAGCTGGGTACTATCCTGCATCGGGAGTTTGGCCATTCTTAGAGACAGGTAGTAGGGAATGTAAGCCCATAGGCTGTCTGGAGATTTCGATCTAACAAACCTTAGGAAGTGGGTTGCGATCCACTGGCTTTTTGCACTTTCTCAAAACCTATTATATTGTTTTGTTTAATTATTTTGGAAGCTTATGCTATGGATCTTGTATGATTATCTTAAGTTCATTATTGTTGATTTACTTATTGTTATTAGAAGCATGTTGCTGTGTAGTAGTGTTTATTTTAACTTTACTTAAAATTGCTATTTGAATCCTATATTGGACTGGAAGAGCTGTTAGTTACTCCCCACTGATTGTGGATATTTGTTGTATATTTTGCAGGTTTAGTTGATGGGGATTTTCTTAGATTTTGGGCTCGGGTTCAGATGCGAGAAATAATCTATTAAGTGTTTTAGTTCTAGACTTCTTTTTAGTTTGAGATAGTTTTCTCATTTCGTTTTTAATCTAAGTAATTAATTTATTTATAGTATTTACTTAAGTTTATTTCTATCACTTAGTTATTTAAACACTATTCTTGTAGTAGTGACATTCCCAGAAGACGTTGTTTCCGCCATCGTCCTATTAAATATATTAATTCTTTTTCTTTTCCGCTTTTGAATTTCTGGGGTGTTACAGTTGGTATCAGAGCATAAAATAATGCAATTAAATATATTAGCAATTAAATATATAACGTAAGGGTGTTATTATATAACAATAAATTCTGATACCATATGTAATACCCCTCATGATTGCCTTAAAGGGATTTAGCAGGCTACTCATTCCTATAAGATGCAACTTTCTTTTAGGGAGCTTATTTCCATAGTTACTCCACAGTTAAGCGTGCTTGGCTAGGAGTAGTCCAGGGATGGGTGACCTCTTGGGAAGTTTCTTAGGGTGCGCATGAGTGAGGACAAAATGCGCCGGAAGAATTTGTGTTGGTTATTGAGGACAGTTGTTGGCCCTGGATGCGCATTGGTGACAATATACTTGACCCCGGATGGGTCGGGTGTTACAAATGGTATCAGAGCAACCCTGCGACCGCGTGTTGGGGCGACCCTAAGGCCGTCAGATCGAATATTTAGAGTCTCCGGCGATCAGTTTCTAGGCTGGGCCGACCCACAGGTCGTTGTGGCCGAATATGTGGAGTCCTCAGGCGCATCGAGGGCGTTGCAGTTCTCAAGTGGGGTTGTATGTAATACCCCTCATGATTGCTTTAAAGGGATTTAGCAGGCTACTCATTCCAACAAGATGCATCTTTCTTTTAGGGAGCTCATTTCCTTAGTTACCCCACAGTTAAGCGTGATTGATTGGGAGTAGTCCAGGGATGGGTGACCTCCTGGGAAGTTTCTCAGGGTGCGCATGAGTGAGGACAAAATGCGCCGAAAGAACTTGTGTTGGTTATTGAGGACAGTTGTTGGCCCTGGATGCGCATTGGTGACAATATACTCGACCCCGGATGGGTCGGGTGTTACAAATTCTTAATAGTGGTACCAACTCGGATAACTCTAATACCAACTGTAACACCCCAGAATTTCAAAGCGGAAAAGAAAGAAATAATAATAGTACTATAGGACGATGGCGGAAACATTGTCTTCTGGGAATGTCACTACTAGAACAAATGCGTTTAAATAACTAAGTGGTAAAACCAACATAAATAAATAATATAAATAAATTAAATTAATTAGTATCCAAAAGAGAAAACTAACTCTTCAACTAACTAAAAGTCTATGCCTAAAACATCTAGCATTTTAATGCTCACATCTCAACCCGAGCCCAAAACCAAAGAAGATTCCCATCAACATAACCTGCAAAAAAATATACAAAAAATATCCACAATCAGTGGGGAGTAACTAACAGCTCTCCCAGCTCAATTAGGATCCACATAGGAGTTATCAAGCATTAATAAATAAGTCTCAATCAACATAAAATATCAAACTGACCCATAAATAACAGCCAAACAACAACTAACAGTTTAACATGCTTAAATAAAGTAAATCAACAATACTGAACTTAGGATAAGCATAAAAGATCCATACCATAAGCCTCCAAAATAATTAAACAAAATAATATAATAGTTTTTGAGAAAGAGCAGAACGCCAGTGGATCGCAACCCACTTCCTAAGGTTTGTCAGATCGAAATCTCCAAACAGCCTATGGGCCTACGTTCCCAACTGCCTGTGTCTAAGAATGACCAAACTCCCGATGCAGGATAGTACCCAGCTCAGTACTTCCCAACCTCTCGGACGACAACAATTAACCCAGGTAATACCCCTAAATCGCAACCTAGGTGGTTGGCATGTTCTTCACCGGGGACTATATCTATCCCACCGGATATCTTAATCTCAATAAAATAGTTCTACAAAAAAATACAATAATTTATTCAACCATTTATTCATCAAATATAAATAATAAGGATGCCTTTCAGGCCTTACGCCTAAAATCAGCAGAAACTAGGATCGCAATCCAGAAGTCTCATTTCAACGATATATATTCTTCTCAAAGTAATAGTAATAATAATCATAATAAAATCAACTTTTCCCATTAAAAATCATAAACCTCACTTAAAATATAATTATACACCAAATACAAAATATAATCAAATAGTCCAACTACTACACTCTCGTTGTCTGAGTTTGGGTACAAGGTTAATTACAACGTTTGTTATAATACCCCCGGTACATAACTCTTGGCGGAACGGTACTAAAGACAGTATTATTCTCCCTCGAGTACTGAAACGTCGACAACTTAGATATTGATTTATTAAAACTACAATATTATTATACTCCCAATATAATACAAACAACCAAACCATCATAAAATAAATAAGTCACCACCATATAACTATAAGTAAATATATCATTCAACTCATGTACACATATAACAATAGTCATGTATAAATATACTAATTAACAAAGATGGGAGTATTCCCTCAAAAAAAAAAAATTGACCATTATATACTAGAGTTCAACTACTACTAACAAGGGAGTAATAAATTCATTATATTCAAACAATGTAGAAGTAATGCTCACAACAAACAAACTGCCTATATAAGATCTTTCAATGAATTACAAGAATCAAGGATGCTACACATGACATTACGAAGGAAGTACCAGCACTCTAACTCAACGAAGACAAACTTGCAGTAAGGTAACAGGAGTTAGTCTTGCGTGGACCTGGTCCACAATAATATTATTGTGGACCAAAACCACTTATTTAACATAGTGACTCTTTTTTTTCCATATAGTAACCTTTTTAAAATTTTAAGTTATATTATCCAGTTAATATCTACCATAGTGACTGTTTTTTTTTTAATATAGTCACTCTTTATCACATTAGTTTATCATGATGAAATTTTCACTTTGTGACATAGTAACCTTTTTTTCTCATAGTCAAACTTCACAATCTATATCTATATACTCATCTTTTATATCTATTTTTTTTCATATAGTGACCTTTTTTTCCATAAATTATATGAATTAGCATTAGGTCCACACTAATTTAGCGTGGACCAAGTCCATATAAGTTTTTTACAGGTAACAGCGACATATAAAAGATCAGACACAAAACGTCTCGAACAAAATCTTTCTTCGAACAACTAAAACCAGCAGGCATCTTATACTCACGCTCAAAAAAAAAAATTTAACAACATGATCAGTTTCAAGCTTTCTCACAACAGCATTATGATATATATATTTTACGAAATTTACTAACCCAAAACGTAAATCATACATAACACAACAAAACAAGAATTCTAACCACTAAACTCCAGCAAGAATAACAACACAATAGAATCGGTATCTTCCACATAATTATCACTCATAAGCATTCATATATGAAATGTATGAAATCAGTAAAATGAAACTTCACCCACCCACAAATCTTAGCAAAACTTACCCCAACTTAGATATTAAAAACTAAACAAATCCTAGACGGATTTCTAGTTGTACTAGGTTCGCCGTTAGTTACCTTAATTTTAGGTGAAAAAAATAATACTAGAACGGCGGAGAAAGAAGAGAATAACATTGCTCCCGTAAACTCCAAGAAAACCGGATGACTCGTCTGCTTGAAACGCAAACTGCGACCAATTCTTCCAGTATCTTCAAAAACTGATGACACCATGAGCAAGGTCTATCCGAGTAGATGAATTTCGACTACTCACACGCCCAATTCCGATAAACAACGAAGGAGATACGATGCAAACAAAATGGGTGTGCAGAAATGGCCGAAAATACGAGAAGGGAGAAGGACTCTTTCTCTTCCTTTCTAAGGCTGGCGTGAAGGGAGGTTTTGAGTGCAGCAAAATAATGTGATTAGTTATATCATCAAGCAAAGGATTAATTGCATTAAGATGGGTTAATGGGGGGATGGCTCTTCTCCTTTTGGTGGTTACAAAGAGGGATAGAATATGCTAATACTATGCTTAATACTCCTCTAAATTTCGGACAACATAAGAAGGAAATGGGCTTGCAAAATTCGTTACGTTGGTCGACCCATAATATATACATCGCTTAAAAACTAAAATCACGTGCTACTTAAATTTATAGAATTACTAAACTATATGATAAAATAAATACGCACATTATATATATAACTAATAAAATTCCTAAATAAATATATACACTTTAAATTAATAAACACAACCACATAATGCAACAACTAAATAATTATACATGTTCAAAATAGTTGAAATAATAAATTATTTTATTTTAACAGAAAATATCATTTTAATGTAAACAAACGCCGAAATAAAGAGTGAAAATTACGGGGTGTTACAATCACTCCCTCTTAAAAGAGTTTCGTCCTCGAAACTTCAAAACAACCAAGAGATCAAAAGAAAATAGTAATCTAGATAAGGAACATTAAGAAAAACACAAATCAATGGATTTTAGTTAAGAAATAAATAACTTGGGATATTCAAGTTTTGTTATTGTTTATATTTGCTATTCTCTTTGAAAAGAAAATTGTGTTTAGCCGAAATCTAAAACTTGTTTGAGTTGATATTAAGTCATAATGGGTGATTCCTTTGACTTGTATGTCAATTTGATAAATTTAAAGCGTTAATTATATTTTGGACCGACCAACGTAACGAATTTTGCAACCCCATTTCCTTCTTATGCTGTCCGAAATTTAGAGGAGTATTAAGTATAGTATTAGCATCTTCTAACCCTCTTTGTAACCACCAAGAGATGAGGAGTCAAACCTTCATAAACCCCCATCAATTGCCACCATTAACCCCCCCATTAACCCACCTTAATGCACCCTTAAACTCTTTGCTTAATGAGGTGAATAATCTCATTACTTTCTGCACTTTAACCCCCTCCAAAAGCTGAAAACAATCAGGAAAAACGCATCACAACTCTTCTTCTTCTCCCTTCTCGCATTTTCGGTAATTTCTGCACACCTAACTTGTTTGCATCATATCTCCTTCGTCTCTTATCGTAATTGGACGTGTGAGTAGTCAAAATTTATCTACTCGGAAAGATCTTGCTCCTGGTATAATTTATTTTTGAAGAAAGTGAAAGACGCATCTGCAGTTTTCATTTCAAACAGACGACTCATCCGGTTTTCTTGGAGTTTTCGGGAGCAATGTTATTCTCTTCTTTCTTTGCCATTCTAATATTATTTTCCACCTAAAATCAAGGTAACTAGCATCTCTTCTAGCACGTTAGGATTAGAGTAGTGATTTTGGTATTGTTAGGATTTATGTTAGTAGGCTAGAAATCATGTTATTAGGCTTAGGAATATGTTAGGGTGCTATTAGAATTGTTCTTGTTATTTTTATTCATGTTAGTATCATGTTAGGATTGTATAAATATTATTCTTCATGCCTAATGTTATGCTTGTCATGTTATATGTATTATTATCATGAAAGTATTAGGAATTGGTGAAAAATTAGTAGCATGATGTTTGGGTTATGTTAAAGCATGTTTGGTGATTGTTGTTAAAGTTGGGTGTAGTTTTAGATGAATTCTTGTGGTTTTAGTGATCTGGAAATTATTTATTTTAGGCTATGATTCACGTATTTTGTGATTAATCATGTTAGAATAGTTAATATATGTTGAATTATCATGTTTGGGGGCTATGTAATTTTTGTTACAAGTTAATCCTCATGTTAAACTAGTTAATTTCTATGGTATCATCATATATATTGGCTTGGGTATGTTTCATTTTGATGTATGAGTATAGAGGTGAAATCTTGATACATGGAGCTTTTTGAAGACTTGTTGCATGTTTTATTTATTTATTTATTTTTATTATTGAGTTGAATGATATATTTACTTATAGTTATATTGTGAGTGTCTTATTTATTTTATGATGGTATTGTTGTTTGTAATTAAATTGAGATTATAATAATATTGTACTTTCATTAATCAATATCTAAGTTGTCGACGTTACAATACTCGAGGGAGAATAATACTGTCTTTAGTACCGTTTTGCCAAGAGTTATGTACCGGGGGTATTATAACTAACGTTGTAATTAACCTTGTACCCAAACTCAGACAACGAGAGTGTAGTAGTTAGAGTGTTTGATTATACTGTATTTTGGTGTATAATTATGTTTTAATGAAGGTCTATTCTTTTTAGTCTGGTGAAATGATTTTATTAGTATTATTATTATTAATACTTTGGGAAGAATAAATATTGTTGAATTGAAACTCTTGGATTGCGATCCTAGTTTCTGCTGATTTTGGGTGTCAGGCCTTAAGGGCATCCTTATTATTTATATTTGAGGATTAATGGATGAATAAATTATTGTATTTATTTGTAGAACTGTATTATTGAGATTAAGATATCCGGTGGGATAGATGTAGTCCCCGGTGAAGAACATGCCAACCACCTAGGTTGCGATTTAGGGGTTTTACCTGGGTTAATTGTTGTCGTTTGAGAGGTTGGGAAGTACTGAGCTGGGTACTATTTTGCATCGGGAGTTTGGCCATTCTTAGAGACAGGTAGTAGGGAACGTAAGCCCATAGGCTGTCTGGAGATTTCGATCTAACAAACCTTAGGAAGTGGGTTGCGATCCACTGGCTTTTTGCACTTTCTCAAAACCTATTATATTGTTTTGTTTAATTATTTTGAAGGCTTATGTTATGGATCTTGTATGATTATCTTAAGTTCATTATTGTTGATTTACTTATTGTTATTAGAAGCATGTTGCTGTGTAGTAGCGTTTATTTTAACTTTACTTAAAATTGCTATTTGAATCCTATATTGGGCTGGAAGAGCTGTTAGTTACTCCCCACTGATTGTGGATATTTGTTGTATATTTTGCAGGTTTCGTTGATGGGGATTTTCTTAGATTTTGGGCTCGGGTTAAGATGCGAGAAATAATCTATTAGGTGTTTTAGTTCTAGACTTCTTTTTAGTTTGAGATAGTTTTCTCATTTCGTTTTTAATCTAAGTAATTAATTTATTTATAATATTTACTTAAGTTTATTTTTATCACTTAGTTATTTAAACACTATTCTTGTAGTAGTGACATTCCCAGAAGACGTTGTTTCCGCCATCGTCCTATTAAATATATTAATTCTTTTTCTTTTCCGCTTTTGAATTTCTGGGGTGTTACAGTTGGTATCAGAGCATTAAATAATGCAATTAAATATATTAGCAATTAAATATATAACGTAAGGGTGTTATTATATGACAATAAATTCTGATACCATATGTAATACCCCTCATGATTGCTTTAAAGAGATTTAGCAGGCTACTCATTCCTATAAGATGCAACTTTCTTTTAGGGAGCTTATTTCCATAGTTACTCCACAGTTAAGCGTGCTTGGCTAGGAGTAGTCCAGGGATGGGTGACCTCTTGGGAAGTTTCTCAGGGTGCGCATGAGTGAGGATAAAATGCACCGGAAGAACTTGTGTTGGTTATTGAGGACAGTTGTTGGCCCTGGATGCGCATTGGTGACAATATACTTGACCCCGGATAGGTCGGGTGTTACAAATGGTATCAGAGCAACCCTGCGACCGCGTGTTGGGGCGACCCTAAGGCCGTCAGGCCGAATATTAGGAGTCCTCATGCGCCTAGTGGGGGAGAATTCTGGGGCTGCATTGTCATAAGGAGCGACCCAGAGGTCGTCAGACCGAATATTTGGAGTCTCCGGCGATCAGTTTCTAGGCTGGGGCGACCCACAGGTCGTTGTGGCCGAATATGTGGAGTCCTCAGGCGCATCGAGGGCGTTGCAGTTCTCAAGTGGGGTGTATGTAATACCCCTCATGATTGCTTTAAAGGGATTTAGCAGGCTACTCATTCCAACAAGATGCATCTTTCTTTTAGGGAGCTCATTTCCTTAGTTACCCCACAGTTAAGCGTGCTTGGCTGGGAGTAGTCCAGGGATGGGTGACCTCCTGGGAAGTTTCTCAGGGTGCGCATGAGTCAGGATAAAATGCACCGGAAGAACTTGTGTTGGTTATTGAGGACAGTTGTTGGCCCTGGATGCGCATTGGTGACAATATACTCGACCCCGGATGGGTCGGGTGTTACAAATTCTTAATAGTGGTACCAACTCGGATAGCTCTAATACCAACTGTAACACCCCAGAATTTCAAAGCGGAAAAGAAAGAAATAATAATAGTACTATAGGACGATGGCGGGAACATCGTCTTCTGGGAATGTCACTACTAGAAGAAATGCGTTTAAATAACTAAGTGGTAAAACCAACATAAATAAATAATATAAATTAATTAAATTAATTAGATTAATATCCAAAAGAGAAAACTAACTCTTCAACTAACTAAAAGTCTATGCCTAAAACATCTAGCATTTTAATGCTCACATCTCAACCCGAGCCCAAAACCAAAGAAGATTCCCATCAACATAACCTGCAAAAAAATATACAACAAATATCCACAATCAGTGGGGAGTAACTAATGCACTCTCCCAAACTCAATTAGGATCCACATAGGAGTTATCAAGCATTAATAAATAAGTCTCAATCAACATAAAATATCAAACTGACCCATAAATAACAGCCAAACAACAACTAACAGTTTAACATGCTTAAATAAAGTAAATCAACAATACTGAACTTAGGATAAGCATACAAGATCCATACCATAAGCCTCCAAAATAATTAAACAAAATAATTTAATAGTTTTTGAGAAAGAGCAGAACGCCAGTGGATCGCAACCCACTTCCTAAGGTTTGTCAGATCGAAATCTCCAGACAGCCTATGGGCCTACGTTCCCTACTGCCTGTGTCTAAGAATGACCAAACTCCCGATGCAGGATAGTACCCAGCTCAGTACATCCCAACCTCTCGGACGACAACAATTAACCCAGGTAATACCCCTAAATCGCAACCTAGGTGGTTGGCATGTTCTTCACCGGGGACTATATCTATCCCACCGGATATCTTAATCTCAATAAAATAGTTCTATAAATAAATACAATAATTTATTCAACCATTTATTCATCAAATATAAATAATAAGGATGCCCTTCAGGCCTTACGCCTAAAATCAGCAGAAACTAGGATCGTAATCCAGAAGTCTCATTTCAACGATATATATTTTCTTCTCAAAGTAATAGTAATAATAATCATAATAAAATCAAATTTTCCCATTAAAAATCATAAACCTCACTTAAAATATAATTATACACCAAATACACAATATAATCAAATAGTCCAACTACTACACTCTCGTTGTCTGAGTTTGGGTACAAGGTTAATTACAACGTTAGTTATAATACCCCCGGTACATAACTCTTGGTGGAACGGTACTAAAGACAGTATTATTCTCCCTCGAGTACTAAAACGTCGACAACTTAGATATTGATTTATTAAAACTACAATATTATTATACTCCCAATATAATACAAACAACCAAACCATCATAAAATAAATAAGTCACCACCATATAACTATAAGTAAATATATCATTCAACTCATGTACACATATAACAATAGTCATGTATAAATATACTAATTAACAAAGGTGGGAGTAATTCCCTCAAAAAAAAAACATTGACCATTATATACTAGAGTTCAACTACTACTAACAAGGGAGTAATAAATTCATTATATTCAAACAATGTAGAAGTAATGCTCACAACTAGAGGTGGCCAACAGTGCGGGCCTATCCAGCCCGCCCAGCCCAGTCCGTCTCGTGGGCCGTGTGGGCTTAGCCCATGACCAGCCCGGTCCAAGCCCATCAAACCCGTGAAAATGGTGGATGGTTCGTGGGCTGGAAAATTTAAGCCCGGCCCATTAAAGCCCGCAAGAAAAACCGGCCAGCCCAGTCCAAGAAACCGGCCCAGTCCACCCACCAACCCACCCAGCCCAGCCCACAAACCAGACCAGCCCATGGACCGGCCCAGACCAGCCCGTGACCCAGCCCGTGGTCCAGACCAGCCCAAACCGTCTCCAGCCCAGCCCAGCCCGCAATATTTTCCTGGCCCAATAGTTTTAATTGTTCACCCTGCATTCATGCATTGAATAAATCTGACTTGTAATTATTCTGGCCCAATAATTGTAATCTTACTGGCCCATTTCAGTTGCTTGAACAAAACATAATAAGTTCCAGCCCGCACCACTCGCCACCTCTACTCACAACAAACAAACTGCCTATATAAGATCTTTCAATGAATTACAAGAATCAAGGATGCTACACATGACATTACGAAGGAAGTACCAGAACTCTAACTCAACGAAGACAAACTTGCAGTAAGGTAACAGCGACATATAAAAGATCAGACACAAAACGTCTCGAACAAAATCTTTCTTCGAACAACTAAAACCAGCAGTCATCTTATACTCACGATCAAAAAAAAAATTTAACAACATGACCAGTTTCAAGCTTTCTCACAACAGCATTATGATATATATATTTTACGAAATTTACTAACCCAAAACGTAAATCATACATAACACAACAAAACAAGAATTCTAACCACTAAACTCCAGCAAGAATAACAACACAATAGAATCGGTATCTTCCACATAATTATCACTCATAAGCATTCATATATGAAATGTATGAAATCAGTAAAATGAAACTTCACCCACCCACAAATCTTAGCAAAACTTACCCCAACTTAGATATTAAAAACTAAACAAATCCTAGACGGATTTCTAGTTGTACCAGGTTCGCCGTTAGTTACCTTAATTTTAGGTGGAAAATAATACTAGAACGGCGGAGAAAGAAGAGAATAACATTGCTCCCGAAAACTCCAAGAAAACCGGATGACTCGTCTGCTTGAAACGCAAACTGCAACCAATTCTTCCAGTATCATCAAAAACTGATGACACCATGAGCAAGGTCTCTCCGAGTAGATGAATTTCGACTACTCACACGCCCAATTCAGATAAGAAACGAAGGAGATACGATGCAAACAAAATGGGTGTGCAGAAATGGCCGAAAATACGAGAAGGGAGAAGGACTCTTTCTCTTCCTTTCTAAGGCTGGCGTGAAGGGAGGTTTTGAGTGCAGCAAAATAATGTGATTAGTCATATCATCAAGCAAAGGATTAATTGCATTAAGATGGGTTAATGGGGGATGGCTCTTCACCTTTTGGTGGTTACAAAGAGGGATAGAATATCTTATCTTATCTTAATACTCCTCTAAATTTCGGACAACATAAGAAGGAAATGGGCTTGCAAAATTCGTTACGTTGGTCGACCCATAATATATACATCGCTTAAAAACTAAAATCACGTGCTACTTAAATTTATAGAATTACTAAACTATATGATAAAATAAATACGCACATTATATATATAACTAATAAAATTCCTAAATAAATATATACACTTTAAATTAATAAACACAACCACATAATGCAACAACTAAATAATTATACATGTTCAAAATAGTTGAAATACTAAATTATTTTATTTTAACTGAAAATATCATTTTAATGTAAACAAACGCCAAAATAAAGAGTGAAAATTACGGGGTGTTACAATCACTCCCCCTTAAAAGAATTTCGTCCTCGAAACTTCAAAACAACCAAGAGATCAAAAGAAAATAGTACTCTAGATAAGGAACATTAAGAAAAACACAAATCAATGGATTTTAGTTAAGAAATAAATAACTTGGGATATTCAAGTTTTGTTATTGTTAATATTTTGCTATTCTCTTTGAAAAGAAAATTGTGTTTAGCCGAAATCTAAAACTTGTTTGAGTTGATATTAAGTCATAATGGGTGATTCCTTTGACTTGTATGTCAATTTGATAAGTCTAAATTTTAAACTTGTTTGAGTTGATATTGAGTCATAATGGGTGATTCCTTTGACTTGTATGTCAATTTGATAAGTTGACACATTTTATCTATTTTGAGTTAGTTTTCTTTTTGAGTTGATATTAAGTTTATATTGGGTGATTCCGGTAAACTTTAATTTCGATTTGATAAGAAGACTTTCAAATATTATTTTGTTGATACTAGGTTGCAATGGGTGGTTCCATGCACATTTGTGTCGACTTGGCAAATTTTAAAATTATTGTTTATTATTTTGTATTTTATCGCCTATTTATGTGTTTCGTCGTTGTGAAATTTATTTTAAAGTTATCAATTTCTTTTGCGAACTTAAAATTTCATATATATGTTTAGGAGGCGTACGCTCTTATAACATATGTCTTGACTTGAGTTCGTACGTGCTATTTTAATAAAGCAGTTAGCTACTCTTTATTAAAGTATTCTTATCTCTTTAAGTGGAGTATAAGCCTGTGTGGTTATCTCTATTTAAATTGGTTTGGCTATCAATTTATGAACTTTTGCTTCTTAGTTTCTTTTCTGAAAATATTTATGTATGTTCAGATTTATTCTTTTATAATATTGCGTAAATATTTATTCCTGCTTCTTTTGCAAAATTACCTATAGTTTATTGTGCAAGCGTTTTTTCCTACTTGTCTTTGGTTCTTTCACATTTTATAAATGATGGTTGTTACCATACTTCTTTACAATACAACTCTTTTTGGTCTTCCAAAATAAAATGTATATTATTTGAGATATCAAATTTTATACCCGCAAAGTTGTTTAGTTCTTAATAAAATCCATTGATGTGTGTTTTTCTTAATGTTCCTTATCTAGAGTATTTTCTTTTGATCTTTTGGTTGTTTTGAAGTTTCGAGGACAAGACTCTTTTAAGGGGGACATAATCCGTACACCCCGTAATTTTCACTCTTTATTTTTGGCGTTGTTTACATTAAAAATGATATTTTTTGTTAAAATAAAAAAATTTATTTTTAAAAACAATTTTTTGAAAGTGTATAATTATTTAATTATTATATTGTGTTGTTGTGATTATTAATTTAAAGTGTATATATTTATTTAGGAATTTTATTTATTATTATTATTAATGTGCGTATTTGTTTTATAATATAGTTAGTTAATTTTATTCTATAAAATTAGGTAGCGTGTGATTTTATTTAAAGCGTTAATTATATTTTGGACCGACCAACGTAACGAATTTTGCAACCCCATTTCCTTCTTATGCTGTCCGAAATTTAGAGGAGTATTAAGTATAGTATTAGCATCTTCTAACCCTCTTTGTAACCACCAAGAGATGAGGAGTCAAACCTTCATAAACCCCCATCAATTGCCACCATTAACCCCCCCATTAACCCACCTTAATGCACCCTTAAACTCTTTGCTTAATGAGGTGAATAATCTCATTACTTTCTGCACTTTAACCCCCTCCAAAAGCTGGAAAAAATCAGGAAAAACGCATCACAACTCTTCTTCTTCTCCCTTCTCGCATTTTCGGCAATTTCTGCACACCTAACTTGTTTGCATCATATCTCCTTCGTCTCTTATCGTAATTGGACGTGTGAGTAGTCAAAATTCATCTACTCGGAAAGATCTTGCTCCTGGTATAATTTGTTTTTGAAGAAAGTGAAAGACGCATCTGCAGTTTTCATTTCAAACAGACGACTCATCCGGTTTTCTTGGAGTTTTCGGGAGCAATGTTATTCTCTTCTTTCTTTGCCATTCTAATATTATTTTCCACCTAAAATCAAGGTACCTAGCATCTCTTCTAGCACTTTAGGATTAGCGTAGTGATTTTGGTATTGTTAGGATTTATGTTAGTAGGCTAGAAATCATGTTATTAGGCTTAGGAATATGTTAGGGTGCTATTAGAATTGTTCTTGTTATTTTAATTCATGTTAGTATCATGTTAGGATTGTATAAATGTTATTCTTCATGCCTAATGTTATGCTTGTGATGTTATATGTATTATTATCATGAAAGTATTAGGAATTTGTGAAAAAATTAGTAGCATGATGTTAGGGTTATGTTTACGCATGTTTATTGAATGTTGTTTAATGTTGGGTGTGGTTTTGGATGAATTCTTGTGGTTTTAGTAATCAGGAAATTTATTTATTTTGGGCTATGATTCATGTATTTGTGATTAATCATGTTAGAATAGTTATTTTATGTTGAATTATCATGTTTGGGGGCAATGTAATTTATGTTTTATGTTAATCCTCATGTTAAACTAGTTAATTTCTATGGTATAATCATATATTGGCTTGGGTATGTTTCATTTTGATGTATGAGTATATGTGGTAAAAATTTGGGTGAAATAGCATACGTATTGCTGTTTACGAGGAAAAGAAACAGAAGGCCTTTCGCGGCCCGCGAGCTATTTCACGACCCGCGACCAGTTTGGACAGTGTATGTTCAAAGTGTCATATCTCAGTCGTTTTACCTCGGAATTGAGATTATGACCACTTGTTGGAAAGCTATTGAGATAAGCTTTAACATGCATTTGGAATTTCATAAACAAACTGTGTAGTCTGAAAGTTATGTCTATTTGAGGTGGCTGCTTATGTTTAAAACCATTTCAAAAGGCGTACCTTGTTGTGTTGAAACATGTTAAGACTTGTTTTGAGGTGAAATCTTGATATATGGAATTTTTTGAAGAATTGTTGCATGTTTTATTTATTTATTTATTTTTATTATTGAGTTGAATGATATATTTATTTATAGTTATATTGTGAGTGCCTTATTTATTTTATGATGGTATTGTTGTTTGTAATTAAATTGAGATTATAATAATGTTGTACTTTCATTAATCAATATCTAAGTTGTCAACGTTACAGTACTCGAGTGAGAATAATACTGTCTTTAGTACCGTTTCACCAAGAGTTATGTACCGGGGGTATTAAAACTAACGTAGTAATTAACCTTGTACCCAAACTCAGACAACGAGAGTGTAGTAGTTAGAGTATTTGATTATACTGTGTTTTGGTGTATAATTATGTTTTAATGAAGGTCTATTCTTTTTAGTCTGGTGAAATGATTTTATTAGTATTATTATTACTAATACTTTGGGAAGAATAAATATTGTTGAATTGAAACTCTTGGATTGCGATCCTAGTTTCTGCTGATTTTGGGTGTAAGGCCTTAAGAGAATCCTTATTATTTATATTTGAGGATTAATGGATGAATAAATTATTGTATTTATTTGTAGAACTGTTTCATGGAGATTAAGATATCCGGTGGGATAAATGTAGTCCCTGGTGAAGAGCATGCCAACCACCTAGGTTGCGATTTAGGGGTATTACCTGGGTTAATTGTTATCGTCCGAGAGGTTGGGAAATCCGAGTTTGGGTGCTATCCCGCATCGCGAGTTTGGCCATTCTTAGACACATGCAGTAGGGAACGTAAGCCCATAGGTTGTCTGGAGATTTCGATCTGACAAACCTTAGGAAGTGGGTTGCGATCCACTGGCGTTCTGCTCTTTTTCAAAACCTATTATATTATTTTGCTTAATTATTTTGGAGGCTTATGCTATGGATCTTGTATGATTATCTTAAGTTCATTATTGTTGATTTACTTATTGTTATTAGAAGCATGTTGCTGTGTAGTAATATTTATTTTAACTTTACTTAAAATTGCTATTTGAATCCTATATTGGGCTGGGAGAGCTGTTAGTTTTTCCCCACTGATTGTGGATATTTGTTGTATATTTTGCAGGTTTTGTTGATGGGGATTTTCTTTGATTTTGGGCTCGGGTTGAGATGCGAGAAATAATCTATTAGGTGTTTTAGTTCTAGACTTCTTTTTAGTTTGAGATAGTTTTCTCATTTCGTTTTTAATCTAAGTAATTAATTTATTTATAGTATTTACTTAAGTTTGTTTTTATCACTTAGTTATTTAAACACTATTCTTGTAGTAGTGACATTCCCAGAAGACGATGTTTCCGCCATCGTCCTATTAAATATATTAATTCTTTCTTTGCCATTCTGATATTATTTTCCTCCTAAAATCAAGGTAACTAGCGTCTCTTCTAGCATGTTTGGATTAGAACTTGAGTTCATATTTGTAACACCCCAGAAATTCAAAAGCGGAAAAGAAAAAGAATTAATATATTTAATAGGAGGATGTTAGAATTAATGTTAAAATCAAGGTAACTAGCGTCTCTTCTAGCACTTTAGGATTAGAGTAGTGATTTCGGTATTGTTAGGATTTATGTTAGTAGGCTAGAAATCATGTTATTAGGCTTAGGAATATGTTAGGGTGCTATTAGAATTGTTCTTATTATTTTTATTCATGTTAGTATCATGTTAGGATTGTATAAATGTTATTCTTCATGGCTAATGTTATGCTTGTGATGTTATATGTATTATTATCATGAAAATATTAGGAATTTGTGAAAAAATTAGTAGCATGATGTTAGGGTTATGTTTATTGAATGTTGTTTATGGTTGGGTGTGGTTTTGGATGAATTCTTGTGGTTTTAGTAATCTGGAAATTTATTTATTTTGGGCTATGATTCATGTATTTGTGATTAATCATGTTTGAATAGTTATTTTATGTTGAATTATCATGTTTGGGGGCTATGTAATTTATGTTACATGTTAATCCTCATGTTAAACTAGTTAATTTCTATGGTATCATCATATATTGGCTTGGGTATGTTTCATTTTGAAGTATGAGTATATGTGGTGAAAATTTGGGTGAAATAGCATACCTATTGCTGTGTACGAGGAAAAGAACCAGAAGGCCTTTCGCGGCCCGCGAGCTATTTCACGACCCGCGACCAGTTTGGACAGTGTATGTTCAAAGTGTCATATCTCAGTCGTTTTACCTCGGAATTGAGCTTATGACCACTTGTTGAAAAGCTATTGAGATAAGCTTTAACATGCATTTGGAATTTCATAAACAAACTGTGTAGTCTGAAAGTTATGTCTATTTGAGGTGGCTGCTTATGTTTAAAACCATTTCAAAAGGCGTACCTTGTTGTGTTGAAGCATGTTAAGACTTGTTTTGAGGTGAAATCTTGATATATGGAGTTTTTTGAAGAATTGTTGCATGTTTTATTTATTTATTTATTTTTATTATTGAGTTGAATGATATATTTATTTATAGTTATATTGTGAGTGCCTTAATTATTTTAAGTTGGTATTGTTGTTTGTAATTAAATTGAGATTATAATAATGTTGTACTTTCATTAATCAATATCTAAGTTGTCAACGTTACAGTACTCGAGTGAGAATAATACTGTCTTTAGTACCGTTTCACCAAGAGTTATGTACCGGGGGTATTAAAACTAACGTAGTAATTAACCTTGTACCCAAACTCAGACAACGAGAGTGTAGTAGTTAGAGTATTTGATTATACTGTGTTTTGGTGTATAATTATGTTTTAATGAAGGTCTATTCTTTTTAGTCTGGTGAAATGATTTTATTAGTATTATTATTACTAATACTTTGGGAAGAATAAATATTGTTGAATTGAAACTCTTGGATTGCGATCCTAGTTTCTGCTGATTTTGGGTGTAAGGCCTTAAGAGAATCCTTATTATTTATATTTGAGGATTAATGGATGAATAAATTATTGTATTTATTTGTAGAACTGTTTTATGGAGATTAAGATATCCGGTGGGATAGATGTAGTCCCCGGTGAAGAACATGCCAACCACCTAGGTTGCGATTTAGGGGTATTACCTGGGTTAATTGTTATCGTCCGAGAGGTTGGGAAGTACTGAGCTGGGTGCTATCCTGCATCGCGAGTTTGGCCATTCTTAGACACATGCAGTAGGGAACGTAAGCCCATAGGTTGTCTAGAGATTTCGATCTGACAAACCTTAGGAAGTGGGTTGCGATCCACTGGCGTTCTGCTCTTTTTCAAAACCTATTATATTATTTTGCTTAATTATTTTGGAGGCTTATGCTATGGATCTTGTATGATTATCTTAAGTTCATTATTGTTGATTTACTTATTGTTATTAGAAGCATGTTGCTGTGTAGTAATATTTATTTTAACTTTACTTAAAATTGCTATTTGAATCCTATATTGAGTGAGGAGAATTGTTAGTTTTTCCCCCCACCGATTGTGGATATTTGTTGTATATTTTGCAGGTTTTGTTGATGGGGATTTTCTTTGATTTTGGGCTCGGGTTGAGATGCGAGAAATAATCTATTAGGTGTTTTAGTTCTAGACTTCTTTTTAGTTTGAGATAGTTTTCTCATTTCGTTTTTAATCTAAGTAATTAATTTATTTATAGTATTTACTTAAGTTTGTTTTTATCACTTAGTTATTTAAACACTATTCTTGTAGTAGTGACATTCCCAGAAGACGATGTTTCCGCCATCGTCCTATTAAATATATTAATTCTTTCTTTGCCATTCTGATATTATTTTCCTCCTAAAATCAAGGTAACTAGCGTCTCTTCTAGCATGTTTGGATTAGAACTTGAGTTCATATTTGTAACACCCCAGAAATTCAAAAGCGGAAAAGAAAAAGAATTAATATATTTAATAGGAGGATGTTAGAATTAATGTTAAAATCAAGGTAACTAGCGTCTCTTCTAGCACGTTAGGATTAGAGTAGTGATTTCGGTATTGTTAGGAATTATGTTAGTAGGCTAGAAATCATGTTATTAGGCTTAGGAATATGTTAGGGTGCTATTAGAATTGTTCTTATTATTTTTATTCATGTTAGTATCATGTTAGGATTGTATAAATGCTATTCTTCATGGCTAATGTTATGCTTGTGATGTTATATGTATTATTATCATGAAAATATTAGGAATTTGTGAAAAAATTAGTAGCATGATGTTAGGGTTATGTTTATTGAATATTGTTTATGGTTGGGTGTGGTTTTGGATGAATTCTTGTGGTTTTAGTAATCTGGAAATTTATTTATTTTGGGCTATGATTCATGTATTTGTGATTAATCATGTTTGAATAGTTATTTTATGTTGAATTATCATGTTTGGGGGCTATGTAATTTATGTTACATGTTAATCCTCATGTTAAACTAGTTAATTTCTATGGTATCATCATATATTGGCTTGGGTATGTTTCATTTTGAAGTATGAGTATATGTGGTGAAAATTTGGGTGAAATAGCATACCTATTGCTGTGTACGAGGAAAAGAACCAGAAGGCCTTTCGCGGCCCGCGAGCTATTTCACGACCCGCGACCAGTTTGGACAGTGTATGTTCAAAGTGTCATATCTCAGTCGTTTTACCTCGGAATTGAGCTTATGACCACTTGTTGGAAAGCTATTGAGATAAGCTTTAACATGCATTTCGAATTTCATAAAAATACTGTGTATTCTGGAAGTTATGTCTTTGAAGTTGCGGCTTATGTTTAAAACCATTTCAAAAGGCGTACCTTGTTGTGTTGAAGCATGTTAAGACTTGTTTTGAGGTGAAATCTTGATATATGGAGCTTTTTGAAGAATTGTTGCATGTTTTATTTATTTATTTATTTTTATTATTGAGTTGAATGATATATTTACTTATAGTTATATTGTGAGTGTCTTATTTATTTTATGATGGTATTGTTGTTTGTAATTAAATTGAGATTATAATAATGTTGTACTTTCATTAATCAATATCTAAGTTGTCGACGTTACAGTACTCGAGAGAAAATAATACTGTCTTTAGTACCGTTTTGCCAAGAGTTATGTACCAGGGGTATTATAACTAATGTTGTAATTAACCTTGTACCCAAACTCAAACAACGAGAGTGTAGTAGTTAGAGTATTTGATTATACTGTGTTTTTGGTGTATAATCTTGTTTTAATGAAGGTCTATTCTTTTTAGTCTGGTGAAATGATTTTATTAGTATTATTATTATTAATACTTTGGGAAGAATAAATATTGTTGAATTGAAACTCTTGGATTGCGATCCTAGTTTCTGCTGATTTTGGGTGTAAGGCCTTAAGGGCATCCTTATTATTTATATTTGAGGATTAATGGATGAATAAATTATTGTATTTATTTGTAGAACTGTTTTATTGAGATTAAGATATCCGGTGGGATAGATGTAGTCCCCGGTGAAGAACATGCCAACCACCTAGGTTGCGATTTAGGGGTTTCACCTGGGTTAATTGTTGTTGTCCGAGAGGTTGGGAAGTACTGAGCTGGGTACTATCCAGCATCGGGAGTTTGGCCATTCTTAGACACAGGCAGTAGGGAACGTAAGCGCATAGACTGTCTGGAGATTTCGATCTGACAAACCTTAGGAAGTGGGTTGCGATCCACTGGCGTTCTGCTTTTTCTCAAAACCTATTATATTATTTTGTTTAATTATTTTGGAGGCTTATGCTATGGATCTTGTATGATTATCTTAATTTCATTATTGTTGATTTACTTATTGTTATTGGAAGCATGTTGCTGTGTAGTAACATTTATTTTAACTTTACTTAAAATTGCTATTTGAATCCTATATTGGGCTGGGAGAGCTGTTAGTTACTCTCCACTGATTGTGGATATTTGTTGTATATCTTGCAGGTTTTGTTGATGGGAATTTTCTTTGATTTTGGGCTCGGGTTGAGATGCGAGAAATAATCTATTAGGTGTTTTAGTTCTAGACTTCTTTTTAGTTTGAGATAGTTTTCTCATTTCGTTTTTAATCTAAGTAATTAATTTATTTATAGTATTTACTTAAGTTTGTTTTTATCACTTAGTTATTTAAACACTTTTCTTGTAGTAGTGACATTCTCAGAAGACGTTGTTTCCGCCATCGTCCTATTAAATATATTAATTCTTTTTCTTTTCCGCTTTTGAATTTCTAGGGTGTTACAAATATGAACTCAAGTTCTAATCCTAACGTGCTAGAAGAGACGCTAGTTACCTTGATTTTAGGTGGAAAATAATATTAGAATGGCAAAGAAGGAAAAGAATAACATTGCTCTCGAAAACTCCAAGAAAACCGGATGAGTCGTCTGCTTGAAACGTAAACTGCGACCAATTACTCTAGTATCTTCAAAAAATGATGACATCGCGAGCAAGATCTCTCCGAGTAGATAAATTTCGACTACTCACACGCCCAATTCCGATAACAAACGAAGGAGATACGATGCAAACAAAATGGGTGTGCAGAAATGGCCGAAAATGCGAGAAGGGAGAAGGACTCTTTCTCTTCCTTTCTAAGGCTGGCGTGAAGGGAGGTTTTGAGTGCAGCAAAATAATGTGATTATCCATATCATTAAGCAAAGGTTTAATTGCATTAAGATGGGTTAATGGGGGGATGGCTCTTCACCTTTTGGTGGTTACAAAGAGGGATAGAATAAGCTAATACTATGCTTAATACTCCTCTAAATTTCAGACAGCATAAGAAGGAAATGGGGTTGCAAAATTCGTTACGTTGGTCGGTCCAAAATATAATTAACGCTTAAAATAAAATCACACGCTACCTAATTTTATAGAATAAAAATTACTAACTATATTATAAAATAAATACGCACATTAATAATAATAACAAATAAAATTCCTAAATATAAATATATACACTTTAAATTAATAAACACAACCACAATGCAACAACTAAATAATTATACATGTTCAAAATAGTTTTAATAATAAATTATTTTATTTTAACAGAAAATATCATTTTAATGTAAACAAACGCCAAAATAAAGAGTGAAAATTACGGGGTGTTACAATCACTCCCCCTTAAAAGAGTTTCGTCCTCGAAACTTCAAAACAACCAAGAGATCAAAAGAAAATACTCTAGATAAAGAACATTAAGAAAAAACACACATCAATGGATTTTATTAAGAACTAAACAACTTTGCGGGTATAAAATTTGATATCTCAAATAATATACATTTTATTTTGGAAGACCAAAAAGAGTTGTATTGTAAAGAAGTATGGTAACAACCATCATTTATAAAATGTGAAAGAACCAAAGACAAGTAGGTAAAAACGCTTGCACAATAAACTATAGGTAATTTTGCAAAAGAAGCAGGAATAAATATTTACGTAATATTATAAAAGAATAAATCTGAACATACATAAATATTTTCAGAAAAGAAACTAAGAAGCAAAAGTTCATAAATTGATAGCCAAACCAATTTAAATAGAGATAACCACACAGGCTTATACTCCACTTAAAGAGATAAGAATACTTTAATAAAGAGTAGCTAACTGCTTTATTAAAATAGCACGTACGAACTCAAGTCAAGACATATGTTATAAGAGCGTACGCCTCCTAAACATATATATGAAATTTTAAGTTCGCAAAAGAAATTGATAACTTTAAAATAAATTTCACAACGACGAAACACTAATAATAAATAGGCGATAAAATACTTAATAATAAACAACAATTTTAAAATTTGCCAAGTCGACACAAATGTGCATGGAACCACCCATTGCAACCTAGTATCAACAAAACAATATTTGAAAGTATTCTTATCAAATCGACATTAAAGTTTACCGGAATCACCCAATATAAACTTAATATCAACTCAAAAAGAAAACTACTCAAAATGGATAAAATGTGTCAACTTATCAAATTGACATACAAGTCAAAGGAATCACCCATTATGACTCAATATCAACTCAAACAAGTTTAAAATTTACACCTATCAAATTGACATACAAGTCAAAGGAATCACCCATTATGACCTAATATCAACTCAAACATGTTTTAGATTTCGGCTAAACACAATTTTCTTTTCAAAGAGAATAGCAAAATATTAACAATAACAAAACTTGAATCTCAAAATATGATTCTAATATAAGTATGAAATTTATTAAGAGCAAATATATAAAATATTATTTGAAATATGAACTCAAGTTCGAAAGTTTTGTAAATGACAAAAAAAACAAATAAGAAGTACTCACATAAAACCAGCACTTAGTTGAAAGAAATAGAAGCTATATATCCTAACGGAAAAGAAAGAAAGAAATAATAATTTATTGTTATATAATTTACAGTTGGTATACATAAACACTCTTCTTCTTCTCCCTACTCGCATTTTCGGCCATTTCTGCACACCTAACTTGTTTGCATCATATGTCCTTCGTCTCTTATCGGAATTGGACGTGTGAGTAGTCAAAATTCATCTACTCGGAAAGATCTTGCTCTTGGTATAATTTTTATTTGAAGAAAGTGAAAGACGCATCTGCAGTTTTCATTTCAAACAGACGACTCATCCGGTTTTCTTGGAGTTTTCGGGAGCAATGTTATTCTCTTCTTTCTTTACCATTCTAATATTATTTTCCACCTAAAATCAAGGTAACTAGCATCTCTTCAAGCACGTTAGGATTAGAGTAGTGATTTTGGTATTGTTAGGATTTATGTTAGTAGGCTAGAAATCATGTTATTAGGCTTAGGAATATGTTAGGGTGCTATTAGAATTGTTCTTGTTATTTTTATTCATGTTAGTATCATGTTAGGATTGTATAAATATTATTCTTCATGCCTAATGTTATGCTTGTCATGTTATATGTATTATTATCATGAAAGTATTAGGAATTGGTGAAAAATTAGTAGCATGATGTTTGGGTTATGTTAAAGCATGTTTGTTGATTGTTGTTTAAGGTTGGGTGTAGTTTTGGATGAATTCTTGTGGTTTTAGTGATCTGGAAATTATTTATTTTGGGCTATGATTCACGTATTTTGTGATTAATCATGTTAGAATAGTTAATAATATATGTTGAATTATCATGTTTGGGGGCTATGTAATTTTTGTTACATGTTAATCCTCATGTTAAACTAGTTAATTTCTATGGTATCATCATATATATTGGCTTGGGTATGTTTCATTTTGATGTATGAGTATATGTGGTGAAAATTTGGGTGAAATAGCATACCTATTGCTGTGCACGAGGAAAAGTGACAAAAGGCCTTTCACGGCCCGCGAGATATTTCACGACCCGCGACTAGTTTGGACAGTGTATGTTCAAAGTGTCATATCTCAGTCGTTTTACCTCGGAATTGAGCTTATGACCACTTGTTGGAAAGCTATTGAGATAATATTTAACATGCATTTGGAATTTCATAAAAATAATGTGTAGTCTGAAAGTTATGTCAATTTGAAGTTGCTGCTTATGTTTAAAACCATTTCAAAAGGCGTACCTTGTTGTCTTGAAGCATGTTAAGACTTGTTTTGAGGTAAAATCTTGATACATGGAGCTTTTTGAAGAATTGTTGCATGTTTTATTTATTTATTTATTTTTATTATTGAGTTGAATGATATATTTACTTATAGTTATATTGTGAGTGTCTTATTTATTTTATGATGGTATTGTTGTTTGTAATTAAATTCATATTATAATAATGTTGTACTTTCATTAATCAATATCTAAGTTGTCGACGTTACAATACTCGAGGGAGAATAATACTGTCTTTAGTACCGTTTTGCCAAGAGTTATGTACCGGGGGTATTATAACTAACGTTGTAATTAACCTTGTACCCAAACTCAGACAACGAAAGTGTAGTAGTTAGAGTATTTGATTATACTGTGTTTTGGTGTATAATTATGCTTTAATGAAGGTCTATTCTTTTTAGTCTAGTGAAATGATTTTATTAGTATTATTATTATTAATACTTTGGGAAGAATAAATATTGTTGAATTGAAACTCTTGGATTGCGATCCTAGTTTCTGCTGATTTTGGGTGTAAGGCCTTAAGGGCATCCTTATTATTTATATTTGAGAGTTAATGGATGAATAAATTATTGTATTTATTTGTAGAACTGTTTTATTGAGATTAAGATATCCGGTGGGATAGATGTAGTCCCCAGTGAAGAACATGCCAACCACCTAGGTTGCGATTTAGGGGTTTTACCTGGGTTAATTGTTGTCGTCCGAGAGGTTGGGAAGTACTGAGCTGGGTACTATCCTGCATCGGGAGTTTGGCCATTCTTAGAGACAGGTAGTAGGGAACGTAAGCCCATAGGCTGTCTGAAGATTTCGATCTAACAAACCTTAGGAATTGGGTTGCGATCCACTGGCTTTTTGCTCTTTCTCAAAACCTATTATATTGTTTTGTTTAATTATTTTGGAGGCTTATGCTATGGATCTTGTATGATTATCTTAAGTTCATTATTGTTGATTTACTTATTGTTATTAGAAGCATGTTGTTGTGTAGTAGCGTTTATTTTAACTTTACTTAAAATTGCTATTTGAATCCCATATTGGGTTGGAAGAGCTTTTAGTTACTCCCCACTGATTGTGGATATTTGTTGTATACTTTACAGGTTTTGTTGATGGGGATTTTCTTTGATTTTGGGCTCGGGTTAAGATGCGAGAAATAATCTATTAGGTGTTTTAGTTCTAGACTTCTTTTTAGTTTGAGATAGTTTTCTCATTTCGTTTTTAATCTAAGTAATTAATTTATTTATAGTGTTTACTTAAGTTTATTTTTATCACTTAGTTATTTAAACACTATTCTTGTAGTAGTGACATTTCCAGAAGACGATGTTGCCGCCATCGTCCTATTAAATATTTTAATTCTTTTTCTTTTCCGCTTTTGAATTTCTGAGGTGTTACAGTTGGTATCAGAGCATAAAATAATGCAATTAAATATATTAGCAATTAAATATATAACGTAAGGGTGTTATTATATAACAATAAATTCTGATACCATATGTAATACCCCTCATGATTGCTTTAAAGGGATTTAGCAGGCTACTCATTCCAACAAGATGCATCTTTCTTTTAGGGAGCTCATTTCCTTAGTTACCCCACAGTTAAGCGTGCTTGACTGGGAGTAGTCTAGGGATGGGTGACCTCCTGGGAAGTTTCTCAGGGTGCGCATGAGTGAGGACAAAATGCGTCGGAAGAACTTGTGTTGGTTATTAAGGACAGTTGTTGGCCCTGGATGCGCATTGGTGACAATATACTCGACTCCGTATGGGTTGGGGTGTTACAAGTAGCATGGAGCATGAAGGCAGAAAATATGAGTTTATTTTCTACGATTCATGTAAGTATGTGGAAACGTGAAAGGTAATGGAACAAGGTCAAGAGGAACTCGTAAGGTCAAAAGGAACTCGTGGAACTTAGAGTCAAAAGTATTTAAGAGTCAATAAGTCTGATGCATATTATTATCTTAATATGTATGATTTATTTAGAGTTCGTTTCATAATAAATCTCTACTTGGATAATTATTTTTAGATCATATGCATTAGTTAATTTAGGATAAGATTTAGTTTCTAAATAAAAAAGATAAGTTTTAAATAAAATAGTTTTATAAATAAAATCAGTTTTAATTTAGATTCTGATTTTCATATCTTTTGTTTATTTAATCTTATCTTATCAGTTTTTAGAAAATAAAAAGCCTAGATTTATAATACGTATAATGAGTTGTGAGTGCAGGAATATGTAGACGCGAGTTCCTGTACGAACAGGAACTCATGTACCTACGTCAGGTTTATGAAAAAAGTTTTCAGTATAATATTTTTGCTAAAGAAAATAAATAAAAAGTGAGTTTTGGAAAAATATCTATTGGATTATATTTTGATAAAACGTTGCTTTTTCTCCAAGTATTTATTTTCTTTTTGTTTCCTATTTTTACTCTAACTGTTTTACAGTAAACGTGATTTAAGTAATGCCCAAGTCTTTGACTGCTTCTTCCCCAAGTTTCTCCCAACTAACTGATCATGGGTTAGTGGAGAAATAAGAGCAAGTGGTGCTCAAGTCTTGTGCATGCTATAAATAGAGGCTTATGTATTCATTTGAAGTTGTCTGACTTGTGTCATTCCATGAGGTATGGTTTAAGGAATAGCGTTACAAAATAATTTTATTTTCTATTCCTTGTTTTGAGTCAGTTCCTGTGAGTTTCAAGTTCCTACGAGTGCCATGTTCCTTTACAGTTCTACAGTTTCTATATACTAGAGTTTAACCAAATTATCAAGCATCTGTATTTGAGTTTGGGGTAAAAGGGTTTGAGTGAACTCTTGTAGTGGGAACTTGGTGAAGAGTTTGAGTGAATTCTTGTATCAAGTTCGAGTTAGGAACTTGAGTAAGTTCTTGTTGTTTATGCGTAGACTTAGGGTAAAGTCTATCTAGAGGTGAAGGGTTTGAGTAAACCGTTGTAAAGAGTTGTGGGAACTCTTAAGGGACTTAGAGTTAAGTCTAGAGATTTAGAGTTCCTAGTGGAACTTGTGAGAGAGTTGGAGTTCCGAGTGGAACTTGGGCAAGTAATAGGTTTTAACAGAGGAGGTTCCCTACTATAGTGAAGAGTTTAAATCCTGAGGAGGTCGTGGTTTTTCTTCTTGTATTGAGACATGAAGTTTCCACGTAAAAATCTCTCTTGCATTTTTAGTTCCTTAATGCTTATGTTTTAAATTCCGCATTATATGGGCAATAAGTTCCACACTACAATTCACCTCCCCCTCCCCTATTGTAGTGTTCCTTCCGAGTTAACATTTTTCTTATTCATTAAGATTTGTAAATTAAGTGTAACCGCCCGAACTTCTGAGCTGCTAACTAATCACACTTAAGATACACAAAAAACAATCAACACTTAACAAACCTCGAATTTACATTTATTCGCAGCGGAAACAAAACCTATAAAAACGATCCTGGATCTATGGGTCAGGGCCCACAACAGAACAACTTGAAAACCAAATATCAAATTACTGAATACTTCTAAATAAGGCATCTAACTATAACCTTAGCCCACCATTTTAAAACATAAAAATCTTCTTCTTGCTCACTAAACATATTCCAAGTCCTCGACATCAACCCTGCAAAATCACTAACAATGAACTCTGCCCCCACCAGGACAGGTTCCAAGAACAAAATCAGAAAAATTGAGTACACACACTGTCCAACCATAAATTCATTTTAGTGGCTTAAAATATAGTTGCGCAGTTTATTACTCATAAAGTTGAACAACCCCAAAATTCAAAATACTTAAAATCAAATAGTTAGAAATATTTTTATTACAACACCAGCAACCTTTAACTAGAAAGTCCGATAAAGAGTACACATACATCTACTACAGATAATAAGTTTCCTTCCATAAGGACAAAGTTCAACAACAGTTGAATACATAAGTTCACCCCTAAAATTCATTTTTGGTGGCTTGAGACCATTCACATACAATTCATGCTAGAATTCAGTATGCTTCACAAGTAAGGTGCTTGTTTAAAATTTCAGGATTACTATCCTTGCACAATCGCATTGAAGATCACCACTTAGATCATTCAAAAACCCTTTAGGGCTAAAGCGTTTAATTATTTGGGTAAAGTGAACACGAATAGAGAGGGGCTCCTTACACAAGGAATCGATTGTCTCTAAACTAATGGAGGTCATCACCCCACCGTTTAAATATTTATGCTTGCAAACCTTATCCAGGACATGTCCCATTTTTATTATCTGTTGGACTTCACCCACCCAGCGAGGGTTCGGAAGGAGAACACCCATCCTCCAAGGGCTGTTGTTCATACCGTACCCTATTTGGCATCGGCCTTTACCCACTTGTATCCATAGTTTATTTACATAAATAGTTTAAATGTACAGTTTATCAATACCACACATGTTCCAAAGAAAACATATTCATCCATGGAGAGGAAAAAGAATCACAACTACTATAGTATCGCTAATCATTGCAAGACTTGAATCTTCTTTTGAAATCTTTTGTTTTACGTTAACAATTTCACATATTAGTTAGGTATAAAGATATAAGGAAATAATCAATTCTTTACTGCTTGTCACTAGTGGAAAAAAACGCAAGGGCTGCAGTACAAGGGCTGCGTTTTTTGAAAAACGCAGCCCTTAATAGTGAAGGGCTGCGGTTAGCCCAAAAACCGCAGCCCCTTGGGCCTAATTATTCCACGTTTATTATTCATTCGTAGCCCAGTTCACTCATTGCAAGACCCTCTCGCATTCTCTCTCTCTCCCGTGGTCCTCCTCTCTCACCCAAACCCTACCTCTCTTCCCCCACCCCATTTCTTACTCTTCGCCTGCTGCGCTTAGGAATGGCAACGGGTCGGACTTGGACCGGATTATGCATAATCCGACTCCGACCCTACAAGAAGTCGGATTTTAAATCTGACTCCGACTCCGACTCCGACATCCGAATCCGATCCGACTTAAAATCCGAACATCCGACTCCGATCCGACTCCGATCCGACTCCGACAATCCGAACATCCGACTTTTTTTTTTGCACGATTTTATATTGTAAAAAAAATTGTATAATACGAAAAATCTAAGCAATAATTTAAGTTTAACTAAGTACATAAAATCAAATAAGCAAATACATGATTAAAAACAAAGGTCCATAAAACATAAAGTTCTCAACTTCATCCAAATCAACCTAAGGTTCATACAACAATAACAATCTTCTACGCATGGAAACTAATCAATTAATGCCATTAACTTTTCTTCAACCTTCCATGGAAACTAAACACCATCATCCAAGTCTTCAACCCTCAACTTTAGTCAACCATGGCCAACACAAACCTATATTAGAGTTCTATACTAGATTTAGCTATTTACATAGGTCATAAGGTTTATAGGGTATTACCGTATTAGACTATTAGGATGGCCCATCATCGAATTGAGTATATATAGGTTAGATCTTGTCTAATAAAAGTATACAATATTTTTAAATGATATCATAATTCATAAGCATATGTATTATAAGTTTGATTAGAGTGTCAACTGTCATATGACACATACATGCTACATTAGAGAGTGTCATGTCATGTGCCACCAACGCATCTTTCCTTTGATAGGAACGTCTTTGAATATAAACTAAGACCAATTGCCTTGAAAGTTAAAATCAAAGTTAGAGTATACATATGTAATACATTAATATATAAAAAATAAGACTAATTGCCTCAAAGTCGGAGTCGGAGTCGGATGTCGAGTCGGATTATGTCGGAGTCGGACATTCGTCAGAGTCGGATTTTTTAAACGGAGTCGGATGCGGATTTTTTTTTTCTCGGAGTCGGCTCGGATTTTTTCTCGGACTCGAAGTCGGACTAGGGTCGGATCCGGACTGGATTGCCATCCTTAGCTGCGCTACTTCCCATTCAGTTCGCCGGCGCTCCCCCTCTTCCCGGCGCTCGCCGTGCTGCTCTCTCTCTTTCCCCTTCGTGCGGTGCTGCTCTCTCTCTCCCCGTCGTGCGGTGCTGCTCTCTGTCGAGATGGCCACCAATAATGTTTCTCTCACTTTTTATTGTTTTGAATTAAGATAAAGATTATTCTGTACATAAATGTCACACTTTTAAATTATGAATGAGATCTGTGTTGATTTTGTTAATTTGTTGTTGTTCGATTTTATGATTATCTGATTTTTCACCCGAAATTGATTCGATTAGGTTAATTTTGTTGAAATAGATTTGGCTGATCTCCCATTTTAATTTGATTTTACATTTTACTGAATATTATTTGGAGGTTTTCTATTTTTGATGATATGGGCATGTTTCATTGATTGAATTTTATGGGCATATTTCGTTGATTGGATTCTGGATTTTATGGGCTCCCTGAATTTCCTTGTTCTTCTTGGGATATATAGTATGATTGTTTGAGTTGATTTTTAGGTGTCAATAAACTGCAATTATCTTCAAGAATGAATGCCCATTTTGCTAAATATGCTTTTGAGTTGAAATCAATGCGCCAGACTTCAGTCTTCAGGTTTAGAATAGAATTGCTGGATTCATATATTTAGATGTTGATATGCAGTCTCGACGATGTGTTTGCTGTGGATTGTGATTGTGAGGCTTGAATTGTTGATACTTAAATTGGTCATTTTGTTGGAATGCAATTTTGAGAATAGATGTTTTGTATATTCTGCTTGCTATGGGAGGATTGATAAGTTCTAGATTGAATTATTCTTAGTTTCCCTCGTTCTTCTCCTTTAGTTACTGGATTGTATTGAAATATGAAATGTTATATTTTGGTAGGAAAGCACTTTTTTTTTTGAATTGGTATGTTCAATGAATTCTGTTTGGACTGTGGAAGTGCTGAATTTGCATAGTGATAAGTGATTGTTTTGTTTAAAATGAATCTAGAACTTACTACTATTGTCTATGATTTTGTTGTAAATTTATTGTTATATTATTGACTTATTATTGTTATATTTATTGTTATTAATTCAATATAATTTGTTACAATAGCTAATTGGTGAATGATGACTATGACGTTATGAACATTGGATTAGCTTTGAAGGTTTGATTGATTGTGTTCAGGTAATGCACTAAAACCCTTGTTTTAGGATTTTTAGAATTGGACCTATCATGTGAAGTTTTCGGAGAGGCCATGAATGAGCCTTTGGTTTTATGTGCTGGTGGAATTAGTTGGAGATGGATAGGATTCCCTCTAATGTGAAATTATTTGGTATATATGCATAATGCGTTGATATGAGATTAAATTTGCATTGTTTAAGTGAATTTGATTGATATATTTAACAAATTGAATTGTTGTATCTAATTAAAAATTATAATTTAAATTTCAGAATGAAAAGAAAGAAAACGCAACCGAAATATCTCAAGTTTTCTTTTTACTAAATCGGTATCAAAACATGAAAACTCGTCGAGAACAATTGTAACAATTTTTAGGTACTATTTATTGTAATATGAACTATTATTATTCATAAATTGATTTTATTTGAAATAGTTTTTTTTCTAAGGTTCTAAAAGTCATGACTAGCTATTTGCTAGCTTCTCTGGCCTGTGATGTTAAATTATCTGAGGGCATGTAATTCTTTTTAGAACCTACTTTTGATTGGAAAAATGCCGTTAAATATAAATGGGATTGAAGAACATTTGAGTATCTTGTGCCTCTGATGGTAGTTATTTTGTTTACCTGAGAGGAAAATACATTTTGAAGATAGATTGCTTACTTTTATTGTCTTAGGGTTTAATATGATGAATTCTGGATTTATTTGTTCTTTTCACCTCAAACTAGATAAGTTTAAGAAAAAATAATTTGATGAATTTTGCTGGCTATAGTTTCGTACTTGCATGGTTGGACTTATTTAGATCTCTCAAGAACAAGAATTGTTATACCTTTCCTAGTTTTCCTCCTCATGTTGGCTAGAGCTTCTACTTCTCCATTTCCAGAAAAGATGCTTGTGTTGTGCTATGAATTATACAGACCTACTCACAGCTCCTTGATTTCATATGTTTTCCGATTTCCATATTTAAGTTGTTGCACTCATGCTCAGAAACTTGTTCAGGTATTTGAACTTTATTTTCAGAAGTTAACCTTTTTATTCTTCTCTTCTCCCTACTCTCACCTCTCTTCCTTGTTCCTCTTTGTTTTGGCTTTGAGCCTTTGACAGTGCCACTTGTGTTCATTCAATTTGTGGAGCTTCTGTAATATATTACATATTTCTAGACTTCAAGTTGTTCCTTTCCATGACTTGCTATATATATGCTGTATGAGCTGGTTAAAAAAGAGTATCAATTTGTATTTTTTAAGCATTACCTGAAGATATGGATGTTACTGTGTAAATTAAACCAATTGAGATCTTGATATATATTTTTGTGAATTTGAAAAGGTAATATAGTTTATCCTTCTGAAGTGAACCAAAATTTGTCCCTGTCTCAAACTTTGCAAACCCATAAAAACCTAACCCTTCCGAATTAGCCGCCCACCACCATCATTTTGTTGTCAACTTCCTTTGATGGGCTAATATGGATTTAATCTTCTAATTTTTGCTTCTAAATTTATGTGTAATTTGATTTATTTTACCCATTTTCTACAGGTCTTCTTCAAGGAGTATGTTGGGACTTGATTAGTATATGAATCTAGTTGTCATGTTAAAGTATCAACTTTTCATATGCCAGAAGAATGGATATGGTACTGGTGAACTGTAATAAAGTAATGTAGAAGAACAAAAAGGAACTGAGGAAGTATATTCTAAGTTTACACTCGTATTTTCATTTGAATTAGATGTTGTTTCTGATTATTGAGAAATGTTTTGGGATTATAACTAGGCAATATGACAGGCTGACGCACTGCATCTTTGGGAGCTGAATATGAATTCTGATGCATTGCATATTTGTCTGCTGAATATGAATTCTGTAACACTAATATCTTACTAGCATCTTATATGTCTTTTTCTCGAAGCTCGCTGGTTTTTCGTGATGATGAATTATATGTCTTTTTGGTGCCTAGATGTGGAGTCGGTAGAGATCGAGCATGTTGAAATTGCCACACTTGATAAACTTGAACAACAAGGAGTTGATTGCCAACCCAAAGCCTCTACCATTAGGGTAATTCAGGTATAGTATTTATGCTCACAATATGTTCAATCTATATGGTGCAAAAACATGGATATGCTTGGATTTTTTAAGTTGACAATTTGATTTTGTTATTTTAGCTTTTGATGAACTTGAAGTGTGGAATCTGATTTTGTGTTTCTCAGCTGTTTTCTTTTCATTGCTTCTTTCTGTTTTTTTTTCCTGGTGTGTTTTTCTAGTCAACTGAGTTTCCTCTAAAATCTTATTTGAGCTTATACTTTATTGACCTGAATCCTTAGAAAATTAATTTTTAATGATCGTTTTAAGCCCTGCACCCCCTGCTGCCCCCCTTGCTACACCCCGGCCCCGCCCCCTGCTACACCCCTGCAGCCCCCCCCGCCCCCCACCCACCCCCCCCCCGCCCCCTCCCCCCCCACCTCCACCCCACCAGCCCCCTGCCGCCCCCTCCCCCTGCCCGGCCCCCACCCCAGCCCAAAGACCCCCCTGCCCCCTCCCCACCCCACCCCAGCCCGGCACCCCCTTTGCCCCCCCCCCTGCACCCCCCCCCAACCCAACCCCCCCCCCCGCCCGGCCCCCCCACCCCAGCCCCCCTGCCCCCCCCCCCCAACCGCTACACCCCCCAGGTTGACCTCCAAATTATAGCGATTTTGGTTTTATTTGCCAGGTTCTATCATCTCCAAAGAAGTTGCTTTTGAGGGATCCGGATGCTAGTCTTAGTGGAGTTGTAATGTCTTCATGGCTGTTCTTTGGTTGCTTTATTTTCTTATGGTTGTGATCCTGCTCATATATTGCAATTCGAACAATCGAGGGCAGCCTAGAACTAATGTAATTCAGTTATTATTTTCTCTATATTTGTGTAAAAAACATAATTTGTAATGAAAAATGATACTTTTATATATATATAACTGTTTGGGAACATTTAGGACAAAAAAATGCAAAAAAAAAAAAAAAAAAAAATCACAAGGCACCCTGGTGGGTTAAAAGGGCCAAAACCGCCCCTTAACTCACCAAGGGCTCGGTTTTCCTTAACCGCATCCCTTAATCCACCAAGGGCTGCGGTTTTTTCCCTGACCGCAGCCCTTAACACGCTAAGGGCTGCGGTTAAAAACCGCAGCCCTTCTTAAATGCCAAGGGCTGCTAGCCTAATGGCTGCGGTCAAAAAACGCAGCCCTTGGACCCCTTTTGATCGCAACCCTTGGGTTTTTTTCCTCTAGTGTGTAAAAGTCATATAGGCACTTGGTGGGCTCATTTAAACTTTATTAAAAGGGTTGAGTTAACTTGAACATGTGAAACTTTTGTCAAAATAATTGCAGCAAAAACATTGAACTTAAAATGAACATAACTTTCTACTCGGTACTCCGAATTAGGAATTTCTGAAGCTTAACCTCAAGAACTTTTAGGTCATGACCCTACTCAAAGGAACAATACCCGCTCCATAACACATATTGAGCAACTCGCTCCACAAATGTTGTTTACTTTCCTCATAAAACAATAACTAAATCATAATACTTATTTTCTGAATAACACAAACTTATATTTGTCAAAACTTATACTCTTGTTCTCAATTCGTATCGCATATTCAATTCCAAAGTGTATCAACGACTTAAACTTCTGTCCGTAAATTAATATAAAACAAAACAGAGTTGAAATGTAATTAACATATCCAAAATACCTGAACCTCAATAATCAAATCTCAAAATAATCTTACTTACCTCAAATATTTTTATTAAAGGAAGTAATATACAAACGTATTCGAAATCAAATGTCTTTGCGCAGTCGAACCCATAACATAATCAAAATGTTAAATATGTTTCTCAAAGACTTATAAGATAATTAACTATTATCGAGACCCAATTCTAAGCTCTTACAATTAACCTGTAATATTTTACTTGTAGACTATTAGATATCCTCTAACACGTTTTGGCAATTCCCTTCATCGTAACAGTTTCTCTTTGTACTTGGACTTCCGTCTTTAACTTATAGCAACTAAACTATAGCATTCCAAAATTCTCATGATATGAATTTTCCCTTAAAGGTTTTCTTATCCCCAATACATGAACTCTCATTGCAAGAATATAACCTTATTACATTATCATAAGTCACCTACAATTACTATGGCAAGTCAAAATATCTCACTCCATATATCCATGTTATAATTAAATATTCTATGATGCAATTTTCCATCTGAACTTTAGTATTTCCCAATACTCAAACTCGTTGCCCTGATCGTTCTTAAATTTATAATTCACAACCATACGTCCCATGTGTTTGTACTAAAAGCTCATATTAGTCTTAACACCATACGCTTAGTATTGTCATTATATAACTTTAATTACCAAGCTCTCTATTATCTAGATTTATATTTTTTTTCCCAACTTTCATTTATATAATCTTACTCATCTAATAGAAGAAATTATGCTCCAAACTCTTTTACCTGACCCCTTTGTGGATATGATCTATTATTACATAAGTATTGTAAATTATATCTCTCTAATCGATACTCATCTAAATCACCACCAAGATATGGATCCTTTATTTCACTGATACGACATTCTTATCTCAAATCCTACTCCTCAATATTTAATATCTCCTATCTCTAATACTTATATTGGCTACACATCCTCTGAACTCACAAACCTCTCGTAACAACTCCATTAACTCATAAATCAATATTTGACCTTTGAAATTCACATCCAAATTACTATTTCCTAACTATCCAATCTAAGTCCACCACATAACATCTTCATTCTTAGTTAGAACCTCCCAACAATTACTTCGTCCTTCAATTATGACATCATAGATCTTCATTCTTATATAACCAAGCTCCATAGTATTTCCGAAGATATCTTCAGGTGATACCATTTAGCCTTGTTTATACGCCATAAGTAAATCTTAGGATAGTTGTCTACTTCTACTAATACCCTCAAAGCGACAATTGTATTTCTTAAACAGAACTTCACAAGTACCCATCTCACACCAAACTCATTCTAACTTAGATTCCAAACTCCATAAAACATAATTCATCAATGATATTATGTAAAGATATAATTTGTTTCACAAGACTTACGTGTTTCCGAACTTAAATCCGAAAATAATGTTCATTAAATTGACCCAAATTTGAGAGACGTTTTCTATGAGAACTTCTTCATAAAAATTTAAGTTGGGGATTAATAGAACTAGAAAAAACCTGATTATAATTTCACGAGTCCATATTTCCTCATAACTCAAATTTATAATTTTCAAAGTTCATGATCATATATAATAATCTCAAACCATAATAAAGAGTCTTTCATACTTCCAGAATCCCATATAATACTTATATCTCAAATATTTTGACAATTGTCCTATACCTGAAATTATAACTCAAAATCTTTCATCAAAATTCCTTTGTTTTTCTCTAAAACTTTCAAATATAACTACAGTTTAGATCGAAAGCGAGTTCATAAAGATATCGAATCGACGTTCCGGCTTAGTTCGTAAATCGGAGTACTTGTTGTAAAACCAGCTTATATAGTTAGATATACTAAAGATCCTTGCTTTAATTCTCATAGCTACACTTTCATATAAAAGATCAACTTACAAAGCATAAGAAAGTCTATTATAAATTCGATGTGGAAAACAAGTAGATTTAATAATAACACACATTTATATTCTTGAAGGATTCAACTACCTCCAATCAGTTCTTCATAATCAAAATTTCTCTCAATAAAACTCATCACGTATTTAGCTTTCGCTCGTAGCTTAAAACCAGATATGTAGTCAACAACTCTTGTAAACACACAACTAACACTTTGAATAATTCTGTATTTATATAAAAGGCTTATTAAGCTCAGCACATGAAATCACATGAAACACGGATATAGGTTCAAAGGTGGAAGGACATGTGTGTACCTTGAAACGATTCCCGATAATTCGACATTTTGGATCACCAACTATAGCTCAAACTTCAGAAATTATCTCCATATACATACTCCAACAACAACCTCAAAACAATAACAATAATCATTAACCATCCCCACAACAATTTAGATAAACAAATTGAATTACTCATACTTTCTAAGCTTTTCCATGAACTAATTACAACCCTTATATGCAACCCATTCTACTAATCCAACTCACAACATCAATCTCTAACTCTAATTAACCTCTTTATGATTTCATAGAGTATTATCAAACAACATAATTTATAAAAATCAGTTCTTATAAACTTAAGAGGATTAATTCATATTAGAAGTTTCAATTCATTAAGAAAGATAAAATATTCAATCTTTAAGTTTAACAACTCTTATCATAACTAAATTTGCTAATCAATAATAAAATTGAGAAATAAATTTATTTTTGAAATCAGGATATAAAATCTAATTGCATTAGACTTGAATTGGAATCAAAGAAGAGGAGGAATTAAGAAAATTTAGTTTATACCTTCATATGAAAAGGAATACCAAAACAATGGCAGCAACAAAGCAACCAAGTTAGCAATGACAACGTTGGCAAACAAAGCCAAACACGGCAGCAGCGCAACACAAAGTACAGCAGCAGTGCTGAACTTGCGAAGGGCGTAACTCATAGCTCCGAACTCCGAATTGGGCGATTTTTGTGCTCAAATTCATTAACTCAAAGAGATCTACAACTTTGATGCAGCAACAAAGAGCAAAATTGGATTGCATGTTGTAGATAATTGAGGCAACAGATTGTCAGAAAAAAAACAGAGGAGAGAGAAATGAAGGCAGCAACACCAAAGTTGCAAAGGCCATAACTCATAGCTCCGAACTCCGATTGGAGCAATTTTTGAGCCTAAATTCAATAAATCGAAGAGATCTACGACTTTCATGCAGCACATATTCCCAAATACCAACTGCATGCTGAAGATTTTAAGCAAAGAACTCGGCAGTAACTCTAGGACAAAGGAAATCAGAGGAGAGAGAAAAGAGGGTTTAGGGTTTTGTTTTGGATTTGAGGTTTCTCCAATTCTCATCCACTTGGGTAATTAAACTGAAATGTTGAAGTTTTTGATCTATGTGAGATATGACTTGGCTTTTGGTTATGAAGACACAAAGAGCAAGATGATGTTTTGTATCCCTTGAAACGTGACACGAAGAGAGAGAACGAGAATGAGAGCTTGAAACTCTTATAACATTTGACACCTCAACTACTTTGAGAGATACAATTGTTTTTTTTTTAATTCTAGTCCTAAAACCATATAAGAAAATGTCATTTTAGAATATAAAATACAATTCCTTTTTATCATGAAACCATAAACTTTATTAACAAAATTCATCAAACTATGCTCAAATATTATTTTTAAGTTAAGATAGATAATTAACGTCTAATTAAACCTGCTTAAAAATATGGGCTATTACATTAAGGTTCAAGTATATTCTCAGAATTATCAAGTAAGCTACACCTTTAGTCAAGTTCAGACAAGTAGGTGTTAGTTCCTCAAAGGACTTAATATAGATAACTTGATTGATCACCAAGCATGTAAAATTAAAATAAGTTTAGTTTGTTCTCATGTTTTTATCTTGAGTCAATGTGTTTCTAAACTATTAAATCACATAAAGTGAAAGAAAGTTGGCACTTAAAGCTCGTAGGTAGTATCCCCTATGAGCAATGAACATAAGGGGGAAGTTGCAACTACCGTATTTTATACTTCTTCATAGGATCTGCATGATGATGTAGATGACCTTATTGGTTCCGTGTAAAGCATCGAGATGGCTAAGGTTAGGCAGACTTCCAAAGGGCAAGGACAGTCTAAGGGACACTTGTCAACGTATGATCATACTGATGTAGCACAATTGGTTGAGAGGATGGTCCAAGGGACACTCTGACCATCTTCAAGAAGTAGTTAGTAGCCCGCATAACTCTATTAGATGATTGTGCCCGTATAATACCAATCTTATTTAAAGTAATATGAGTAGACTTAAGATTGAGTCATTTCCTTTGTTCCATGTTTGTATAGTATCATGTTTAGGTTCTCATTTCCTACTTTCCTTGGTGTATGTACTTAAATCTCACCGACGTGTATGTTGTTGTTGTCATTGATCAATGTACTTTGACCCTGCACGATCCATTCCAACCTTACGTTAAATGGTGAGCAAACTATTCCTTCGAGTGACCATCAAGCATGCATGGGGTTGATACGTCGCAAGATTCTTTCAGTAAATCTTTTATTGTAATTATTGGTTTGGAATTGAAATGTTCGATTTTTGGATTCTTTCTTTTGGGGCATGATGCTTCCACCTTGTATGAACGTTTAAGTTTATATCTTTAGAGTTTTCAGCTACTTAGTTAAGTTAGAATTAGATTTAAAAAAAATCAACTATTTAGTATCATTTTTTTTATTCAAAAGACAATCAGATTCTATAAAGTTTATTTAAATTCAAAGATCATTTAACCGACCAATAGCCTTGCATCTCACCACAGTGGTAATATTCCTATCTTCCTTTTCAGGAAAGTGAATTTGGAGGTGTTACAAACTTGGTATCGGCGCCAAAAGTTCTTCCACATTCTTAAAAAGACTTTTAAAACGATTTCTATAAAAGATTTAAGCAAAAGATCTTCAATAGAGGGATAGTTAGTAAGGGGATCATACAACATAATTTGGGGTGTTCTATGTTTTCTTTTATGGTTTAAAGTGTGTTATGGGTCGAGCTTGATAGCCATGTGTTCGATCCAAGTTTTATGTTGTGATCTTAAAGTGATTAGATGTTAAAGGGTACAAGTTACCCATAACAAGTGATTGTTGCCCAAGGGGTCAAGAACGCAAGAAAGTTAGAAGTTATCGTATAAGTGTCAAGTTTAAGTAAAGCAAGGTTTGAATTGATAGTGAATGTGATCAACGACTTCATTGATAAAGTTGTACTTGTGATTAGTGCAAAGTCTAGCATTACTAGATTCACATGAAATAGTTCTTCACTTGGAACTAGACTTAGAGACTTACCACTTACTTTATTGCTTCTTATTTCCCAGAAATTGAGTCTTTGGTTCAGAACACTTTACATGGGATACCCCACCTTTGTTACCTAAAGAAACATCTAGATGAGACCCTTTGTCATCTAGAGAGAGAAATTCTCTCCTCTCTCTAGAATCAATGAAACAGTAACTTTCATCACCATTTTCGTTCCTCAGCATTGCTGAAGCCATGGCAAAGGGCGCGAAAAAGGGTAATGGAGGTAAGAAGCAGATTCAGAATGATAAGGTAGTTCATAAGCCACAATCAGGCGATGCTCGTAAGGAAGTTAATATCAATGAATTGCAAGATGATTCACTATTGAGTTGGTCCTCGGATGAAGAAAAATCGAATGCCTCTCTTGATTTTGCAACCTCAGAGCAAGATAAGGAGGCATTTATTGAAGCGCGGAATAGGAGAGAGAAGTGGATTGCTTCGGTGCATACTCCGGCAAGTTCGGTTCGACCCACGGTTCAACCGTCTCCTTTTCCGATGCAACAGCTTGTGAGTAATGCCGGAAACTCCTATGTCTCAGGTAACTGGCGTCACTCTCTGTTTCATAATATTGTTGATGAAGGTATGAATTTAGCAAATCCTGTGGAGGATGCTGGTGTCAATGTGGGTGAGAGTAATACTGAAAATGTTGTTCAGATTACTTTGGAGGATATTAAACCTGAATTAGATTATTGGCAGAGTGCTGTAGTTTGTTATATTCTGGGTGTTAAACCTCCATTTAGAATTGTTGATGGATTTATTAGAAGGATTTGGAAGAAATTTGGTGTTGCGAAGGTGGCTATGATGAAATCTGGTATGTTTATGGTTCGATTTCATACTGTTGATAGTAAAAATCGAGCTCTGGAGGCAGGTCCCATCCTTTATGATAGCAAGCCTGTTATTGTAAAAGAATGGTCTCCAGATGTTGATATTAATGCTGGTAGTGTGAAAATCGTGCCTACTTGGATCAAGTTGCCTAATCTGCCTTTGCAATATTGGGGTCAAACAGCCTTGAATAAAATTGTTGGAGTTATTGGGAAGCCCGTTAGAACTGATCGTGCTACTGCTCAGAAAGATCTTTTAGAGTATGCTAGGGTTTTAGTTGAAGTATCTCTAGAGCAAGAGTTTCCTAATGATGTAGTTTTTTGCAATGAAAAGGGGAAGATGCAGACACAACAGATCATTTATGAATGCAAGCCTGTGATGTGTAGTGATTGTGGAGGCATTGGACACAACATGGTTCAATGTAGACAGAAGAGATTTGAAGTTGCTAAGGCTAAAATTAAGCCACAGAAGAAGTGGATGCCTAAAGCTCAGACAACAGTGCTACCTAGTACTCAGATTACTAAGTCTGTTCCTACAAATGAACCTGCTCAGGTGGAGGTTGTTAATCCTGCTTCTGGGTTGGCTACTATTGAAGAGGAAACTGAAGAGGAGGGTTAAATAGTCAATATGGACATTGGTGTTCCTGTCACTACTGTCACTTTTGGTACTCAAAATGATGCTGTTAGAGAAGGTGGGGAAGCTGATGTAATAAGGATAATTGATAATATTGTTCTGGAGGGGAGAGTAGATAAGGTTCCTCAGGTGCAGGGGGAGAATCCTACTTTGTTTCCTCATGGATAGATTGGGGTTTTGGAATATTAGGGGACTGAATAGCTTGAATAAACATGGTGATGTTAGGATTATTCTGAGTCATCATAATTGTGGGCTGTTTGGTCTCCTTGAGACTAGGGTTAAACCAAGTAATGTGGATAAGGTTTACCCTAGAGTTTGTCCTAATCGGAGTATTGTGGCAAACTACTCTTATCATAAGGGTGGGAGAATTTGGTTTATATGGCTGCATCAGAAGTTTGATGTTGATGTAGTGGAATGTAAAGCTCAATTCATTCATAGTAAGGTTACTCATAAGGGCACTGGTAGGTGTTTTTTCCTTACTATGGTGTACTGTTCTAATGATAGTGCTGACAGAGTGGTTATGTGTGATGATTTAAGGAGGCTTAAGGTAAGCATGGTGCCTTGGGTAATTTGTGGAGACTTTAATAATGTAGTTAACTTTAATGAGAGAATGGGTTCTGTTGTAACATTGCAAGAAGTGGAAGGGATTAGAAGATGTTTAAGGGATTGTGAGGTGGTCTAATAAACAAGAGGGTGATGATAGGGTTTACTCTAAAATTGACAGAGTTTTTGTCAATGATGTTTGGCTGAATGTTTTTGGAGGGTCTTTGGCTAACTTTCTTCCAGAGAGTGTGTCTGACCATTCTCCTTGTATAATTCAGCTGGAAAGTCAACAGGGTGGTAAAGCTAAGGCTTTTAGATTTTTCAATATGTGGACTAATACTGTGGAATTTGAGTCCATTGTGATGAGAGGATGGCAAATACACTTTACTGGATGTGCCATGTATCAGGTTGTGAAGAAATTGAAAAAACTGAAATTTGAGCTGAAAATGTTGAATAAGAGTAAGTTCTCTAATATTGAGATTGAAGCAGATGTAGCTTACAAGCATTTGATTACAATACAGAACCAAATGCAAACAGATCTGAGCAATCATGAGCTTCATTCACTTGAAGCTGAAGCTAGGAAGAAATATCTGGAGTTGAATCAAGCCAGAATGGCTTTCCTTCATCAGAAAGTGAAATGTGACTGGTTAAAAGGTGGTGACAAGAATACCGCATATTTTCATGCTCGTTTGAGAAGAAGAAGAGCTCAAAATCATATATACAGAATAAAAGACATTTCTGGAGGGTGGGCTGATACTCAAGAGCAAGTTGAAAATGCTTTTATGGAGTTTTATGTGGGTTTGCTTGGAAATGCTCTTCTTACTAGAAAAAAGGTGAGTAATAGTGTGTTGAATGAAGGATTGAAATTGAATGAAAGACAGCAAGGTTTGTTAATTCAACCTTTCTGTAGTGATGATGTGAAGAAAACATTGTTTGAAATTGAGGATAGTAAGGCTCCTGGGCCTGATGGTTATTCTAGTCACTTCTATAAGAAGTTCTGGAATATTATAGGTGAAGATATCACCAGAGCTGTCTTGGATTTCTTTATTTCTGGAAAGATTCTAAGACAAATAAATAACACAACTCGTTGTCTGATTCCTAAATGTGACCAACCTCAGGATGTCACTCAGTACAGGCCCATTGCTTGCTGCAATGTCCTGTATAAAATCATTTCAAAAAAGTTGTGTTTTAGGCTGAAGAAGATTTTGCCTGAAATTATTGATCCAGTTCAGAGTGCCTTTGTGGAGCAAAGGGTCATATTTCACAATATATTCATCTGTCAGGATATGTTGAGGCATTATAAAAGAAAGTCTGAGCCTGCTAGATGCACTATGAAAGTTGATCTACGCAAGGCTTATGATTCCCTTGATTGGGATTTTATTAGGGAAATGTTGGTAGGTTTGCAATTCCCTGAGAAATTTGTTAAATGGATAATGTTGTGTGTGACTACTCTCAGTTACTCTTTGAGTATAAATGGAAACCTTTGTGGGTTTTTTAAAGGAAAAAGAGGGTTGAGGCAAGGAGATCCTCTCTCCCCTCTCTTGTTTGTGATTGTTATGGAGTATTGTTCAAGATTGATGAAGAAAATGCACAAGAAGAAAGAATTTGCATTTCATTACAGATGCTCTGAGTTGAAGCTTACACACCTCATCTTTGCAGATGACTTGATGCTCTTCTGTAAAGGAGAGACTCAATCTGCTATTATGATGAAAAGAGTTTTGAAGACTTTTTCAGCTACCTCTGGTCTATTTGCTAGCCAAGATAAAAAAGCAGTTTACTTTGGCAATGTGAAGGAGGATGTTCAGCTGAGAATTCTTCAAGTTATAGGATTTCAAAGAGGGTGTTTCCCTTTCAGGTACCTAGGGGTCCCTATCACTTCAAAGAGACTTTCTAAGGCTGATTGTGAAGTCCTGGTGGATAAAATCTTAAAGAGGATTGTTTGTCTGAGCTCAAGACACTTATCTTATGCTGGTAGAGTGACTTTGATAAATGCTGTTCTTATGAGTTTGCATTCCTATTGGGCACAAGTTTTCTTACTGCCTAAAGGAGTTTTGGAGAAAATAACAAGGATTTGCAGGGCTTATCTTTGGGAAGGAAAAGTGTATTCATCTAAACCTCCTCCTATAGCTTGGCATGATGTGTGCTATGCTAAAAATAGGGGAGGATTAGGTATTAGAGAGTGTGTTAGTTGGAATGTAGCTGCTATTGGCAAATATGTTTGGCAGATCTCTAATAAAGCTGACTTGTTATGGATTAGATGGATTCATTCAGTGTATATTAGAGATGTAGATTGGTGGGAGTATAAAGCTCCAGTCAATGCTAGCTGGTGTTGGAAGAATATTTGTAAGGTTAAAGATATGTTGAAGCAAGCTTACACTGGAAATAAGTGGCTTAATTCTGATGCTCATTACACTATTAAGGCAGGGTATAACTGGATTCATCATGAAGGGGAGAAAATTAACTGGCACAATTGGGTTTGGAACTCTTTTAATGTCCCTAAACACTCTTTTATATCATGGCTGGCAGCTAAAGGTAAGCTGAGGACTAGGGATAAGCTTGTTGCTGCAGGTGTGTGTAATGAAAGCAGATGTGCTCTTTGCTTACATGGTACAGAAGATTGCCACCACTTATTTTTTAGATGTCCATTTAGCAAGATTATGTGTTCTGGTCTTATGCAGTGGTTAGGCATAAGAATAGCAGCAAATGAAAGCGTGTTTACAACTTGGAAGAAATGGGGTAGAAAGTACAGCAGGAAAAGAAGACAGAAAATGTGTTATGCTACATTAGCAGCTGTTGTCTACAATGTCTGGAAAGCTAGGAACTGTGTTGTTTGGGAATTTAAAGTTCCTCACCCAGATTTTGTTATTAAGGGCATCCAGAAGACAGTTTGTAGTAGAGTGAAGAGTCAGGTGAATGTAAAATGGCCTAGGGAGGATATTGAGTGGCTTGATCAGTTAGTTCTGGTGTCTAATTAGTCTGGTGTGTTTTGCTGTTGGTTTTGATGTCTCCTTGTTTTTTTTAGTCTGTTGATGGTTTAGTGTTGTTTTGGTGTAGTTAGTGTTGTTTCTTTTAGTTTGGTTTGGTTGTAATGACTGGTTTTGGTGGAGCTTTGATGCTTTTTGGTATAATATTCTTACATTTTACCAAAAAAAAACATCTACATGAGTCCTTGAGCTAATTTCTTTTGAAGATGGACCTCTACCTTACATAATAAATGTTAGAGGTTCCCAGGTTCAGAATGATACCTTTGTTGTGCCTTTCATTTTGACTCACCTCCAGGATGAGAACCCTTACTTAGGGGTGAAGAACAAGTATGCAAACAAAATCCTACCTAGTGGATCCCCTAACTATGCCAAGTATTATATTGGCCATAAGTAGATGTTCACTCGAGGGCATATCAGGGTTGAGTTGCATCTTACTATAAGAGATTGGGTTCTGGCACCCGAACCACAACCCCAGCCTCAACCCCAGTTCTAGCCAGAGGATAGCCCCGTACCATTCCTTGATGCCTCAAGTCAGTTCAACCATCACATGTTGCATCCCAAACCCCTCTCCAAATCACTCTCTACCTCCATCCCATTGTAGTCAGGCCTCGAGGAACCAGAGATAGGGACTATTACAAATGTCTACCATAACCTATAGATTGGGCACTATATCCTTTATCCTACTGTTTATGTGAGTGATCATGAAGATAACAATTATGATTTTGACATTCTAATTCCTGTAAACCTATGACGTTAAGTACATGATAACCTAGAGGAAGGGGAAGAACCCATAGAGGAGGAGGAAGAAGAGCCCATAGAGAAGGAGGAAGGCCCATAGAGGAAGAGGAGGAACCCTTGGAGGGAGAGCCAATAGAAGATGATGAGTTAGAACACTTTCTAGAGGAGGTACTTAGAGGACCCATTGAGATGCCGGGACTAGAAGCTTTCGAGGAAGTTGCATAAGAATAGAAGTTCGTCCCATGTAGTTCCACTTAAGTGGGTACATTAGCAGAGACTTTAATTATTTAGACTTGTTTGTTTTCGTTTCTTTCTGCAATAAAATTTAAGCCATGAGCGAGATGTCATATGTGTAGTAGAATTTATAGTATGCTTTGAGATTGTGGATTATTGAATAAATCCTCAATGGAGTTAGTATGATTATCGATTTTTATTTTTTTATTTTTCCCATTTTTGAAATATATATAGACTTTGATGACCAAGAATTGAAATTTCACAAAGTGTTTGAAGAATTCAAATGTGGTTGTTTGTCTAGTTCTAAAATTCATTTTTGTCTTGGGTTGAGATTATGTGTTTACAACGTTATTAACTTGTATGAACTTCAAGCTGAACTTGTACTATGCCATTTGAATAGGAACTTTATGGTTGGTGGAAGTTGTAGGACATAAATGAATGTTTAGGAAACCCTTAGACAACTACTCTAGGTGACCTCCAACCTAGTTCAGGAAAGAGCTACCCAAAGGGGGGACACTGTTGGGGCTATACATAAGAAGATCAACCAAAACCAACCCTCTACCTTCACATGCAACATTGACCCTACGACTTTATAAAACTGGATTAGGGATCTTAATAAGATCTTTAAAGTACTGGCCTACCTTGAGGAGTTGAAGGTACTTAAAACGCCACATATTACCTTGTGGAATATTCTGATTTCTGGTGGACTCAAAACAAGGCCGCCTTGACTGCCTACCTAACTTTAGTTGGGAGACACTTAAGGCTGCTCTGAGGGACAAGTTCTACCACCATATCTTAAGAAACAAAAAACCCAAAAGGTTCATTAGCCTACAGATGGGATTTATGATTGTTGAACAATACTACCTATATTCATAGACCTTATGAAGTTTGTAGTTGAGATTGTCCCTACTGAGGAACTAAAGGCCTCTAGATGTGAACAAGGCTTAACTTACGACTTGAAGTCTAGACTAGTAGGGAACACTTTTGACTCCCTAGACAAACTGTTTAGGAAGTCTGCCCACTTGGACAGGATATTAAGTCGTGCCTAGGAACAAATTGGGGAGAGAAAAGAAAGAAAAACCCAAACCCTACCTTCCAGAGATTTGATAAGAGAAAGAAAGGGAATGGGAACTTCAGTGGCAACCAACCCAAGGGAGGTAGTAATAACAATCCCCAAGAGAATAGAGGAAAACCTACGAGAGTCTATTATTACAAACAGTGTCCTAACAACCACCTAAGGAAGGACTGTCAAGGAAACACAATTTATTACCGGAAATGTGGGAAGATGGGACACAGAGCTTACGAATGTTACTCCAAATCTGCTAAGAATAAACCCCACAATTGTAGTAGGCATGGGATAAGGTACCAGGGAACTGAAGGGAGAGGAAATGGTTCTACTCAGCCTCCATCAAACCAAGACACCCACCCGAATGCCAATGGAGCGAAGCCCACTGGAAATGGACGGAATAAAGAAAGTAATGGAGGAAGTCACAACACAAGAAACAATAACCAAGGCAGACTTTTCATAATGGGAAGTCGCGAGGCTGAGGCATCCGCATAAGTCGTCACTGGAACTTTTCTTATACATTGTTCTCCTACTAAGGTTATGTTTGCTTCGGGAGCATCATACTCCTTCATCTCCAAAAGATTTTTATCCAGGTTGAGTCTTACTGTTCCAAAGTCTATCATCTTTCCTATTGCAATACCAACCGGGGAAATCATTTGTTGTAAGCACCAGTATGAGGATGTTTCTGTTGTGATTGCTGACTTAGTATTTCCTTCCACTCTGCTAGAATTCGACCTAGGAGACCTAGATATGATCTTAGGAATGGACTGACTAAGTAAGCGTAAGGCCAAGATCGACTGCCTTAAAAAGAATGTGTACCTAAGGAGCCCTTGTGGCACTAGAATATCCAACAAGAAGATTATCTTGAAGCTAGAAATCTCCGTCATCTCCATGATGAAATTGATAGAGTATGTGCATAAAGAATTTATGTTGTATTTCTGTTGCATACAACACCTAGGAAAGGGAGAAAGGAGGGTTAAAGAAGTGCCAGTGGTGAAGGAATACGTAAATGTTTTCCCCGACGAGGTTACATGAATGCCACCAACGTGTGAAGTGGAGTTTACTATAGACCTAGTACCGGGTACAGGACCCATCTCTAAGGCCACATACCGTATGGTACCCGCAGATAGGGGTGTGTAGAAAGGGACGGGGACCGGAGTCTGGACCAGAACAGGAGGGGAATAGACTGGACCTGTGTATTTCGGAACGATCCCCGGTCCAAAGAAATTATGGATTCCAGGTTTCCGGTCCAGGTAAAAATCGGAATTTTTCGGTCCAGACCGAAAACCTGGAATCCATTATTTTTTAAAAAAAAAATTCGCTGACTCACTCCCTACTCTTGACTCTTGTATATGGTCCAGCCAAACAAAACAACAAACCCTAAACCCCCTTTAATCTCTCCTCTTCTTTCTCCTGAACCCCCTTCATGAGCCATTAACGAGCTTATTTTTTCGAAGATTGAATTTGAAGATCAGAAAAAAAAAATCGAAAATATTTGCGAGTGTAGCATAGAAGTAGTGTAGCAAAGAAGTAGAGTAGTGGAGAATAACCTAAATTAATCTAAAATTAATCACGAGAGTCGAGACCACCACCGCCGCAGTCCACGGTTCACCGGCCACCTCACCAGTGACTTGAGACGACCGTCCGACCACTAGCGAGGCGAATTTAAGATAAATTCCTTCATTCTCTTTTGTATAATTTCGAATCCTTTTGAAATTTAAAGTTATGAATTCATGTAATTTTATGTTTTTTTTTCAATCCTTATTTATTCATTAATTTCAAATTTCAGATGCTTGTTTTCATTAATTTTGAATTATTATCTTGCAATTCATGTTAATTTCGAATTTATACTATGAAATATTATATTTATTGATGTTAGTATTATATGTTGTAATTTCATTCATGTTAATTTCGAATTTTATCTATGAAATATTTATACATTCATGTTAGTATTATACTTATTCATGTTGCATTATTGACTTATTGTATTTTGTGGGAAGTGGGAACTATACGTTCCAGAGGAATGAGGATACCCTGCAGCCTTTGGTGAAGGTTTCAAATTCATCAGATATTGTATCCAATCATATATTGGAGTTGTAATTGAGCTAGTACTGTGACTTTCTCATTAATCAGCAACGTTTTCTTTTGCTGTCTCTTAGACTTTATAGAAACCTCTTCTTAAAAGATATAGTAGTATAGAACTTGTTAGTTGAGCATTAATGTTGTGGGGTTTGATTATGATGATTCACCATGTGTAACTACACTCTACACATACATTCTTAGAGGTGATAAGAAATGCTAGTATTATATTTATGAAATATTTATATTTGTACATGTTAATTTCGAATTCATTCTATGAAATATTTATATTTATTAATGTTACTATTACATTTCGAAATCTTATCTTGTGGACTTGTGGTGTGGGCTAGCATAGTATTTATTCATGAAATATATATATTTGTCCAACTTCAATCTAACACTTACAAAGTGATAATGAATACTTGGATTAGAATTTAATACTTAAAAGGTGATTTTTTATTCAGATAGATTTATGTTAATGCTCTTGAACATACATTAACTTTCTCAAGAGGTCAACAACGGATTCACATTCTTGCAATGTAAGATTTATTCATATTCTATATATTATGTTATAGTTTATATACGTAAGTTATTTTGATCCTTACTTATTGCTTATGTTATATTGTAGATGGAGAGCTCCCAATCCAAAAGGCAACCCGTCTATTCTTCGGATCAAGCTGCACAAACATTATCAGATGCAGCTACCAACACGGATATGGAAGAATTGCGCAAGTCCTTACCTCCACAAAAGAACCTAAAAGAAGGGAGACAATACTTGGATAGAATAAAGAGTAAAAGGAAAGCAAGTTATTGGGAGCATTTTATCAAGTTCTTAGAAGATGGGAAACTACGAGCTGAATGTAAGTATTGTGAAAAAACTTTTGCTGCTGATGATAATCTTAATGGATCAAAGAATATTAAGAATCATTGTGAAAGATGTCTTGGTAATCCTGTTAATAAAGAAAAGGGTAAAGGAAAGCAAAGTGAGCTATATTTGCAATCTGGGGAAGGAGATAAAGATAATGAGGATGGGAAATTGAAGTATGGGACTGTAAATGTGAAAGATGTTAGGGAAGCATTAATTCATATGATCATTGTTGATGAGCTTCCATTTAAGCATGTGGAAAAAGCTGGTTTTAAGCATTTTGTGCAAGTTGATTGTCCTAGATTTCACATTCCATCTCGTACTACTATTTCTCGTGATTGTTTGCAACTTTTAGTGAAAAGGCAAAGTTGAAAGAAACTTTAAGGAGTTGTCAAAGAATTTGTGTGACAACTGATACTTGGACATCAATTCAAAGAAATAAATATATGTGTATCACTGTTCACTTCATTGATAAGGATTGAAAATTGAATACAAAAATAATAAATTTTTGTCCAATTTCTAGTCATAAAGGCGAGGCCATTGGTAAAGCTGTTGATGCTTAGAATATTGGGGTATTGAGGATAAGCTTTTTACCATTACAGTTGACAATGCTAGCTCTAATGACCTTGCTTGTGCTCATTTGAAAAGAATGGTTCAACGAACTGGTTATGTTAGTGGTGGAAAGTTTCTTCATGTTAGATGCATTTCTCATATTATTAATCTTATTGTTTGGGATGGCACTAGGGAGCATGGTGTATGCATTGATAGGGTTAGAAATGCTGTGAAGTATGTTAAAAATTCTCCTACAAGAATACTTAGGTTTAAAGAACTTGTTTCAAAGGCAAATATACAAAGCAAGTCTTCTTTGTCATTTGATGTCCCCACTCGATGGAACTCAACCTACACAATGTTAGATACGGCTTTGAAATTTCAACGTGTCTTTAGTGGGATATTTCTTCCTGATGGGGAGGGTGTGAAGGATAATGAAAGGCCTCCAGAATGTGATGATTGGAAAAAAGTAGAGAGATTGGTAGTGTCTTTGAAGGGATTTTACCTTTTAACTCGTTGTATTTCGGGTTCTCTTTATGTGACAAGTAATAAAGGTTTATTTGAGATTGCTACCATGCATTTATGATATGTTGAACAAATGGGTAAAACATTCTGATTTGGATTTCCAAGCCATGGGCCTTGCAATGAAAGCAAAGTATGATAAATATTAAGGAAATGTGGACAAAATGAATATGTTTACCTATATTGTTGTGATTCTTGATCCTCACTCCAAATTGGTGGTTGTTGAATTGGCAATTTGTGACATGTATGGAAAAGAAAAGGGCTTGGAGCTTGCTAATCATGTGAAGGAATATGCTTATACTTTATTTAATGAGTATGGAACTATGTATTCTTCTTCTATTCCTCAAAGTGGACAAAGTGGGGATTCTATGTCAATTGATGTGGATGATGGTAATGATGATAACATAGTAGGGGGAGTGAGTTTGAAAGGTATTTAAATAAACAACTAGGTAGTGAGGAAGAAGATTTGGATACATTATCTAGGTAGGCTCGTAATGGGCACCGTTATCCAATTGTTTCACACATGGCTCGTGACATACTAGCCATCCCTTTGTCCACCGTTGCATCAGAATCCGATTTTAGTGCGGTAGGTCGTCATCTTGATCCATTTAGGAGCTCCTTAACTCCTAAGGTAATGCATTTTATTCATGGAAAACAAGTTACTCTATTTTATTGTTTGGATGTGTTATAATTTTATTTCATTTTTTTGTAAGATGGTTCAAGCTCTAATTTGTACACAAAATTGGCTTAGAGCAAAGGGAATGTCGGGAGTTGATGTGGAGGAAAATATAAAGGAGTTGGAGGAAATTGAGAAAGGTAATGCTATTTTATTTTTTCTTACTTCCCATTTTTCATATTTCTTAGTTTTTAATTTAAACTATTAATCAATTTTTTTTTCACGACTAAATCTAGATGTTCAATGTGATGATTTGGACAATGATGTCGTTTTTGTGGACTCCTTTGTATGATCGAAATTGGAGGAAGAAGAAAATCTTGAAGATTTGTGATTGCCAAGTTATTTTGAAGATATTATGTAGCTTATTAAGTTAGTATTGCCTTAACTTAAGAACTTGGACTTTTAAAGATAATTTTTTTTGAAGTGATGACTTTTAGAATTAATTATTATGTATTAAGTTGGATTGTTGAGGACTTAAGGTTACAAATTGGTGTATTGAACTTATTATTAAGTTTTGGACAAAGATTGGCACACAAAAACAGCTCAAAGGATATGAATATTTTGTCAAAAATCAAAATCGGAAAAAAAAAAACAAGTCCCTTCTGGTCCAAAACCGGACCGGACAGGAATTTTCAGGTCCGGACCGGTCTGGACCGGAATTATTCCGGACCGATCTGAAATATTCTGGGATTCCGGTCCGGTCCCCGGTCCAGAAAAATTCTGGGATTCTGGTCCCGGTCTATTCCGGTCCTGGTACGGTCCTGGTTCATTCCGGTCAAGGTCCGATTCTGGACCGGTGCACACCCCTACCCTCAAAAATGAGCGATTTAAAGGTACAACTTTAAGAATTACTTGAAAAAGGTTATATTAGGCCAAGTATTCTCCATGCGGAGCACCTGTCCTATTTGTCAAGAAGAAAGATGGGAGTCTTCGACTGTGTATAGACAATAGGAAATTGAACAATGCCACAATTAAGAATAAGTACCCACTTGTTAGGTTCCTAATCTTATGTTTTGAATGATGATAAACTGATCCGTTGTTGTGTTTTCTATGGATATATGCATGTGTGTTTCTAACCATGTTTTTGCAGCAGATGGATAGAAAAAGGCTCGAGTTGAAGAATGCTCCCAAGTTTACCAAGTGAAGTCATTGGAGCAAGAGTCTTTGAAAGATACTATGAAGATTGTAAGACTTAGTAATTAGGTCTTTATGATGTAATGTCTTTGTAAGTCTTAAACTATTTTTGGGTGTTTTGTTGAATGTGCAAAGAAGTTATGGAATGTATGTGGTGAGATCGGTTGTAAACTTGATCTCATAACATACAATTCCTTGTAGTCAGTAAACTATCCTGAGATCATTGTCAAACCAGTTCACTGTACTACTATTTGAATGTCAAAGTCCTTTTTGTTTTGGAAAGATTCCGTTGAAGATACTTTCCTAAACACCGTTTTAAAAAGTCCGACTTTGCGTATGATATTGTTGTTTAAGTATGAGTTGTAATTAGAGATTATCCTATTGATTTTATTATGAGAAATCAGAATGAAGTTAAAGGAAATATATTTTTTGTTCTTAAAGGACCTCCACTGTTTCCAAACAACAAAGGTTCAAAACATGGTCCAAATCATGGAATCAACTTAAATTCTTCCCCAATCCATGAAATTGATGTAAGTTTGGTAGAAATTCTACCCTTTTTAATTTGTCTAGCATTCACGTTTTTTTAACATATTTCCTCCTAGGGTTTTAGTGCGAATCTAATGTTCACTTGTTTGGATGTTATCACCAATTTTTTTTGTTTTAGAACAAATCTCATCATTGTTGGCTTCCAATTGCTCTAAATTCTGGAGGTTTTTTGTATTACACATAGATATATTGCACAATTACTAATTAGTGTTTTATGAAGAATGTAATGTTCACGTGTTTGAATATTATTACTAAAAATTCTAGGGTTTTAGAACCACTTTCATCATGCTTGGTCTTCTAACAAATCTAAATTCTGGGATTTTTGTCACGATTCTACACTCTCATCATTGTTGGCTTCCAATTGCTCTAGATTCTAGGTATTTTTTTGCATTACACATAGATCTATTGCACAATTTAGTGTTTGATGGAGAATTTAATGTTCACTTGTTTGAATGTTATCACCAAAAAAATTATAGGGTTTTAGAACCAATTTCAACATGCTTGGTCTTCCAATTGACTAAATTTTTTAGTAGTTTCGATTTGGGATTATAGATTTGTTGTTGATTTTTTGAACCGATATATGCAATTGTGGATTCTTCTAATCTTTAGTAATGACTCAAATCAAACTACTTATTACTTTTAGGTAATGCAGTAGCTGAGTATATTTTGATCACTTACTGAATATCTTAAGTAATTACCAAAACCACATTCAAGCAAGTATTAGCTCTGATCTTTTTAGGTAATTATTACTAGATAAATTTTTGGAATACCAAACTCAGTAACGGAACAGTCATGAAACTATCCTTTACAATAGTGAAACCTATCTAGTTTTTTCTACTATTGTTTTTTCCTTCATATAAAGTGATAAACATCAACAATTAACCAACAAATCCTTTTTCACTGTAACAACAACCTTAACATTGTTTTGCGGTTTTGTCCTATATTTCAAAAAACTGAACATACGACCAATATCTCATAAAAACACAGAAAATGACCAACATAGTTTCAATTGATCAAGCATTATCAGTCTTCCCAAAATATCGCACAAATATTGATATCGACAGTTACCACAACAATATCATCAAACTCTAAACAGCCTACTTTGCAAAATCGAGCAAGTAAGAACTTCCTTTTTCATCAATATCTCATAAAAACACAAAAAATGACCAACATAGTTTCAATTGATCAAGCATTATCATTCTTCCCAAAATATCGCAAAAATATTCATACTAACAGTTACCACAACAATATCATCAAACTCTAAACAACCTACTTTGGAAAATCGAGCAAGTAAGAACTTCCTTTTTCATCAACCTAAACGGAAAAATCTACCCGCAAAGCCTTCAATCAATCAACCCAAAACCAAAAATAAATAAAAAAAAGGTCCTAAATTAAAACTTTTAAAACTGACCTTGAATTTTGTGAGGGCCCTTGTAGATGGAGATGAAAGTTCTTGGAATGGGAAAAGCACGAAAAATTCACTAATGTAGAGGAGAAGTAAAAGCAGTTGGGGAGATTTGGAGGGAAATTCATAAACAGAAACCGCGCTAATGGTAACCGTAAATGAGAAAGGGAATACAGAATGAGGGAAAAAAATATGATAAAATGGTGGGATTTTTTTTGCTTTTATAGGAAAGATTTTCTAATTTGAATCAAATCTCAAATTCATGTAATAAATCTAGCTGGGAAACTTCTAATTGGATGTCAAAATTATCAGTGAAAAAAGTTTCCTATTATAATTTCAAAACAAACCGCAAAATCCCAAAACTGCAATTTCAGATTTAGTGCCCCAATGAAAAAATTTCACCTTTTTCAAAACTAACTTTAAGATACTTTTGGTGGCTTAGTTGATGATATGTATCAACTATCTTATTTTCTTTCTTAGACTTATTGCATGGTTTTACTTTACTCTTAAAGTGAAGGTTTTACATCTAACCAAAAATATGTCTTGTAGTGTTCTTTAAGTTATTTAATTAATGTAGCATGTTTGATTTGTAAAAAGGCCGAAATTTCCTATGATTTTTGTTTCCTTGGAGACCAAGTCGTTCGTTAGTTGTTAATGAGTTTTAATTTTGGAAAGAAGATCAAATCTTCCTAGCTTTTAGCTTATACTTGTAGGCAAGGAGAGACTTTCTCCTTCCCCTTAGGTGGTCGTGTGGTTTACGCTAGATTTAAGGACAGATATGCACATTGTTCATAAATCTGGTGATATGTATGGGTTCAGCTAAAGAGAGCAATGGGATTAAGTTAAAAAACAATCGGAATAAGTTCAAAGAACAAACTGGTTTGCACTATGGCAAACTACCACCACTTGCCAACCCAAATAACCACCCATACAAGGCAATAACAAGCTAATAAAGCTTGATATTCAACCTACTAAACATGTTGAACTCTCACTTCAATGAGTGACAAGCACACTAGAAAAGATTTTAGAAGATATCAAAACCTAACCCGGTTTTGGAACGAAACCACACTTGTTTCAAATGATAGAACTCTCACAATATTCAATAAATCAAACTTATATTTTACAAGGTACTAGTTCACTATTTACAGTACATTGTGTCAAAAAATCACAACTAACAAAGACCTAGAGATATGATTCAAATAAGCTAGAAGATAACTTAAACTACTGAAACTGCGGTTGCTGGCCTTTGTCCACTTTTGGGCTCATACCTTTTGATTGGCTATGTTTTTAGCCATGAAATTAATTGGTGTGTTTCTTATAATTGGACATATCTTTCCATCCATAGGTTACACGCCTCAAGATGATCGCAGAATGCTGTTGCTCAAAGCTGAAGAAGTTGTTGCGGTTGCAACCCAAAATTACGGTTGGCCTATAGCAAGATTTCCTTCCTTTTCGAGTTTCTTAGGTGGCTTTCCTCCTTGGTTAAGAAAGCTCTTCATCTAGTCCAGTAAGTAAGATACCAAGTAAAGCAAGTAAGAAAGATAAAATGGAACTAAAATTCCTTGCTCAGCAAGCAGCTTCTAAACCGTGCAGAACTCATCTAGAAATGGCATCTCAAGTTTGATGATGTTGTGACTTTATTTCTTAATTAAATCTCACCAAATTTTGTAGGGTGCAAGACCAAGATGTTATAAATCCATCAAAAAAAGAATCACTGAAAAGTTCCATGTATATTGCTCACAATCATCAAAAACTTTAAATTGCGCCAAAAGAACTGATGATATGGAATGACTTTAGCTCGGAACCTAATTTCTACTTAATTTAATTATTAAAAAATGACCTTAATTATCCAAAAACACGTATAATATATCCTAAGTTGAATAAATCAAAAATTAACTCCTAATTCAACAAATATCCTGATTTTTCTAAAAGCTATAAAATTATTTAAGCAATACTTTTGGATAATTATATGGAAAAAAAAAAGCCTGCTTATGTTGAAGCAGCTCGATGCATGCACATCATCTTGTTTAGGTATGTGATTAAATTAGTTTTTAGGAAAGTTTTTCTAAATATATTTCTTTTGTAGTGCCTAGTTAAAGGCCCCTTGTTTTATAGATAAAATCAAGTTTTAAGTTACAATTTTTTGCCATAGTGCCATCTTGAATAATTGACGTATTTTCCAAGACTTTCAGTGCTTTTCGAGAGTGAATCTAAAAACAAAAACTTGAAGTAAATGAGTGAAGTTTAGTTTAAGAGAGTTTAGGTTAATGAGTGAGTGAAGCTAATTTAAATTTATTCTCAAACCCTCCTAAATCGAATTAAAGGTCAGTGAAGCCTCTAAATTGGTTTAGGACCCTTGGTGGAACTTTATCGAGTGAAGATTTAGAGAAACTAAGTTAGATTCCGTTCTCGGACTCATATCAGGTAATTACCATTCAATTAATGTTATTCAAAAATGAATTAATTCAAATAAATTTCTCTCTATATACTAATCAATGCAATCCTATGGGGAATGACCATGAAAACTAATGTTTCATGAGGTGTGGTCCATAAATGCACATTATGCACAAGTGAGACACTTGCATGAACCTCACTTATCTCAGAATGGAACCCTTTAATCATATAATAGCCCGTGTTTGTTTGTGACAATTTGTACAAGAGATTCATCTATGCAAATGAAACACAAGTGGAACACTTTGATTTCCCATTCCTTGCCACCAAATGGAGACATACAAAGGGTGGTTAGTTATGAACATAGGCATTATAGATGATGTTCTAATAGGTTTTGTACTCAACAAAGGACCAATTCCAGTTGCATCCTTTCCCTGTACTAATTAATACAATTCTCTATGGTGGTGATGGACAACGAAAATTAGTGGTGCAACGTGTGCATGAAGTCCAATTAAACCTCAAATGCACAAGTAGGACATTTTCATGGCCCTCACCTAGCTCAATAAAGATCTTTAAGATCATATACTATGTAATTGAAATATCAAATAAGTGGTTTAGGTGATTACTAATATGATTCTTTGAGCTTAAAAGTTGACAATTCAATCAAATCCTCTCCCTTACTCATTAATGCAATACTATGTGGCATGTGTGACTGATTTACATATAACCTTATGATGCGCAAGTGGGGCACTTTAATGGACTTCACTTATCTCAACATGGTCACTGTTGATCATATAAAATGGTATTTAGTTGTGACCGATATGCACATGAGGTAAATCTATGCACATGACACACAAGTGGAACACTATTAGCAATGTTATAATATGATTTATTGTTTTCAATAGTGGACAAATTCCAATTGAATCCTATCTCGTATTCATTAATCCAATCATATGGGGTTTAACAATGAAAACTATTCGTCTGATGTATGCATCAGGTAAATACAACTTTATGATTAACAAGTGGTACGTACACTTGCATGGAGCCAACTTATCTCAACATAGTAACTATAGATCATATGCAAGAGTGTTTGGTTGTGAACAATTTGCACAAAAGGTCAATCTATGCAAATGACTCACAAGTGGAACACTTGAGTTTCCCATCCTAGAAAGGGGTGGTTATTTGTGACTATATGCACTACTAGCGATTTCTATTAGGATTCATTATTCTGAATAGTGCACCAATTCTAGTTGCATCCTTTACCAGTGTTCATCAATTCCAACCTATGGGTGATGAACAATGGTAAAGAGTTGTCTGATGTTTGCACGAAGTCGATACAACCTTATGCACATTGGGACACTTGTGTGGCCTTCACCTATCTCAAAATGGATCCTAATGATCATTTAGTATGATGTTTGGTAATTACTGAAACTAGTTTTTAGGAATCACTGTAACAAAAAAAATGGACTAATCCCACTTAAATTCTTTCTCATTGCATATGAATAACATACATTTCATTTTCTTGTACCAAAGTAGACGTTTTAGATCATTTATGTTTTACATTATAAGCATCATATTAAATTAGCTTGTTGGACATATAGTTAATTCATGAATTGAAACCATTCAAATTTGATAAATTTCAATGCATATCTATTAGGACCCTTTTTCAAATAATTTAAGAAAGATTGTGGAATACTGCAAATCCAACACATCTAATGAATATCTTTTCTTGTTTTTAAAATGGTCAAGTTTTGCTATATATGAAGTTAGGTAACGACCACAATGTTCTTAATGCATTTTACATCATATTCACTGTTAGGTAATAACCTAATTTAATTTAGGTAATGACCTTACTGTTACTATCTGTAAATCAAGCAAATTCATCTTATTCCTCGCGTGATTTTCTCTCCTCTGAAATTGACTTAAGCACACTTCTCTTTGGGTTTTTTCTCCTCTTAAATTGAAATTGACATAAGTTGAAATAACATTGGGTTTTTTCTTCCAGAAATTAAAATTATCAATTTCATTCTTCATGTTTTTTTTATAAACATTAATTATTTTTAGAATTTACTGTAAATGATCTAATTAAGTTTTGGAATTTCAAAAAAAAAAAAAAAAAGTAAAGGATTTAAGTAGGAAATGAGTAGGGTATGAGTTGACAATTCAATTGACACACGCTTGTTTTGTCCCCACTTCTTTGGTGGTCATTTCTCAAATTTGATCACCTTAAAATTTTCAATCTAACAAGTGCTATAATTTTATATGAAAAGATATATGTGATTCGTGAATATGATGTAAAAACAACATAGGAAGTCATGTAAGTGCACTTTTTAGCCATAAAACACAAAAACCGAACCGAACCGAATTAAATTAAACCGAACCGAACGTGAACTAAACCAAATTGAACTAAATTAAATTATAACTAATAGTAATGATAATAATTTAGGAATTGAACTGAACTGAATTGAACTGAAGTAAATTAAATTATAACTAATAGTAATGATAATAATTTAGGAACTGAACTGAACTGAACTGAACTGATTGGAACTGAACTAAACTAAACTGAAAATAAGCTGGGGAACATGCCCTAATTGGGTGCTTTTCCTGACTTCCTCAAACTACGCCATCCGATTTTCAGATTCAATGTTATGACTCTTCTATGACGTTACTCAAGAGACCAGTTCATAGTTCATCTTCACAAGGTCACTGCAGGATTACTCCTTGTCATACATAAAACACTTTATGTTTTGAATAATTGATCTATATGTTTTAACTAATTAATGTCCATGTTTAAAAGATGGAGATACCGTAAAAGAAATGTCGATGTAAAAAGAAGTAATTATTTTCTGACTTCTTACTTATAGAACTAGGTTCAAATAATTCACCTGTATCTTCAAAAGCAACAAAGATATTAGAAATAGAATGTGCAAATATAAAAATGTAAAACAATAACCATGTTCAAAATTTTGAGGTATACGTTCCTCCAGAACCATGCTTGCTGATCATGGTCCGCTGTGCATGAGATATGATAATTACATTGGAGCAAATAGTTGAACTTTCTAGGGAAAAAGATCTATGATTCTATGAGCATTTATACATTCTATAACAAACGTCACTCACATACGCGGTACAATAGAAAAGGCCCTTCACATTACTTCAATATATGGACAGGAAAGAATGACAAGAATTGCAAATTATCTGATATTTAATCTATTATATATACATTATCTCACTTTGAAGTATATAAGACCCTAGTACACATTTGCTATGGATCAAGCTCAACTTCGTGTCCACTCAACTCTCCAAGTTGATGACTATGTTTCCTTCTCCAATAGCACTCTGATGCAAGAACATCGCTCAACATATTATTGAATGAAACTTTGAATTCATTCTAAGAAGCACAGGGAAAGCTTACCTCTCTAGGAAGATCAACTGAAAACAATTTTATTTTGTTCGGACTGAATGCAAATCCACTGTACAACACATGGTCGACGCTACGTTAATATCATAATGCATAGTGAGTGCATGCTCGCGATAAATAACAATTTAGTGCCTGAATCATCATCTCACAGATTAGCAAATTTTCACAATTGACATGCCTAAGATCATAAAGGCAACACAAACTCCAGTGTTATGCAGTTAAATCCTAGATTAATTGCTATTATAGATCTTCAAGCACCATAGACTAATTTATTTTACGTTTCATTCTTCAATGTCTAATAAAGCATTCTTTTAGACAATCTCTTCTTAGTCTAATTTTTTTTAGAAAGAAGTCCTCAACACGTGACACTACCACTCAGCAATGATCACCTCGCCAATGTAAAGAGCTGCAAAATTTTGGTATTGGAATCAACGGAAATCAAGTCCCATTCCAGTCAATTCATGCACAGATATTTATCCAAAATGTTCTATCTTTTCAACCAAAAAGAAAAAAGAATAAAAGGTCAGCTTCTAGCTAATAGTCCTTTGCTTTTTACTCTCAAAAGAGAAAACTGTTTTTCCTCTCCTTCCCTCATCTTTTCTAATTCTCCCCAAGGCACCAGTTGAAATTACGTCAGAAGGAAGAAATTGGGAGTACCAGTTAGCTACAGCAAGCTGCCACACATAGGGAATAAAGAACTCTTCAGGATGACTTTCTTGTTCATATGTAAAACGCAATTGAGTGAACATCTGGTGAAAGAGAATAGGGGTAAGAGATCATGCAAAGACTAAGATACAAGTAAAAAAAATACAAAAAGGTTAGTGACCGGACCTTCATTCCTTCCCCTCTCCAGGATTTGCAATTGTTGATTATAACCTGGAGCACCTTCTCCACAGACCACTCACCATCTACCTCTTGAGCATCCATTCTACTGTTGAAAAAATCTAAAACCTAATGTTTGAAAAGATAAGCATATTTTATCACCTAGGAAAAAGCATTATAAGAATTCACCTGAACAGATTTCAGAATTTCATGATTCAGGAACATTAAGAACTTACAGTAAAAATGTTTTCAAGCAGTTCATTAAATCTGGGATGATTCCTGAAGGGCTGAAATACCTCCTGCCTGTGCATCACCGCATAAACAACCTGAACAGGTACGTAGAAATTGCAAAAATCAGGAAAAAAATTCATAAGCATTGCTCCTTATGGGTGAAAGCAGCAGATGATACCTCTGGATTCCGCGGCAGAGCATATGTCAATATTGCGTTTATTAATTCCAGAACAATCCGCAAAAAGTCAGTAAAGATATGCAACTCCATAGACTGAGACAAATAATATCCTTTTAGCAACTATCTATGATAGAGGTGCCTGTCACAAGCCATAATGCAGCAGTTACAAAACTGGGTCAATACAACAAATTACCACATCTTCCAGAATGTTGTCTCCTTCCATTGAATTCACTTTATCTATTTGCATCTTGTCATTTTGTAGCTCTGCTAATTTGGTGTACCTGGTTGCAATTTTATGTCAACAAGGAAACAGATTTATATCACTGTAGCCAATTTACTGACAATCATAGCAAGAGATGGAAGAAAGCAAGATCATATACTTGCGAGAAAGCATATGAAAGAGGCTGATTAATCTTTGTGATGCATATGCATCCAAACGATGAACATGAGGAGCCATATTTGCCAATGTTGCCAAACAGTTTGTGTGGAGATAAACATCCTGCAAGGCAAAGCTTCCAAAGATATTAAAATAAGAAATCATTCAAAGTATCTGCAGACGTGACACTTCAATATTTTATTCCATTCTTTTCAGAATTAAATATTTTTAATATGGAATATGGAAAACCACAAGAGAGTACATCGAACGCATAGGGTATCTCCCTCTTAGAAGCATGGCAATCAGACAAGACATAAGCAAAGACGTGACAAAAGCACTGGAGCCAGACTTGAGAAGCTAACAACACAAGACCGATGTGTAGCATTTCCACTCCAGAAGCATTCCTACAAAAGCTATAATCTTCAAACACCAATTAAAGGACTTCAATCACCAGTTCACCACCACGAACACACACTACCAAAACACGTTCTCCCTTCCACTGCCGGCCAATCAAACTCACCTGCGTATGACCCATCAAAACAGCACAAAGCAGGAAAGGGTCTCCATTTAGCCCCCCCCAACCGGCCCAAAACATAACTATGCCATACACCCACTCTCTCTCAAGGAAGATGTGAGGACCATATTCTGCACCATTATACGACATAACACTAGTATTAGCAACAACGCTCTAGTTGGGTGCTGCACCTACAAATTATCAAGAAACATTGTTTATCCATCCAAAATTGTTGTCCGCCAAGAGCCTTTGACCTTCAAAGAAACCTTCGTCTTCGGATAAAAAACATGACTGTTTGCGGGATTTGGCACCAAAAATGTTACCCACAAATGACCTTCACCTTCACAGGAACCTTTATCTACGATAAAGAAAAATAGAAAATTTGTGGGACTTGAAGCTTTTTGCAGTTTTTGGTAAAAGCATCTACAAAAAATAGAAATAAGATTGTCCGCCGACAAATCAGCAAGCTAGACCCTATAATCAGGATTCCAGACTAGTACAAAGAAGGATAAAAATCCAGGAGCCACAGATAACACTTTATTCCCCATTATGCATATTTCTTCTAAAACAGAGGTTTCAAAATAAGCAGAACTTCCCAAACCAACCCGTCATAAGTGATCATGGTGCAAGATAGATAAGAGATAAAGTCAGTGGAAAAAAGACAAAGTAAGATTTTCCCCTGCTCACAGATGTTCACACAACCCCAAACCTAGCCCCATTACTTGCCTGAAACTTGATCAAAGGAAGAACACATAGGTACCCTTTAGAAAAACTTCAACAGAAAGAGATTTGGTGCTTGGCGTATGCTACCCTCTGTGTTTGGTACGCCGAGTGCCCTAAAAGTTAGCAGAGAGTATCCCAATGCCTCATGTAAGACCAGACTTTCTCTTGATCACCCTGTGCCAAAAAGAGTCAGATTCTTAAGGATACCTCCACAACCTTTCCACCAATCATAAGATGTTCTCAGCACCATCTTCCCAAAACCTAAACCCCCAATCCTTAACCAAAGGAAATCCTGCATAAGCTTAGGTCTTGTTCTTTTTACCTCGAGCAAACTGTTTTAGGGCTAATTCATTCAATTTATGGGTTCTAAATTCAGTTCATAGCTATATAATAGTTTAAAAAATGTCACTTTAGGGATAAAAGTTTCATGCAAGTTCATTCCAAGGCTAACAAGTTTATACAAGTTCAGTTTAGACATGTCAAAAAAAACATTCGTTAAAAATGCGAGGCAGTTGGAAACTCAGATAGGTGCTAAGTACCAAGGTGCAAGGGAAGAGAATAAGGCATGTGATTTGCATGTGCAAGATGCACTTGGTTCTTTTACAGAACAACTCGTTTTCTCAATAAAAAATTTCAACTAACTTAAACATTTGTCAAGAGAAGGGTAATTTCAGATCTAAGTTTTATACCGAGAACCTACATGTGATATCGAGGCATTGCTAGACTAGTATGGAGAAACAAAGATTGAGCACGAGCTGGTATTCGCAGGCAGGGCTCATGTTTGTCGGTGATTTCTGCTTGTTGCAGAGATCAAGACAAAGAGAGACAAAGGAGGAAGGGGGAAGAGAGAGACGAATGGAGCAGTTACTTTGTCAGTTGGCCTTTGCCAAATAAAACTAAAACTCATCAAGCATAACTTGGCACTTCTCTATTTATTCCAACTCCATTACTTCACTCCTATCCATTACTACAAGGTCATAAGTCATAAGCCAACTCCCACATTAGACTATTTTGAGATCTAAACATTTCATGCGTCATGTGTTATATATATTCTTCTTGTACCAAATCGTACCCGATTCACCATAGAGAATGTTCCACATATCCGTAGTGGCACCCTGTATTGAATAGAATCCCGTAACATGTAACATTAATCTCACCTTCCCCCTTCTAACTCCTACGCCAATACTTAGAGGTGAAAACTTCAAAGGTAGAAGTAGTGTGTTTGAAAGAGGAAGCACTGATGGGAAATATTACCCTCAATTGGGGGTTGTTTATTACCCTAGGTAGGAATAGGAGAATATCTCCATCATTTGGAGGTAACCTATCACCTTCCTCCCTCCTCCTTAGTTCTTCCCGCCGTTTCACTAAATACTAACACAACCAACCCTCCATCCATTCACAACCTCTTTTCAAATCCTGGTATCTTCTTAAATGATTTTGTACATTCCAAGCATACCCTTAAGGTAAAAATTTCATTCGTCGTTGATTGAGAAGGATGGGGTCGAGGAGCCATTCATCCAAACCTAAATCAATGAAGCTAACAGGAGGAGGTGATGGTGATGATTAGAATGAGTTATTTTTGTTTTATAGATGTAAGCTCAACGTCATAATCAGCCAAAATGCACATGCTAGAAAGCCAAAGGTCTATAGAAATGGAGAAGATCAGCAGATACAGATCAGAAGAAGTAAGTGGCCAAACATTGTGCTTGCAGACAAAAATTGATTTGCAGACGAGCATATAAATCTTATAACTAGCAAGACAAGGAAAGACAAGAACAGAATCACTAGACCGCAAAAAAAAAAAAGGAAATCTGCCTGTCTTTTGTTTGCGTTGGAATGAATGTCTATAATCTACAAACTACTAATTGTGTAGTTGATATTTCAGTGATGCCCTAAACCTGGCTTAAAGAGGAGATAATTTATCAACCTCAAGAAGAGCTGAATGTTGCCATGTTGGTGTCCAACATGGGACATTCAACACAAAGTGTGAGGATCCACACCAACTCAATCATCAGCGTCAAAGTGCATACTTTCCGCACTACAAAAATTTAGGGTAATAATAATTTAAGCAGAAGTATAGATAAGAGATTATCAACAATGAAGTGACCGAGAAAGGTTGAAGGTCGGTGTAGAAGGGTCACTTAGACTTCTCGTTCTTAAGAATCATGAGTAATATAAGCTTGATCTAAAGGATTTGAAAAATGATAATACTCATTTTGGTTTTATTATACAAATGATGTCTTCTTAAAGTCCCCATGAATTGCCAAATATAGTAGCTCATACTCTCATGGATGGTTATATACAAGCTTTATCTAACAAACAATGTCTTTTAAAATCTCCATACATTGCCGATAATGCCACTATGCAACCAACAAAAGTAGCTCATACTGTCATAGCTGGTTATACACAAGCTGAAAATCATAATAATGAACTTATGTCTTGGTTTACATGCGCTAACCTATACAAATGTCCATGGTAAAGCAAGTCCACAAGCAACGAGGTTTTTTCCTTCAATGATTTCCATTAGCATTTATCACCACTTAGAAATTTGAGTACAGCATTAGATAAAGTACGTGAAGAGATACACAGTAAGTGGTGAAGCCTTGAAGGTGCATTACCATAAATATTGATCAAGATTAGCTTTTTAATGGAGCTTTTTGAAGATCCATGTTTCTTGATATGAAATTCGATCTTGGGTAGTTTATGGAAGATTTATGCTCGGAACACAACATTAACAAAGAAGAAACACTGAGTAGTATCCTTTGTTGGATCAACAGCCTATTAACCTATTTAGTAAATGGCAATTTAAGGTGGTAATTGCAATTAATTAATAGGTAGTCTTTCATAGAAAGTATCGAGTTAATGTCCATGGCAATGATAATTTACCCCCGAACTAATAATTTTATTCATAAAATTCCATTAGCACTTAGGAGGAGGTTGATATGGTTCTTGATATGGATGAGTTAAGAATCAAAGGACTTGAATTAAAGAATGGATCTTTAAAAGAAAGAGACTTATTGGATTAAAGAACCTCCACTAACAACCTCCACCACCACCCTAGTTTTCCGAAAGCATTCGCGCTCATTTTTCCGGCGCTTCCGTTTCCAACAACTTCCATCTCCACTTGCTCAATTTTCAGGTGGAAGGAATATATCATGAAAATTGCTCAAGCATCTCCATTTGCAGTTTCCTTCATCTTCTTCCACGATCTTCTTCCCTCTCTTTTTTTTTTGGATTTTGATTTATTGAAATATGTAACAAGCCAAATAATGTAATTGGTGCCGACGAGCCAAACCTGGGTTGCCTTGTTCATTCTCTCCAAATCTTTTTCCAGATCTAAGCAAGCATTCTCTCATGCTGCTACTTGTCCAAACTGCCATTTATGTTCTTATGATTTATTATAGGAAGCTGGTGGTGTGATTTTTTTTCTTCACATGATTTATCTTAGATCTACGGTTGGGCTAGGCTAGCGACTGTGGTGGTGCTGGTGCGACTGGCTAGGCTGCGATGTGTGGCCAAAATTTTGGTGGTGGTGGTGCCAGTGGCTGGGCTACGGGATGGGCGTAGTGGTGGCGTGGTTGGGATGGCAGTGGCGGTAGTTACGTGGCAGGAAGGAGGAAAGGTGGGGGTGGATTGGGTAATTAGCTTTCTTAATTTCTTGTGGCTGTGAATTAGTTGTTAATAAAATGGGGCCAGATGTCCTTTTCAACACTCTCTTGTTTCTTAAATACTGTGCGAACCACTTGGTTGCAAGTAAAAAGAAACGGAGGAAGTATATCTCAACGTGTCACTAGATATGGAACCCCGAAACTCATACACAGATCAGCCTTCGTAAAGATAATATACATTAATGAAGCTTTTGAACATTTTATAAAACAAATAGTGCCTTATCCATTAACAAATATGCTGTGAAATTAATGCTTTGGATATATACCTGCAACCTACACAGATTGTACTTCAAAGTCCGTATAAGAATTATGACCATCAATGATCCAACAGATGTATGATTAAGGCGCCGTTCCTTGTACCAAGGTACGCTTGGAAGCATCTGCTCCAACCAATACAGAGGAGGGGAGTAAGAGAGGCAAAAAAGAATATTAGGACTCGTAAAAAAGAAAAACATTAGTCTTGAATATAATATCCAAAGGAACAAACATGGAGACAGCGCCCAAGGCCAAGACAAGGAATCTTACCAGCTTGTGAATACTAGCATTGAAAGTAGAATCCTGACTGAGAATAAGAAGAATAATCAACAGCATGTAGATCTGATTTGATGTCCTCTTTGGAGCATTGTACAATATTTCCAAGATAGGCATTAACTGGTGATTAAAACAACCAAATATTAGGAAAGACCTCAAGGTGCATATGCGCTTTGATCTGCCACTGACATATTATGAAGTAGTCAGCAATTAACTACATATAAGAGCTTGCCCATAAGTTACAGATGTGACTTGTATCACATGGTCCATCAAGAACTTTAGAGCAAATCCGATGCTAAGACTCTTGCACACAATGAAGTTTAGGGAGAGAATAGCAACGAAGAGATTGCAGGGTTCTACAAATAATCAGAACATTTCAGATGCATATCATACCAAAGTATCGAGATCAGTGCGCACTAGCACATATTCCAAAAAATCCGCGTTCCCATGCACTAAAGAATAGAGCAACAAGACAGCAGCTTCATCAGCTAAGCACCTGAAATGGGAAGAACAGAAGTTTAACTAATCTCAGCATAAGTACAGCTGGAAACTTTCAGACTTTAATAATGACATAGAAATAAGACAAATGAAGAACAGGAAAGAGTTCTCCAAGGATTTGAAAATTCCTAAAGAGAGAGACAGAAGGAAGTCTTATAAACTATTGACAGGAAAACAAAACAACTATACATAGTTTCAAGTACAATTGTACTAAAGGTAGGTAGATCGCTGCATTCCTCTTTTAAATCAAGCATAGTCAAACCCCTCCCCCCTTAATATCAGCAAAGAAGGTCCTCATTACCTTTCTGCGATGTCAAAAGAAAAAGTTACTCTTCTTTTGTTAAATTAATAAAAATATCCTATCTACCTGTATATACGTTTTGTATCAATGAAATTATATTTGCTTTTCAAAGAATAAAAGCATACTATATACGTTGATGAAATTGAGAGTTTAGGGAGGAAGAAAGGACAAGAAACTAAGGTCAGCCATTGTTGGAGTTGCGGGAGCTCGAAGAGCTTAGAGAGAGAATTGAGCAAAATATGACTACATTTTATTATTTGTTAAGTGGTTAAATGAACCATTACAACAACTAATCTATTTATACTACAATGTAATAACAAAAGTAAAGCCAGACTTAATTAAGCATAAACTCCAATACCCCCCTCAAACTGAGTTTGAACTTTGAAAGGAAACAAACATAGCTTGTGTACAAAGTATATCTGGAAACAGAATTCAGGAACCATAAGTGCTGAAGTTGACAACATCTTCCCTAAACACACATTGTCCTCAAGAGAGCATCATAGACCAACTAAAGACATCACGGCACCACCAATCACCATTCACACATATACCAACATACACCACAACTCACCACAACTCCAAGTTTGAGATGGAAAGAATACGGCAGTTGCAGAATGAGCTAAAAGAAAATAGAAAAGAATGAGTAATGACCTTTGGGCCATTAAAAGAAGACCTCTATGGGTCGAAATGACCCCTCTTGGGCCATGGAGAGCGATGAGAGAAAACATGGGTCTCATCGAAAAATGACCTCTCTGGGCCATTGAAAGAGATGAGAGAAACCATGGGTTTCATCGAGAAATGACCTCATTTGGGCCATTGAGAAAGATCACAATTGATCTTGAAATTGATCTCAATAGATCAATGAAGATGGACCACTTTGGGTCACAAATAGCACCACTATGGGTGGCAACATAAGACCTCTATGGTTCAAAAATGATCACTGTGGATCATAAGAACGGAAGAATTTTGCAAAGCTAAACTTGTGCAAAAGTGAGAATGTGGAATCAAAGAAATCTCCAAATCACAATAAATGTCAAACCACCAACACAAATGACACAAACCACGTGATGTATCTTGCTGATGCTCACAATTTGTCAACTGGCCTTTCTCCAGGTTTGTTGAATTCCACATAGTCAAAGTACCAAATTGTACAGCCATAATCCATCCAATCTCAATATACTTGTGCAGAATGTCAAGTGCACCATAAACTAGTCATCCATACGTATGCAGCAATAAAAATGCAAATAGCATTATAGACCTCAAACCTCATTAGCAGCAAAATAGTGATACATCAGAAATAACCCCTTGCGAAGCTCAGAAAACAAGAGTCGACATGAAGGTGAATCCATGGCGGCCGACGCCATTGTTGACAGTGAACACGAGATACAAGCGGAAATCCATAAAATTTCAAGTAATTTGCTGTCACATTAGCAGGATTTTCCACTGCAACTAGGACAACCATCAGCTAAGAGAACTTGCACCACAGCTGGTGTCAGTTCAAATGGCTCCGGCAACAAAAATCGACCTCCCACTGCCACCATAGAAAACGATGGCTTTAACATCATTTCTCTTCAAAGCTTCGTCATATTTCTCTTGCAATTAGGGCTGAAGGGGGGGGGGGGGGGGGGGGCGGGCCGGGGGGACCGGACCGGACGGGGGGGGGTTCGGTCGTCCTTCGAAAAATCCGATTCTTCTTTCGGTCAGTCCCAAACCGGAAAATTCGGCCGGACGGGGGGAATTTCCGGTTTTTAATAAAAAAAAAAAGTTTTTTTTTTTTAAAAAGGTAAAAAGGTTAAAAGTTAGAAATTTAAAACTACTATTTATAAACTTTAAAAATATTATTATTTATTTTATTTTATTATTTATATATTTTATATTTTTTTTAATTTTTTTAATTTTATATTTTTTTTTTAACATTTCTTTCCCTTCAAATACCGGAATCTCCAAGAAATTAACAAGAGGATTTGAAAGAGTGATGAGAGCAACTCCATCGTTTCCGACCTCCATTGAAACTTGAGGTCTCGCCATTATTACACCTCCAAATTAGGAATTTTTCTTGGAGATTTCGCAGAGAAAATAGAAAGATGAATAAGCAGAGAAATGAGATTATGGTCATCACAAATATGTAACCTTCAATTTCCAGACCAGCGAAAATGCGGACTCCACAGCACAAATTCCAAACCAGAATTTTCAAGAAATCGCACAATTTTGTGCGAAATACCTCAAAGAATTTGGTGTGCTGCAGATTTGCGAGTCAAAAAATTGTTGAATGAAGAATTTCTTTCTACAATTCAGTATCTCGGATATTTCTGCTACAATTCAGTAGCAAATTCTCGAATCCTTCAATCTCAAATCGAAGTTTTCAACAAAGAACAACAGCAATTTTTCTGGATTTTCGATCACAATGTCACAAGATATGAGTGAGTCAATCACAAATTCGACCACAAAGGCAGCAGAAGAACTTCAAGATATCGTCAATTGTACTCAGATTGAGTTAATCGACGAACCAAGGTTGAAAATTTTCGCGACGAACCTAGGTTGAAAATTTTTCGGAAAAATCAACCTGACAAACGCTGAATTAGAGAACTAAATAGAAAGAATCTAGAAGAATTTAGGAAAGAAAATGAGAAAAAATGAAGAACATCGAGCTATGAATCGCTGGAAAATCGAGATTGGGGAACAAGAACTCTAGAGATTGTTGATCGAAGAAATTTGCGGAATTAGTGAGCTAGGATTCGAATCCTGCACTGATACCATGATGAAATTGAGAGTTGAAGGAGGAAGAAAGGAGAAGAAACTAAGGTGAGCCATTGTTGGAGTTGAGGGAGCTCGAAGAGCTTAGAGAGAGAATTGAGCAAAATATGACTACATTTTATTATTTGTTAAGTGGTTAAATGAACCATTACAACAACTAATCTATTTATACTACAATGTAATAACAAGAGTAAAGCTAGACTTAAACTACTCTACTACATTAAGCATAAACTCCAATATACGTCAACATTCCCCTTCTCCTATTGGTTTGGAGTAACATAAAATCTAGATTTGGGCAAATGTGTCGACGAAGGGAAGAATGTACTAGTCAAATGGATAATTTCACAATATGCATGCCAAAAGTGAAATGTTTAAAAAAATAACAGCAGAATACAATACAGAGAAAGAAAACATAAAAAAATCTCCATCTCCCTTGACAAACTTAGGCTTCAAATTTCAAGAGCAAATAGGCAACGTATATTGGGGAGTCATCTGAAACATAATCTTTTACTCGTCTAGATATGTTAAGAAAACATAGGAAGCAAAACTATTCCATTCTCATCATGCATAACAAAGGATAATCAACATAATCTGCAATTTTAAAGGCCAAGCAGCGCTAAAGTAAGATAAAGTACTCTCTAACTTTTTTGATATTATTGGTGTGAAAGGAAGAAATCACAGTTGAAATATCCATATCATCTGAGTATCTGACCACTTAACTCACTTCTCCCAGTTCATATTATTTCACTTTAAACATCAACCATTATAAAAAAATATGTTACACTAGAAAGTAAGTAAAAGAAATAAGAACTGCGGAATAACACTACTTTTAACCCATGATAACTGCTGAAGGATCCATGGGATGCGAGAATAAATTGGAGAACAAGTGGGTGGAAGACCAGTTACAAATAAAAATTAATTCAGCTTGAGGAATTACAGGTCGGATATTTATTTTCTCTTATTGACAAGTAGCATGTTGACTCAAACCAATCTGGTCTGAGAGAGGAAATATCCTCCCATTTCAGTGTGTGAGCATGATGCTGCATTTCTTGCTACATAGAAAACTTTTCAATCATAGAAAACGGTGCATCTGCTTCTACATATACAAAAACGATAACATTGCTGAAGTTACCACCATTCAAGACTATCCTGTAAAAGCATACAACCCAATCACAAACAAGACAATAACATTTACCCAATGTCTCCAAAGAGACTCTTACCAAGTACGACGCAACGAGGGCTCAGAATACATAACCTAATCTAATGACAAAAAAAACAAAGCTAAAAAATGTCACAAGGATCTCGGGTATAATTCTGTCATACAATTATAGTGTGAATCAAGAGTTAGAAAACAGAACATGTTAGAAGAAAAGAAGGGAATTCTTAACCAAAGATCTTTTTATAAGGTGCACAGCACAAGAGGAAAGTCAATTGATCTCTTAATGACCGGAGAAAAGGTTTGGACCTGGGGAAAGAAGATTAATTACAAAAAGATAGATCTCGTTAGGGGTGTAAGCGGACTGCGAAAAGTCCAGAGTCCAATCCAGTCCAGTCCAAACTTGTCGGACTGGACTGGACTGAAAATTTTTTGGACTGGACTCGGACTCAAATTTTCGAGTCCAAATATTTTCGGACTGGATTTGGACTCACCCCTTTGGAGTCCAATAAGTCCAGTCCAATCCAAAAATATTTTTATATATAATGTATATATATATTTAATATTTATATATATAATATAAAAGATGTATGTGACTTATTTTATGGAATGAATATAATGAGCTTAATTTTTCAAATTCCATTATGAGAAAACGTTGTGAATCATTGAATCTAAATCGGTGGAAAAAAATAATATAATAATTGGACTGGACTGGATTCGGATTCGGATTCAAGAAAAAATTATCGGACTGGACTGGACTCAAAAAATATTTGGATCGGACTTGGACTCAATTTCTCGAGTCCAAAAAACTTTGGACTGGATTTGGATTTGGCAAAGTCCAATCCAGTCCAATCCATTTACACCCCTAGATCTCTTTTGAGATGTGTGATCAATAATGTTGTGGATTATTAAATAAAGATAAGCCACTCACATTCCCAGAGTATCATAGAGCGAGGCAAAGGGTATCCTCACAAGCGGGCCACAATGAGCATTCCCCTCAACATCGACCCGATCAACTGCAAAACAAATGACTAATCAGCCGAAAACCACAAAAACATGCCCCGTAGAAGGATGACTATACACTGCAGCACTTACATTCAACATCCCTTGCATTTTCTAAAGCCTTGCAAAATGGATTTTCACAAAAATTGTTCTCTGTAACCAAAGCATCTGAAGTAGTGTTGCCATCAGTTCTACCACTGATGAGCTCATCCATAACAGCACGTTTACGAAAATGTACAAGAATGAGAAGTACATAAAGACTGCTCCGTGCGAGCAGACTTCTTGAACCTTCACTGTTTGAACCAACAATGAAGTTCAGTGGCAACAACACCAGATTAGCTGCAAGAATGCAAAAATGTTAGTAAATCTAAACAGAAAATAAAGAGAAACCAGCAAGAAGATGGGAACAGAATGAAAAAAAATTCAACACAACATTGATCCTTTTGAACATAAAATGAAGTCCAGAGAAGGTTTAGTTTACTCGAAATCTAATCTAGAGAAACATTCCTTTGTTCTATCGAGAAATTGATGAGTGCAACAGAAGCAATATGATGATGCTTAGACTCGGATACGAGTGTACAGAAGCAATATGATGATGCTTAGACTCGGATACGAGTGTCGAACTTGGGTATGGATCCAAGAGTCAGGACATGGGAAATTCTAGTCTTAAGGCCATTAAGGGTACGATGACATGTTTAAGAAGCACCCGAAGTTTAATATTGGACTAGGGGACATAAATAAGTTCTTTAGGTGAATATAACAAAATTTAGATAATAATTACCAGCCATTATAGTAAAACATTTTCAGAATGAAAAATAAGACCACTTCTTCTATGAGAAAGTGAGAACAGTTGAACAGTAATCCATTTAGTAAAAATGTCATCCTTATTAAAATATTACATACTACCTCCGTTTCGTTTTAAACGCAACAATTTGAGTGGCACGGACTCCTAGTTGAAATTTCTTAAGGGGTGATTAGAAAAGGAAGGGGCATGTGTTTAGTTTAATTAAGCACCACCACCTAATGAAGCCACCACCTACTGCCACCACCTAATCCACCGAGGCACCACCACCACCGAGACTACCACCACCTAATCCACCGAGACTACCACCACCACCGAGGCACCGCCACCACCACCGCCACCGAGGCCGCCACCACCACCACCACCGAGGCACTTAATCTCTCCTCTACTTCGTATTCACCTTAACTAGAACCCTTCCACTCAAACCACCACCCCTCCACCCGAGCCGCCACCACCTTCCACTCGTGCCACCACCACTAACCCGAAACCACCATCCGACGCACCGCAACCCTACCCCGTGCCTCGCAACCCCGGCCTAGCCCCCGAAATGAGAGTAATATGAGAACAACCACCCACACCGAAACCCACTCGACCCGCCAAAACCACCAACGTTACCCAAGAAAAACTCCATTCCATCTAAGGACAACCACCCCCACCCACCGAAACCAACAACCTCACCCCGAAACCACCACATCTACAAGGAAGAGAGAGATGCACGAGATCGAAGAGAGAGAATAGAAAGAGAGGGAGATGAAGAAGGAGATCGAAGAGAGAGAGAGAGATCGGAATTCGAAGGGGAAGAGATCTAGACGAAGGTGAAGAGATCGAAATTCGAACGGATCGAAGAGAGATGCGGATCGGAATTCCGGCGGATGGTGAGGGGTGGGGACGACTCCGGCGGGTGGTTAGGACGAATTCCAACGGGTGGTCGAGAGAGAAAGTGGTTGTGGGTGGGAGTGAGGAGAGAGAAAGTGGTGGTGGGTGGGAGTGAGGGAGAGAGAAACTTAAGGTGGGTGGTAGTGAGGAGAGAGAAACTTAAGGGGGTGATGATGGAGGTTTAGATAATCATTAGGTATAATTAAGTGTGGTTTAATTTTTTAGTAAGGGTATTCTCGTAAATTCACACCTAAAAAACTTACCAAATATAGCAAGTTTGGAATTGTTGCAATTAATTTGAAACTTCCCAAAATGGAAACCGTTTGCGTTTAAAACGAAACAGAGGTAGTAGTAATAATCCTTTAGAAAGATTGGCACCGAAAGGGAACAAAGTATTACATTTTGGCCAAAATGAATTACTTGTTGGCTAAAAGAATTAGTGTTCTCAAGTTCTCATACAAGTAATGTTTCTACCTAAACCCAACCCTGTATATATATGACTATTCAAACAGTCAAAAAGGTAGAGTGTCGTAATAACTGTTTTTTTTCTTGTCAGGCAGTAGTAATGTTCCATAATTAATGGACTACAGCTCATCTCAAAGGAAAACAAAAAATAACAGAAAGTAGATGACAACTAAAAACTCCTGTGAGTTTACAGTAAACAGGGAGGGTGAAGAGGGCCAAGACAAGATGTGCATGATAGATTTCCTAGCCTTGCTCCCAGTTTCCTCCCTCAGCTCCCCCCAACCACCTTTAATATGGACAAGTTGACTGGCCAGTGACTATTGGTGATATTAAAGACCACCATCCTTCATCCCCCTGTCCCTCTCCAGTCTCCAATAAAGCTTTATTGAACCAACACATGACATCCTCTCTCCCTCTTTCTGTGACATGCAAGACCACCACCAGCCAGCGAATTTTCTGGTAGGCTCTCAATCACTAAAGCGACCACAAGTTTCAACTATTCGTTCTCCTTAATCTTGTTTTAACCTGATGTTCATATGTAGGGTTTCCAAAGCCCTAACAAAATTCTCATTCCTTCCTTTTGATTCGGTGCCAAATCCATTTTCCCCCTAGCAAGACATATATCCCGTGTCTGCACCCAGTTTATGTCATGTCAACATGGGGTACAACCAGAGTAAAGATGAGTCCGAGCATAACAGCTGCAATACACATACATGATTGTTGGTGAGTGGAGTCGAGACACCTAAGTAGCGAGGCTCAAACTGCAAGTTTTCAACACTCCACAGCAACAGGAAGAAAAGCTTTTTGCACAAGTCTTGAGTGTCCGAACTCCGAACTCAGATTCATTACCAATAAAAAATTGAATGGCTAATTATAGATAGCATACAATTACGAGAAGTAAACAAAGGAAAGAAGAAAGATGTAAAGAAATGGGCTCTAAAATACATATATAGATTAGTAAGAAAAATATAGGAAATGTGTCAACTACTACATTTTCAACAGGTCATTTTGTGACTAACAACCTTTTCTAAAAAAGTTGTAAATTACTGCCTCTATACATTTTACTTTTGTTATGGTACCTCTTGTACGATTTTCGGTGGTTGCCAAAATGATGTAATAACAACTTATAAGATTAATTTGTGAAGACAAACCAGTGATTTTGGCACTCAATTTTGGTTTTGGTCCCAAAAAGAAAAACCAACAAAAATTGGCAAGTGATAGCAATAATAAACATAAATTGTTTGAAAAGGTAGCAACTTACAACTTATTTTTTTTCAAAAGGCTGAAAGTCACAAATAGACCTATTCAAAAGGTAGTAATTGACAAATCTTTCATAAAGTTGTATGAGGACCACAAAAGGCTATCCACTCTATGTGGAGCCATTCTTGTTGATTGTTTGTCTCTAGTCTATCCTCATAAAACTTCCACCACTTCCAAATAGATAAGGTCTAATTTTTCAAAGATTTTCATTGTATTCCTACTACCTTATATATGGGATAGTCTAGATTGCTTCAGATCTTAGTTCTAATTGTTGTGTAAACAGCTCTTTGATTCACATGTTCTAACCACAGTCCACAGCAAGTACTTCCTCCATCTCATCATTAATCATCGCAAATCCTACCTTTTTTAAGATGACTTCTTTTAATCCAATCTCATCCGAGATATATGCAATACACATCCACTATAGTACCCCATCTCAGTTATTACTTGCTACAATACATAGTGTCCAGAATAATGAAGCATTAACAGCCTGCCTTCTTGCAAGTCTGATACTTCTTTCAGTTTATGCAGAATATGTCAATCACAAAGGCTGACAAACAGCCTTTTGTTACCTTTAAGCATCTTGCTTTAATTCCAGTGATCCTATAACTGAGATCTTCACCACAGCTATATACTTAACATATTAACAATCCTGAATTTTCAAGGTAAAATTGGCTAGAACAGCACCACCTATTGGTCAGATACGCCTAGCAGCGCAACCTTTTGGTGGTGCGATGCTCAGCACAGCTTATAAGGGGTGGGTGCGAGCCATGCCATAAATGAGATCTGATGCTTGAGATTCCGTCGAAGATGAGGAATCTTATTTTTTATTTTATTTTTATCCTTTTTAAAACTATTTTACATTTTTTAATTCTCTTCCCTTTTTTCCTCATGTGACCTTTTCTCTCTCACTTTTGTTTCTCCCTCCCTTATTTTTTTTCCTTTGAATCACTCTCACTTCACTCTTCATATTCTCAGTCAAACATTATCAGTGATCCTTCACCAAATTACTTAGTGAGACACGAAAGAAAGTATACGAAGAAAGAGGTTCAAGATTTGGGTGATGAAGAGCACAAAATTGAAGTCAAGAGTAGTAATATTAAGTTTTCTGTTTGATTAATGGCTAGTTAACCATGGTCACAACATATTATAGATGCTAGTTGATTTCTTCTTCGATCTTCTTGAAAGTCAGGAGCTCATGATTGCAAGTTCTAGAGTTTCAATTTTCAATGGGGAAAAAATTGGTTACGATGAACAAGGAGGAAGATAGAGTTATAAAGTGACTGTGATAAAGATGAGAAGGTCATGTGAGGAGTTTAAAAAAATATGGGAAAAGAATTAAAAAAATTGTAAAATCGTTTCAAAAAGGATAAAAAAATAATAAAAAAGAAGATTTCTCAACTCCGATGGAATCTTAAGCATCGAAATGGCATGGACCGCACACCACCGAAAAGTTGTGCGCTGGGCACACCTGACCAATAAGTGGTGTTGTTCTAGCAAATTAAATCAGCTTACATCTAAACTCAAATTAAGTAATTACTCTGTCAACTTTACAAATATTATCGAGTCAAAAAGGGCTCCACACCCATAGAAACCACAATACAATCGGCAGAAGAAACACAACCACATTAATCTCATAGTGTATTAGTAGTGCACATACCATTGAATGTCTCACCAGTCACCACTATCCTAGTTTCAGATTAATTTTATGTGTAAGTACCAGTGCCACTGACACAACCATAAGAGACAGTTGTACAACTGGAAAAAAATTATCTTTGTCACAATTCTCTTGATTTGTATTTATGAACTGCCAAAAGATGACATCAGCTTGCAACAGATGTTTTACAATGAAAAAGGATAGATGGTGAACGGGTCGCCAACTAACCGTTTAGTGAAAATCAATTGTGCCCTTCATTGAAATTCAGTGAAAATACAATTTTTTTTAAAAAAATCTTTCCCAACCATTGTCAAAGAATATGTTCATTCAAAAATTATGTTTGTACATCCAAAAAGTAACTTTGTACAAACAAAAACTATGTTTACACATCCAAAATTTAATTTTTGTCTTGCAGTTCAAAAATCTAATTTGTATTTTGCACATACATAATCTTTTGTACATTCAATAAGTATGTACAGCCAAGAACTATGTTTATTATGTAATTTGGATGTGCTAACTTTTGATGTACAAAATATAAAATAGATTATCGATATGCAAACATAGTAATTGGATGTAAAAACTTGCTTTTTGGATGTACAAAAGAAAATATGGATGTGCAAATACAATATAAATTTTTGATTTGCAGAATACAAAAAAAATTGGACGTGAGTCACGGTTTTTGGATGTAGAAAGATAGCTTTTGGATGTAGAAAGATAGTTTTTGGATGTACACATTCTTTGACCCAAAAAAAACAAAAACAAATAAAAAGAATCTGTTCACCAGCGAACTGTGCGCCAAATAGCTGGACTCTTTTACAATATGCTACTGATACTCGAGAATTTAAACAAAAATTGAGTGAGACATGGCAAATGTGAAAAAATGTTGTGCAGCTTAGCTTAATTAAAAGCTATTTTCAGAGTGTCAATTGTCCAGTAGAGGGGGCAAAATCATGAAATTTAGTTCAGCAAGCCAGTACTACAAAAATGTTCTTCAAAAGAGCCAGTAGCTGCCATCAAGTATAAGTCTAACTATGTATTGTAATTGCCTAATTTACACATCCAAAGCAATCAAAGTTGTCTCCAGATAAGAGAAAAGAAAGCATCATCGTCATTGCGTATCAACATATTCCACAATTGACTGCTTCGCAGAGGTTTCCATATAGAGAAACTGCATTTCACAGAATTGAAAAAAGTAACATGATAAGACATCTTTACCAGCTGCAGAGCCAACTTTTTGTAAGGCACCAGGTTGACTCTTCTCTGGTAAGGCAGAGTAAGATGCACCATTGAAGGCACTCCGTGGTTGGGATATATAATTTAGTAGCAGCTTATACACTACCAGCGCAACAAGAGAAGCTTCCTGAAATTTGGACCATAAGTACGCAATCAAATTAGTAAGAGAGCTGCGTGCTTGGTTGATCACAAAGATAATTGAAAAGCGACATATTTTCCCATCACCTGAGACATAACAGTGTCTAGAAATGGATAGAAATCTTTCTTTCCTGGTGATGGCCCAGACAAAAGCTGAGTTGACATGGTGACCATCATGAAGTTAAGCAGTTCACAATGGAGCAGGTATGTAAGAGGACTTGCATCAGAGAGAAGCAATATCAGGAGAATGTTGAATATTTCTTTATAAATAAGAACATTTCAATGTATACTTTCATACCTAGCCTCAACTGTGCAAATAAAGCTGAGTACACTATGGATGACAATATTTTCAACACTCTGATCTGCATTTCAGGAGTTAAAAGTTTATAAAAGCCAGAATTATTAATTTAATGACAACACAGATGCCAGTAAAAGAATGGCAGCAACATGTATTGCAAGGTGTGAAGAAATAAACAATAGAAGGATAACTTTGTTTATTATGGGCCCCATGATGTTCAAGTGTCCCACAGATGGTCTCTAGAATAAGCAAGTTACTAACTCGAGAACAATAATGTAGGTCAGCAAAGACAAGGGGAAAACTGAAAAGCCCTTCTGCCAGGCTACTGGATTGGTAATTGACTCTATATAATCAAAACAGCAAAGGTTAAATAAGAAGAAATCCTAACAAAGTTACAAGACGGTTATCAGGCTCCTCGAGCTGAAAATGTGAATAACACGAAGTTTTTTAGTAACAGTGTTGACATTGATATAGAAACTCTAAGCTTCGCACAACTCAGAGATTGTAGCAACTTCATTACAGGATTACTGAAAAGGTATAGCCTTTACTGAGCTCATCTGATGTGGTATACTAAAAGCAACCATGATACACGAAATAGTTCCTCCGGAATCCAATGAACAACAACGATTACTTAGGCTCAACTTGGGAACAGATCACAAGGTGGTCGCCTCAAACCATTTCAAATGAAGGTGCCTCTTTATATTAATTTCTTTTTCACGTTTTTATACATGAAATAAAGGAAAGCATTAATCTTGAAATTAAGGGTTCTTAATATACGTTTGCATAAATTATATCAAGTTACATAATAGACAGCACGCGAGAAAGAGGTTATTTTATCGCGTCGTTCTATAATGAGGCTTCTGGGTAAGGCAACTGAAAAGTCTGTTCTCGGCCACTCTATAACAGAAATACAGAATGGTCGAGATTTATATCCATGATACCAATGTCATTTAAGTAAATTTTACTGTTAATATGCAGAAGTGATTAATGTGCCTTATTTTTTCTAATGGAGCGAGCATCTCACAGGCTATTCAGTGTAGAAAAGGGTTAGCTGCAGCCAGAAAGCCAGTTGTCTAATAACAATACATGAACAGATAGATTCAATCATCTGTAAGATTATTTATAAGTGTCACTCTTCATGCCCGCCTTGCATAAATGGACTAGTCATGAAGCAATATGCCAAATTATGCAAACCATTTGATGACTTATTGCAAGTGAATCTAGAGAAATTCCAAATACCTTTGTGATTTGATTATACAACATGTTAAGATATAAAAGTTGGTTCAACTTATACCATATTAGGCCGTCAGCAAAAAAGAAAAAACTTAAAAATTTCCATGTCACATGACTAACATCAACAGAAACTTGAATACAAAATATGCCAACACGAAGCAATATCAAACAGCATATATCTGTTAAGCATCATGCCAGGTAGAACTACACTTTGCCAAGTAAACTTCGTTATTTATTTATTACTTTCTTTTTTAAGGGGGAGGAACAAAATGATACTTGCCACACCAGGGAAAGCTGCACATTTTTTTGGGGGAAAGCTGCACATAAATTTTAGTAAATAAGAAATAACACAATTCAATTCACAACAATACAAACATACCATATATGGTGTCACAGCCAATCGACATTATAAATTCCTGATCCCTACGCACTAAATTATTACCTTTTCGAAATCCACTTGGTACCTCGCTATCATCCAGAGCAAGGTATAATTCCTCAAAGGTTCCGGTCTTGCTATTTTCAATTGTATGAGCTAAACATACAGAAGACAAGTATGCAGCATTCAAAGCCTTGGTAAAGGTAATGGATGGAACACCAGAGCCCAAAATACAATCTTGCAAGCAATATGCTAAGTGAATCAAGAGCTTCGCAAGATGCCTTGTGCAATAGTTGTTCTGCGCTGCATGAGGAAGGGGTCAAACTCAAACAGAAAGATCGAGCCAGTATAACTAACTGCTTCTTTTGAAAGAAAAAGAGGGAAATAAAGTACCACATTTAAACTGAACAACAGTTTTTAAAAAAACAAAATGCAAAGACAGTTCTTCTACACAATAATTTAATTTTCTATATGCTTTCGCACGCATTGCGTGCATATAAAGCTATTTAGTTACTGAAATCAACTTCCACATCTACCTGAGTTGAGAAACATATCAGTTATTGTCACTTGAATCCAACCTTTTCTAAATGAAAAGTCCAGCTTTCATTTATTTACTCCTTGAAGATGTTTAAAGAGGAATCCAGTACTCCCTCATTCAACTACGATCATCATATCAAGTCTTTTGTGGTCTCCAAGACGAATTTTTGAACTATAAGTTTCAAAGATATAAAGTGTATTTATTTCATTGGAAATATAGTTCAGAATTCATCCAGCTTATATTTAGCAAAAGAGGACAGCTAATATTTGCTACTTCAACCAAAAAAGGTAACTGTGACAACCACCAACAAATGTGGGTCTTAGTTTTGAAAAGCACGCCTGGCGTCACGCATATAGAAAGCAACCCAGGCACAGAGATTCCATGAGGGGCAGATAGGCACACACCTAACAAGAAGCCTAGACACCACACGGGCCTCTTGTCAGCCATGAAAGAGGGGGAGATCTGAATTGAAAATAATAAAAAAGCCCAAAACTTTTTAAAAATTAAGTCTTATCACGCTATAAGAATCTCAAGTAGGAATCACTTCAACTTGGAACCTAAATAAATAAATCCCAGATTTGACAAAATCCTTTAATAGTGAATCATGTCTTAAGTGCATATTGGAGGACACCAGATCTATGACAGAGATTGAGGGCAAGTCAATGTAGATGGTGAGCAAACAAGGATATACGCAAATCTTTTTGTTGGACAACATGATTGCAACCATGTTCAACTTGCGCTATTCTATGAATATTCACATGAATATAAAGAATATTGGGAAAGCGGGAGAGAAAGGTACGCAAGTAGAGGTGTTACTTCTTCCACTAGCTCTTCAAATTTTATACAGAATGATGATGATCCCTTTATTGTGGTGGAGACAAAAAGAAAGTTGGGCAAGTACTTACAAAATTAATGGTAGGTAGGCTCACAGCAGCTAGAATGTTGACCCATGGCCTGGGACATTCACAGTTTCACACATACTGGCCCTTTTGCTCCACAATGGTGACTTTCTATTGGCGCGATTGTGTTGCCCCTGTTATGCATAGGGCTGAATTGTGACCCAAAATAAGCTCTCGAAGTGTCTCCCAGTAGCTGTGATATTTTACTCCCTCCATTTCAAGATAAATTAACACTTGGTTGAGGCAAACTTATTAAGGAATTAGAGAGACATATAGAAAGAGAATGGAGTCTTTGCTTTTTGAATAAGAACAAAGATCGAGAGGACTCATATGACACAAAAAGTATGTTACTTTTATTTTGAAGCTTTACAAGATACTTCCTCCGTTCTTTATTAATTGCAACATTTTAGTTTTCACACTTGCCAATGAGCAACTTTAACCATTATTATCTTTAATTACCTTTTAGTAAAAATTATAAAAAGTTGATATATTGAAAAATATATATTGAGAAGTATCTAAAAGACCCCACATGACCATATTTCTCCGTACATAAAAAATCACGATTGATGGTGATACGGTTGTGTGAATAGTGTAAAAAATCCAATTGTTGCAATTAATAAAGAACGGAGAAAGTATAATTTTGATACAGAGAGTTATCTATGCTGCCAATAACCCTAAAATGATAACCCTGCTTCCGCAATTTGTTCAACAAGAGAGGGGGAGCAGATTCCTCTCCAAATAGACATAATGTGTAATGCATTAAAGATCAGGGCCATTATCTCACACTTATCTCTCACGCGAATTCCTCTTTATCCCATTTTCACACAACATTAGAGCCTTGTGCATTTTAATATTAATTATTTCTAATTTGCATTTTAAATTTTTAATAATTAATAACTACCACTGCTTCTATCTAATGTACACAATTTGACCATCAATATCTTCAATTATTAATATGTAGAAATTGTAAATAAAAAAAAAATTGATATTTTGAAAATATATGCTGAGACGAATCGAATAATATCCCAATTAATTATGATTTTCCTAATGATAAATCACAAACGATGGTCAAAGTGAAATACTCCCTCCGTCCGAGGCTGAACACTCGTTAAGAGATGTAGCTTAAGGTGATAAGTTGCAGCGTGGTTATTAAATAGATAGGAGTTAGTGAGATATTCTTTTGTTGAAGGAGAGAAAAAGTGAGTATTTCTTTAATTGATAAAGATAGAGTGTGGGGCCAAAGAGATGTAAGAAAACTAATATAATGGAAGTGTTCAAACTAATTTCGAACAAGCAAAAAAAGAAAGTGTTTTCGGTTTGGAATTTTGCTTAATCAAATCTAAAATTAATTCAATTTGTGAATCTTGAGTCTAAATCCAATCTGAATTTCCACTTCCAATCCGAATTTCCACCAAGTCCAAATCCGATCTAATTCGTATTAGAGCTTCCTAGTTTGGATCCAATGCGAAAGTCAAAATATTTGTAATCTTTCCTGAGCCACATGATGGCTAAAGACCATTATTTTAATTTAAAAATTAACTCTTATAAGCCCAAACATCGGTCCACAAGTCTTAATCTTAGTCTTAATAGAAGTTGTACTTCACATTCTTAAAATATCAAACTTTTAAAAAATCTTAAAAGTTAACATTACCATAATACAAGTCTTAAAAACAAGTAAAAGATCCAAAAATTCACTTAGACCTATTAAGAACGCAAAAACTAACAACAACGCTAGCAATAAAAGTTAAGTTGATTACAGTAAAGTGGATTATATATTAAGGTATAAGTCTTTTATAAAATATTTAACTTAGAAAAAAGTTTTATATGAAATTTTTGTTTATTCGGTTTGTTCAGATCGAAACAGCTTCAATCATAAATCAAACTTAAAAACAAGAAAAAAAGAGTCCAAATACAATCCAATTCGAAACAAAAAATCAATTACTAATTCGGTTTGGATTGGATTAAACTTTGGATTTTATCCGAATAACTTATACTCTAGTAATAACGAGAAAAGCTGGTGGAGTTCAGAAAAAGAGTAAGAGAAAGAATGCTGACATGGGATCACCATTATGGGAAATATATATAAGGGGTTGGGAAAAGTGTTGAAGCAAGTTAATGGAAAGTAAGATGGAGAAAGAGGAACATGAGTGAGGAATTTAGAGACCCATACCCTTGGATCACCACAATGGAGCCTCAATTCTGACAATCAGATTAATCATTGCTCTTTATATGAGTATCCTGATGATAGTATTATCTTGAAGAAACTTGGCTCTCCCATTTCCCAGACACCAATCTGTGGACTTGCAAGACACACTATTCTCTAATGATGATGATTGTGCCCCTACTTATGGGTCAGATCTGGAAGTGGGCTTGAAAGATAACAAGTTTAAGACAGTGGAGATGTCATGTAGTGATTAGTGACAAATAATCAGCGTGCCTGACCCATAAAATTCTTTTGATTGGTTATCTAATAGCCTCTTAAAAATGTCATCGCTTTTGATGTAGCTATTAACTTTCCTTTTATATAATCATTAACTATAATTTCTTCTAAATAGAAAAGAAAACCCACAAGGTCTTAGTTATCCAGATTTTGGTCTGTACAACATTTGACATGGTCTGCAAACCTTTGAGCCTATTAGAGTGAAATTCAGAAGGAAGCTCCTATATATTCATGACCACATCATTCATCCACGTGATGGCATGACCATAACTTCTGCACAAAGCAGTTTGTTCGTACAGAAAAGTCACCCAAAGACAGAAAACAAAGCAAAAGACTAATTAGAAAAAAAAAATCCCACAAGGTCTTAGTTATCCAGATTTTGGTCTGTACAATATTTGAGATGGTTTGCAAACCTTTGAGCCAATTAGAATGAAATTCACAAGGAAGCTCCTCTATATTTATGACCACATCATTCATCCATGTGATGGCATGACCATAACTTCTGTGCAAAACAATGTGTTTGTACAGAAAAGTCGCCTATAGACAGAAAACAAAGCAAGTGAGATAATTCGTCCTTGTTACCACAATCGTCTGTTTTCAACAATTGGAAATGTTCAGAATTGAATTCTCATCATTTTATTTGTGCTACAAGTATCATGCTTACTCCTACATAACGGCGAGCTTAAGTAATATTAAGGCGAACTTGATTACAAAATTTTGTGAATCTTCACTTATGAGAGGAATAGTTTCTTCCTTAATCTTAATGCACGGCTGCACGCGTGGTGATTTGGAGGTCAAACTTCAGGATACTGGTGGTGATCCTAGAGGATACCTTTGATTTACATTGAATGTTTGGTCAAAAGCTAGAGAGCTTTATAAATTTCCACTTATGAGATAACTTAAATCCTCTTTTAAATCTTTACGCATGGTTATCGGTTTTTCAGGACCTTTAGACCACTAGCAATGGTTATAGCAGAGCCCAACCATAGATTGGTCGCAGTTTCCTTAAAAATTAGATGGTGAGCTACCCATATGCACTTTCATCAATAATCATAAATTTGCCAAAGATGACTTCCTTCCAATCCGCCAAATCGCCAATAGCCACGCAGTTTTTAACATCTTCGCAACCGCTTCAAACTACCCTTCCATTCTCCAATTCATGGCTTCTAATCTAGTATTCTAGTCTTGCCTAACTCTAGTTGATTCAAAGCAATTGAAGCTCACAGGATATATACACTAATTTCGTTCCTTATACAAACTTACTTGTTCAGAATCAAAAAAATCCAAAATGTCTGTCTTAAATCGTGAAAATCAAGCCCAACCCTCAGTCCATCGCCATTAAATCACACTTCCCTATAGCACCTACCCTCAAAAGGATGGGTGTTGTACCACAATCAGCACACTAAAAGAAGTCCCATATACAAACTTATTACTTCAGAATCCAAAAAGTCCGCATTAAATCGTCAAAATCCAGCCCAACCCTCAACCCATTGCCATAAATCACACTTTCCTGCAGCACTTACCCTCAAAATAAGTTGAATAGAACACTAAAAAAATTCCAATACCGCTAAATCAGTACTCCCTCAATCAAAACCGTCTCTAAAACCCTGCTACAAACAACAGGGGTAAAATGAAAAATCCCATGTTAACCCAGAACATTATTCCAAAAAAAAAAAAAAAAAAAAACCTCAACTACAAAATCAAATGCATATCAAAATCAATACACAACCAAATAAATCCAACCCGAAACCAAAAGAGTGTTGATAAATTAAATCTACAAAGATTGCATGGAAACGAAAACAATCTCACAAATGATTAGTCATAAAAAATAAAAATAAAAAAGGAAATGACATACACAAAGACTCGCACGCTTGACGAACACGATCGGGAGGCCAATGGAAATGGAGAGGTAACTCAAGTAAGTTATGCCAGAATTCAGAGGTGATAGGAAATGATTTCTCGCCGACAAAAGTAGCGATGGCGTATTCAGCCGTGTCGCCGTGCGATTGCGATAGAGTAGTTTTGCGCGGGGTGGACGGCACAGAACCCATTGATTTGATCACAGCTGAAATGAGAGTGAACTCTGTGTGGGAATTTCCACAAGGGAGAAATTACATTTGGTAATTGGTAGTAGTCTAGTAGAGGAAGAGATAGGAGTGAAGGTATGAGTTGTGAGGTTGGCAAGATCACACACAAAGGAGGAGAGAGAGAGAGGGAGGGGGTGAAGAATGTCAAAAATACTAGAGGAAGAGTGAGTTGAAACTTGATAGAGAGAGCTTGGAATTCAAGAGTTGAAGCGTTGAAGACAATGGAACGTCACCGGATCAAGATGTAAATCTCTACCAAGTACATACAATCTAACACAATTTTTCGTATAACAAGTACAATCCGTCTTGCGTGGACCCGGTTCACATTAAAAATAGTGTGGGCTGCGCCACACACGCGCCCACTACAAACTGAGCCACTCCCGTTTTCCAAAATCCCAGCGATTTTCTCTCTTCAATAATATTCTCTCGCCCTAAAATTTTAACAAAAACCGTTGTTCTGAACAAACATACACTATATCATTTTAAAATACACTATATCATGTCAAAATACACTATCATGTCAAACACTATAACGATCGATTATGATAATTTTGTGTAATATACAAATAAACTACACTATAACATTTCAAAATACACTATATCATGTCAAAAGACACTATATCATGCAACTCTATCATGTCAAAAAACACAAAGAAAACACTATCATGTCAAAATACACTATATCATTTCAAAATACACTATAACTAGTCAATATACACTATAAACATGCAACACTATCATGCCAAAAACTCAAAAAACACTATCATTTTAAAATACACTATATCATTTTAAAATACACTATATCATTTCAAAATAGTATAACATGCAACACTATCATGCCAAAAAACTCAAAGAAAAACACTATCATTTTAAAATACACTATATCATTTCAAAATACACTATATCATGTCAATATACACTATAACATGCAACACTATCATGCCAAAACTCAAGAAAAACACTATCATTTTAAAATACACTATATCATTTTAAAGACACTTATATCATTTCAAAATACACTATATTGTTTCAAAAATACACTATCGGAGAGTGAAGTTATCGGAGGAGAGAGAAGTTATCGGGAGAGAAAAAATAGGGGAAAGGCCGAACGCAAGAAAACGGAAAGTTAAGTCATTAAAACTCACGTGAGATGGATAAGGTGCACACTAAGTTAGTGTGCACCGGGTCCATATTAGTTTTTTTATATCTTTAAAGACATGCGTTCTTTGTATTATTAGAGAGATGCTTATTTCAGTTCTACTTTGAAACAAAACTTGTGTTTCAATTAGAAAAGCCTGCGTTTTGCCGTAGGTGCACGGTGCACATGGGTGGTCTCGAGACAACTATCCATGTTTTGGTATGTTTGGAGTTTCCAGGAAAAAAACAAAACCATAAAATTAAAAGAAAGAAAAGAAACGAGCTTCACGATGTTTTCAATTATTATATATTTTGGGCAACTTCAATGTGACGAGAATAAGATATGGAGTATGAACTGCCAAAATAATACCAACGAGCCCCTTGCTATAAACAGAAGTCCTGTACTATCTCTCCATTCATCTCTCCCACAGTCCCACCTCACAATTGGCCACAGAAGAATCCTAGCAATAGAAGTTTTTGAAAAAAGTTGCCAATAAACATACACTTTTTCTCTTTTTAACCATACTTTTTCATGCCATTCATTAATGGATCTTTTCTTTTCTGGAAAATTGTCCCCATCAAAGTATACGCTTTAATTAAGTATTCCACTTTCATTATTCTTTACACTATTCTTTGACCATGATCTCATAATCTTTCATTATGCTGATATTGCTATATTTGATCCCCCACTTACCTATGTACTTTGTTTAGTTCTGTGACAATTTTCCCAGCTCCCCTTTCTGTTTCAAGTTTCTGTTTTCTATAGTATACTTGATAAATCAGTTGGGTTTTTTTTTGTTTCCATTACTCGTTGAATTTTTTTTTTCACTTTAACGGCCTTATTATAAAGTCGACTTTTTTCGAAAATCAACCTGGTACGGTCCATAACAACCCTTTTGCAAACTCTTATCATTGAGCTTCTTTCGGTTCTGTGAACAGCTGAATACTGTGTTTCAAGTATTGTTTCGAGAGGTAGTTTGTTGATATAGCAGTTGGAAGTTTTAGGATCAATATATTAATAATGTGGGGAAGCTATTATAATTCATGGGTATTACTACTACTTTTATGGTTCAATATAGCTGCTGGAGTGCATCAAAATCATGCAGTAATCGCAAAGCAGCATCGAATATTAGTGGATACAGATGTTGATACAGATGATTTCTTTGGTCTGCTTTACCTCTTGAAGCTCAACAGATCAGAGTTTGACTTGAAGGTTTGTCTTTGACTCATTCCTTTGATTGCCCAATGCCCATGCTTTGCTGTTTATCTTCCTAATGCAATTAATTGTTTTAATTGTCGTCATTATGATGTATCCCACCTACTTGATGCAGCACTGTGTGGTAGGTGGGTAATATGACATTGACATGCCATTGATGCTATATACTTGCTCGTTTTTTAGGCTTCTACCATGTGGGGATCCACGTAGTGTAAAAAAGAAACTAGTTAATTTTTAGACCCGGGCTATGCCCTGGATAATTATAATTTGCAAAAATTAATGTTTTACATTAAAATTATATCACCAAACATCACTTTGTGTAGTGGTTAACACTTTAGGGGGCGTTTGGTTCACCAAAGTGAAAGGGTTTAAGAAAGGCAAAAGGGTTTAAGAAAGGGAAATGAGGTGAATGGAAAGTCAAACCCTTAGATTTAGTAGGTTTTTTACTTCAAAATATCTAGGGTATCGGTCATAATAATAATAATGATAATGATAATGATAATGATAATGATAATGATAATGACAATAATAATAATAATAATAATAATAATAATAATAATTGTTTGGGCCCATTTCATGGACCAGCCCATTTCTAGCAAAATTACCGAAATGCCCCTACTCCTAGGGCCATCAGCCCTCCACCTGCTGGAGTTGACCTAAATACCCTATTTTATTGGAATTCACAACCACTATAAATAGTGCTTGTCCCATCAGTCAAAAGGTATTCAATTCTCACCTAAAAAGCTAGAAGCATCTCTCTCTACAATTACCGCTTTCTCTCTACCTCACCATCGACTTGAGCGTCGGAGGGGCGTTCCCGGAAAAACCCCCGGGGTAGTTTTTCAGTGTGCTTTGCAGGTTTGCCGGCGTTAAGACCATCGGAGCTCTCGTACTCTCTCAGCATTCAGTTGGCATCCCCTTCATCTTTACTTAAGGTTTCTTGACAGAAACAGTTTGGCGCCGTCTGTGGGGATACAACAATCTCAAGCCACAACCGAGAGCCGAAATGGCACCGCTCCGCCGAAACCGTAAAGCTCCTCAGCTAGAACCTAATCCACCTTCTCATCGCACACCCACTGTTGAGACACTCGACCCTCAGGAGGATGAGAGCCCTACGCCTCCGCCAGAACATGGGCCTCAGCCTCAGCCAGCTGGACCCCCTCACCCACAACCTCCTCTGCCCGCTGAGCTCCAGAGGATAGCGGATCAGCTAAACCAAAACATTGAACAAAACCTAAGGGCCATGTTAGCTACTCTTCAAAATGGGGGACGACCACAGCCTCAGCCTCAGCCTGAGGGGGAGGCGAGGGAAGAAGCCTCTCGAATGCAGAGATCAAATGCTGCTGGACCTCCTCAGCCCTCGGCTCGGAGGCATGAACAACCGAGAGAGCAAAGACCCCCTCAGCTAGCTCGAAGACCCCCTCAGTCAGCTCATAGACTCCCTCAGTCAACCCATAGACCCCATCGGTCAAAAAAGGACTTGCCTCGGACAGAACATGGGCGGAGGGACGCTCGCACGGACAATCGAAGAGAACCGACAAAGAATAACAAAGAATAAAGAATAACAAAGAATAACAACAAAGAATAAAGAACAATAAAGAATAACAACAACAAAGAACACTAACAACAACAAAGAAGAAGAATAAAGAATAAAGAAGAAGAAGAAGAAGAAGAATAAAGAATAAAGAATAAAGAATAAAGAATAAAGAACAACAAAGAACAACAACAACAACATCAACAACAACAACAAAGAACAACAACAAAGAACAAAAACAACAACAACAAAGAATAAAAACAACAACAAAGAACAACAAAGAACAACAACAAAGAACAACAACAACAAGAACAACAACAAGAATAACAACAACAACCGCAAATAACAAAGAACAAGAACAAAGAATAGCAACAACAACAAGAACAACAAAGAAGAACAAGAACAAAGAACAACAACAACAAGAGCAAAGAAGAACGAAGAACAACAAAGAACAACAACAAAGAATAAAGAATAACAACAACAACAACAACAAAGAATATCAACAACAACAAGAAGAATAAACAACAACAAAGAAGAATAACAAGAATAAAGAATAAAGAATAAAGAATAAAGAATAAAGAATAAAGAATAAAGAATAAAGAATAAAGAATAAATAACAAAGAAGAACAATAACAAAGAATAACAACAAGAATAACAACAACAAAGAATAACAACAACAAAGAATAAACAACAAAGAAAGAATACCAAGAACAACAACAAAGAACAACAACAACAAAGAACAACAACAACAACAACAACAAAGAACAACAACAACAACAAGAATAACAACAACAACAAAGAACAACAACAAAGAACAACAACAACAACAAGAACAACAACAAAGAACAACAACAACAACAAAAGAATAACAAGAATAACAACAACATCAACAACAAAAAGAACAACAACAACAATAAAGAACAACAACAATAAAGAATAACAACAACAAAGAACAACAACAACAACAACAAAGAACAACAACAACAACAACAACAAAGAACAACAACAACAACAAAGAACAAGAACAAAGAACAACAAAGAATAACAAAGAATAACAAAGAACAACAACAACAAGAACAAAGAATAACAACAACAAGAGCAAAGAACAACAAAGAATAACAAAGAACATCAACAACAACAACAACAACAACAACAACAACAACAACAACAAAGAACAAAGAATAAAGAACAACAACAACAACAACAAGAACAACAACAAAGAACAAAGAACAACAACAACAACAAAGAACAACAACAAAGAACAACAAATGATTAAAAAGAAAAGCAACAGTGTGTAGCTTTAACAAGAACAACAACAACAACAAATGATTAAAAAGAAAAGCAACAGTGTGTAGATTAAAAAGCAACAATGTGTAGATTAAAAAGAAACAAACCAAAAGGAAAGTGTGTAGATTAAAAAGAAATGAAGGTAGTATTAGTATAGATTAGAGAACTTAAATAGATAAATTTAATTAATAAAAATACTCCCTCCGTCCCAAAATACTCTTAACACTTATCAGGACACGTAGTTTTGGATGATAAGTTGTTGTTTGGTTATCAATTATTTTTTTTTTAAAAAAAGTAGATGTGATAGGAGTTAGTAAGTAGTAAAAGTAGTATTGTTTTATTTGGTGAAGAGAGAGTGTGGGCCAATGGTTAGAGTTGGTAGGTAGTATGAATGATATTATTTTATTTGGAGGAGAGAGAGTGTGGGCCAATGGTTAAATGGCAGAATGATTAAAATAATAGTTAGCCATATCCAAAAATAGAAGTGTAAAGAGTATTTTGGGACAGATGAAAAAGGAAAGTGTAAAGAGTATTCTGGAACAGAGGGAGTATTTTTTTAAGAAAATTTGTAGGAAACAATCTTATATAATGTATCATTTACCAATGTGAATTTGAAGTCTCAAATCAAAAACTTGAGAGAAGTGGGAAAAAAGAGTTATAGGCATTGGATTTTCTAATTTTTTATTGCATGTGCAGTACATGAATCAAACACTCTAAGAGAGAGCGCCATGTGGCACATTTCCTTATTTAGGATCACCTTTCAATATACTACCTCCATTTCTTTTTAATTTACACACTTCACTTTGGGGGAGAACCAAGGAGAAAGTGCAAAAAGTATGAGAGATAAACTAAAAAGGTGGAGAGAGAAACTGAAAAGTGAGATAGAGAAACTAAAAAGTGGGTTAAAATATTAAAAAGTGGATGACATGGGTGGAAAAAGAGGGGAAAATAGATGTGACATGTTACCAAAAATAGAAAAAGATACAGTGTGTAGATTAAAAAGAAACAAACCAAAAAGGAAAGTGTGTAGATTAAAAAGAAACTGATGTAGTATTAGTATAGATTAGAGAACTTAAATAGATAAATTTAATTAATAAAAATATTTTTTTTAAGAAAATTTGAAGGAAACAATCTTTTATAATGTACTTTTCGAGAGAAACTAGTTGTTGATCCGGGTGATGCACTGTATCATTTACCAATGTGAATTTAAAGTCTCAAATCAAACACTTGAGGGAAGTGGGAAAAAGAGTTATAGGCATTGGATTTTCTAATTTTTTTATTGCATGTGGAGTACATGAAGCAAACACTCTAAGAGAGAAAGTCATGTGGCACAGTTCCTTATTTAGGATCACCTTTCAATATACTACCTTCATTTCTTTTTAATTTACACACTTCACTTTGGGGGAGAACCAAGGAGAAAGTGCAAAAGTATGAGAAATAAACTAAAAAGGTGGAGAGAAACTGAAAAGTGAGATAGAGAAACTAAAAAGTGGGTTAAAATATTAAAAAGTGGATGACATGGGTGGAAAAAGAGGGGAAAATAGATGTGACATGTTACCAAAAATAGAAAAAGATACAGTGTGTAGATTAAAAAGAAACAAACCAAAAAGGAAAGTGTGTAGATTAAAAAGAAACTGATGTAGTATTAGTATAGATTAGAGAACTTAAATAGATAAATTTAATTAATAAAAATATTTTTTTTAAAGAAAATTTGAAGGAAACAATCTTTTATAATGTACTTTTCGAGAGAAACTAGTTGTTGATCCGGTGATGACCTTTGTATCATTTACCAATGTGAATTTAAAGTCTCAAATCAAACACTTGAGGGAAGTGGGAAAAAAGAGTTATAGGCATTGGATTTTCTAATTTTTTTATTGCATGTGGAGTACATGAAGCAAACACTCTAAGAGAGAGCGTCATGTGGCACAGTTCCTTATTTAGGATCACCTTTCAATATACTACCTTCATTTCTTTTTAATTTACACACTTCACTTTGGGGGAGAACCAAGGAGAAAGTGCAAAAGTATGAGAAATAAACTAAAAAGGTGGAGAGAAACTGAAAAGTGAGATAGAGAAACTAAAAAGTGGGTTAAAATATTAAAAAGTGGATGACATGGGTGGAAAAAGAGGGGAAAATAGATGTGACATGTTACCAAAAATAGAAAAAGATACAGTGTGTAGATTAAAAAGAAACAAACCAAAAAGGAAAGTGTGTAGATTAAAAAGAAACTGATGTAGTATTAGTATAGATTAGAGAACTTAAATAGATAAATTTAATTAATAAAAATATTTTTTTAAAGAAAATTTGAAGGAAACAATCTTTTATAATGTACTTTTCGAGAGAAACTAGTTGTTGATCCGGGTGATGCACTGTATCATTTACCAATGTGAATTTAAAGTCTCAAATCAAACACTTGAGGGAAGTGGGAAAAAAGAGTTATAGGCATTGGATTTTCTAATTTTTTTATTGCATGTGGAGTACATGAAGCAAACACTCTAAGAGAGAGCGTCATGTGGCACAGTTCCTTATTTAGGATCACCTTTCAATATACTACCTTCATTTCTTTTTAATTTACACACTTCACTTTGGGGGAGAACCAAGGAGAAAGTGCAAAAGTATGAGAAATAAACTAAAAAGGTGGAGAGAAACTGAAAAGTGAGATAGAGAAACTAAAAAGTGGGTTAAAATATTAAAAAGTGGATGACATGAGTGGAAAAAGAGGAGAAAGTAGATGTGACATGTTATCAAAAATAGAAAAAACAACAATGTATAGATTAAAAAGAAACAAACCAAAATGGAAAGTGTGTAGATTAAAAGAAATGGAGGTAGTATTAGTATAGATTAGAGAACTTAAATAGATAAATTTAATTAATAAATATATTTTTTTAAGAAAATTTGTAGGAAACTATCTTATATAATGTACTTTTCGAGAGAAACTAGTTGTTGATCCGGGTGATGCGCTTTGTATCATTTACCAATGTGAATTTGAAGTCTCAAATCAAACACTTGAGAGAAGTGGGAAAAAAGAGTTATAGGCATGGGATTTTCTAATTTTTTATTGCATGTGCAGTACATGAATCAAACACTCTAAGAGAGAGCGCCATGTGGCACATTTCCTTATTTAGGATCACCTTTCAATATACTACCTCCATTTCTTTTTAATTTACACACTTCACTTTGGGGGAGAACCAAGGAGAAAGTGCAAAAGTATGAGAGATAAACTAAAAAGGTGGAGAGAGAAACTGAAAAGTGAGATAGAGAAACTAAAAAGTGGGTTAAAATATTAAAAAGTGGATGACATGGGTGGAAAAAGAGGGAAAATAGATGTGACATGTTACCAAAAATAGAAAAAGATACAAGTGTGTAGATTAAAAAGAAACAAACCAAAAAGGAAAGTGTGTAGATTAAAAAGAAACTGATGTAGTATTAGTATAGATTAGAGAACTTAAATAGATAAATTTAATTAATAAAAATATTTTTTTTAAGAAAATTTGAAGGAAACAATCTTTTATAATGTACTTTTCGAGAGAAACTAGTTGTTGATCCGGGTGATGCACTGTATCATTTACCAATGTGAATTTAAAGTCTCAAATCAAACACTTGAGGGAAGTGGGAAAAAAGAGTTATAGGCATTGGATTTTCTAATTTTTTTATTGCATGTGGAGTACATGAAGCAAACACTCTAAGAGAGAGCGCCATGTGGCACAGTTCCTTATTTAGGATCACCTTTCAATATACTACCTCCATTTCTTTTTAATTTACACACTTCACTTTGGGGGAGAACCAAGGAGAAAGTGCAAAAGTATGAGAAATAAACTAAAAAGGTGGAGAGAAACCGAAAAGTGAGATAGAGAAACTAAAAAGTGGGTTAAAATATTAAAAAGTGGATGACATGGGTGGAAAAAGAGGGGAAAATAGATGTGACATGTTACCAAAAATAGAAAAAGATACAATGTGTAGATTAAAAAGAAACAAACCAAAAAGAAAAGTGTGTAGATTAAAAAGAAACGGATGTAGTATTAGTATAGATTAGAGAACTTAAATAGATAAATTTAATTAATAAAAATATTTTTTTAAAGAAAATTTGAAGGAAACAATCTTTTATAATGTACTTTTCGAGAGAAACTAGTTGTTGATCCGGGTGATGCACTGTATCATTTACCAATGTGAATTTAAAGTCTCAAATCAAACACTTGAGGGAAGTGGGAAAAAAGAGTTATAGGCATTGGATTTTCTAATTTTTTTATTGCATGTGGAGTACATGAAGCAAACACTCTAAGAGAGAGCGTCATGTGGCACAGTTCCTTATTTAGGATCACCTTTCAATATACTACCTTCATTTCTTTTTAATTTACACACTTCACTTTGGGGGAGAACCAAGGAGAAAGTGCAAAAGTATGAGAAATAAACTAAAAAGGTGGAGAGAAACTGAAAAGTGAGATAGAGAAACTAAAAAGTGGGTTAAAATATTAAAAAGTGGATGACATGGGTGGAAAAAGAGGGGAAAATAGATGTGACATGTTACCAAAAATAGAAAAAGATACAGTGTGTAGATTAAAAAGAAACAAACCAAAAAGGAAAGTGTGTAGATTAAAAAGAAACTGATGTAGTATTAGTATAGATTAGAGAACTTAAATAGATAAATTTAATTAATAAAAATATTTTTTTAAAGAAAATTTGAAGGAAACAATCTTTTATAATGTACTTTTCGAGAGAAACTAGTTGTTGATCCGGGTGATGCACTGTATCATTTACCAATGTGAATTTAAAGTCTCAAATCAAACACTTGAGGGAAGTGGGAAAAAAGAGTTATAGGCATTGGATTTTCTAATTTTTTTATGTGCATGTGGAGTACATGAAGCAAACACTCTAAGAGAGAGCGTCATGTGGCACAGTTCCTTATTTAGGATCACCTTTCAATATACTACCTTCATTTCTTTTTAATTTACACACTTCACTTTGGGGGAGAACCAAGGAGAAAGTGCAAAAGTATGAGAAATAAACTAAAAAGGTGGAGAGAAACTGAAAAGTGAGATAGAGAAACTAAAAAGTGGGTTAAAATATTAAAAAGTGGATGACATGAGTGGAAAAAGAGGAGAAAGTAGATGTGACATGTTATCAAAAATAGAAAAAACAACAATGTATAGATTAAAAAGAAACAAACCAAAATGGAAAGTGTGTAGATTAAAAAGAAATGGAGGTAGTATTAGTATAGATTAGAGAACTTAAATAGATAAATTTAATTAATAAATATATTTTTTTAAGAAAATTTGTAGGAAACTATCTTATATAATGTACTTTTCGAGAGAAACTAGTTGTTGATCCGGGTGATGCGCTGTATCATTTACCAATGTGAATTTGAAGTCTCAAATCAAACACTTGAGAGAAGTGGGAAAAAAGAGTTATAGGCATTGGATTTTCTAATTTTTTATTGCATGTGCAGTACATGAATCAAACACTCTAAGAGAGAGCGCCATGTGGCACATTTCCTTATTTAGGATCACCTTTCAATATACTACCTCCATTTCTTTTTAATTTACACACTTCACTTTGGGGGAGAACCAAGGAGAAAGTGCAAAAGTATGAGAGATAAACTAAAAAGGTGGAGAGAGAAACTGAAAAGTGAGATAGAGAAACTAAAAAGTGGGTTAAAATATTAAAAAGTGGATGACATGGGTGGAAAAAGAGGGGAAAATAGATGTGACATGTTACCAAAAATAGAAAAAGATACAGTGTGTAGATTAAAAAGAAACAAACCAAAAAGGAAAGTGTGTAGATTAAAAAGAAACTGATGTAGTATTAGTATAGATTAGAGAACTTAAATAGATAAATTTAATTAATAAAAATATTTTTTTTAAGAAAATTTGAAGGAAACAATCTTTTATAATGTACTTTTCGAGAGAAACTAGTTGTTGATCCGGGTGATGCACTGTATCATTTACCAATGTGAATTTAAAGTCTCAAATCAAACACTTGAGGGAAGTGGGAAAAAAGAGTTATAGGCATTGGATTTTCTAATTTTTTTATTGCATGTGGAGTACATGAAGCAAACACTCTAAGAGAGAGCGTCATGTGGCACAGTTCCTTATTTAGGATCACCTTTCAATATACTACCTTCATTTCTTTTTAATTTACACACTTCACTTTGGGGGAGAACCAAGGAGAAAGTGCAAAAGTATGAGAAATAAACTAAAAAGGTGGAGAGAAACTGAAAAGTGAGATAGAGAAACTAAAAAGTGGGTTAAAATATTAAAAAGTGGATGACATGAGTGGAAAAAGAGGAGAAAGTAGATGTGACATGTTATCAAAAATAGAAAAAACAACAATGTATAGATTAAAAAGAAACAAACCAAAATGAAAAGTGTGTAGATTAAAAAGAAATGGAGGTAGTATTAGTATAGATTAGAGAACTTAAATAGATAAATTTAATTAATAAATATATTTTTTTAAGAAAATTTGTAGGAAACTATCTTATATAATGTACTTTTCGAGAGAAACTAGTTGTTGATCCGGGTGATGCGCTGTATCATTTACCAATGTGAATTTGAAGTCTCAAATCAAACACTTGAGAGAAGTGGGAAAAAAGAGTTATAGGCATTGGATTTTGCTTTAAGAAATGATTTTCCATTTCCTTTTAATTTTTCTATATAGTAAATTGTAATATGAATGATTCATGAATATAACCCTCATTCAAGAAAGAACATATATATATACATATATAATTACTTACAAAGAATTTGATACAATCTTGTTTTTGAAATCTAGGTTAATGTGTAAGAATATAACCGATGTAATTAAAAGGTGTAGTAGTGCTAATTATGGAGGTTATAAAAATTTAAAGAGTTTTTTTTTTTA
>CANSZD010001600.1:0-170000 GCA_947648045.1 Beta corolliflora | reverse complement strand
TTCTTTTTGCTCCTTTTCCCTCTCTTTTTGACGTGATTCTTTCCCTCTTCCACTAGTGGAAAAAACCTTATCTGACACAAGTTAACTGATCCGGTTTTTTAAAAATCGGATCTTTTACAACTAAACTGATCCAGTTCTTTAAAAACCGGATCAATTAATGTCGGTTTTTTGGAGCGGAAATGGCAGATACTAAACTAATCCAGTCCATATGAGGAACCGGATCAGTTGGGCTTGATGATATTAAATAACCGCGGCCCATTTGCATATGTGACACGCCTCAATCTCAACCTCTCAAACCCTAACTCCCTCACTCCCTCTCAAACCCAAACTCCATCACTTCCCCTCACTCCTCTTCTTCGATCTCCTCCTCCCTCCTCACACGCCTCTCAAACCCCCACCCCCAACAAACCCTAATTCCCCTCTCTCCTTTTCTGATCTCCTCCTCCCCTCCTCCCTCTCATAACCCACCCACCACGATAAATCCTCTTTGACCCTCTCTCAGTCTCCTTCTCCCTCTCATAACCCAGCCACCACGACAACTTTCATCGCTCGCCACTACTCTCACTCGCCGTCACTCGTCTCTCCATCAACAAAGACCAGATTCTCGCCGTCACTCGTCGCTCGCTAGTCGCCACTCTCACTCGCGTCGCTCGTCCCTCAATCTTCGTCGCTGCTTTCCTCTCCTTTCTCAATCTTCGTCGCTCGTTGTAATTCTAGATCTGAGATTTTTAATTTTAATTACTAATTTTTATCGTTTTTTGATCTCATTGTAATTCCAGATCTGAGTTAATTTTTTCGCTTTATTTTCATTTGTAATTCGTTTTCGTCTTTAGGGTTTTCGTTTGTACAAAATTAATTTTAGTTTGTTCATTTTTATTACCAGATCTGGTACAAAATATACAAAATTATCTCTCAATCTCGTTAGTTTTTTTGTTGCGAATTATAAGCAATATTTAGTTGCGATTCACAGTTAGATGCGATTATATTTAGTTGCGAATTATACTCTCGTGAGTTTTTCTTTGTTCAATCTATGCCTTGAAGGCTACACGCCTGGAACATTTTTTTATGTTTCCCATCTTAACTCAACAGATCCGGTATAGGACCGGATAAGTTAATCCCTCATAGCCGCTCCGGATCCCCATCCGATCCGGACCAAAACCGGATCCAGTAAGCCCGATTTTGACCGGATCCGATGGGCTTTTTTCCACTAGTGTTCTTAGGTTCAACCCTTCTTTTCTTCTATGGGACATAAAATGATGTGAAATGGAGTTCCCTTGCATGATGGAGTTCCCTTCACATAATACATAATCCTAGTTCTGTTAATGGAGTTCCCTTCACATAATACATAATCCTAGTTCTGTTATGATATTATGTAATTTAGGAGTTTTATAAGTTTTAAGAGTTTGCCTATAGTTTTTTACCTTTCATTTGAGAGAGTTTTTCCTATTTTTAGGCCTTAGAAATTATTATTTATTTTGTTAATCAATTAGGCGGGTAAAGGGGATATGGAGTGCCGTCCAAGTATCTCTACTTTTGTTGTTTTAGATTTCTATCTTTGTTGTTACTTACACTAGTAGAATAATTGCTTATTGTTGCGGCTAAATTGCTGCGGTTTTACCCATACGCAGCAATAAACCACGTCAAAATAAAAGGAAAAATCGCAAATCAATCTATTCTTTGCGGTTAAGGTGGAAACCGCAAAGATAGATGTCAACGAATTTTTAAAAATTATTTGACTAGTTTGACCAGAGCTATTGCTGCGGTTTCCACCCAAAACCGCAGCAATAGGTTAAAATATTATTTTTTTAATAAAATTTTAATCTATTGTTGAGGTTTTGTATAGAACCGCAGTAATAGATCTAAGATCTATAAAAAACACGCAATTAGGGTTAGTTTTTAGGGCGCCGTTTTTTCTCTTTCCTCTGTTCTCTCAAGCGATTTTCTCCTTCGTTCGCTTCTCTCAGTTCAGATTCCTCTCTCTTTCTCTCCTCTCTAGATCTCCTTCCTCCTCTATCATTTCACATTTCGCAGCACCCTTTCTCACACTTCGCAACACCCTTTCTCACACTTCGTCCTCGTCGTTCTTCTCCTCGTCGAGTCCTCGTCGTTCTACAAAAATAGCCTTTGCAGACCGACGACAAAAATGACAACCTAACTCACTTCCGAGTCAACTACATCAGCATCTTTCTCTCTCCTCTCGTCATCGCAGACCGGCGACTTCGCGACAAAGATGACAACCTAACTCACTTCCTCATCATCTTCTTCCTCAAATTATTCCTTCTTAAAAGCACATAAAGTATCCATATCTCTTCATTAATTTTGGTCGGTGTTGCTTGATTTTGTTTGTGATTCATTCCATCACCGAAAGATTCAGTCTTTGCTAAACTATAATGGTTGGCAGCTAAGAATTAAGAAATCAATTTTATCTCCTTGCCGCCTTGGATGTGGGTTTGTTAGCCATTTTCTCTCTCTTCATCATTGATCGAAATTTTAGGGTTCGTGAACGATGATCGCATCATTGTCGCTGTGCTCGGTGTAATTACGGTTTTAGCTTTGTTCTTTGCGCATGCATTGTTGAATTTGATGCTCGCGATTGTAATTTTCTTAGATCTGATTCCTTGGTTTTAGTTTTTTTTTCTTAAATCTGATTTTCTGGTTTTCATCATCTTTGTTTTCTTTATAAGTTGGTACGGTTATAATTTTTACTTAGATTTTTTTTGGAGATTTTACTGTTATAATCTGATGTTAGGAGTTTTGATTTTTTTTTCATTTATTTTTTAGAATGAACATGATGCAGGGTTCCTATTGTTAGTTTCATCTATTGTGAATGAATGTGATGTTTAGTTTTTGTTAAAAGATCTGATGCTCATTTGTCATTTCATCTCCAGTTCGTCTGCGAATTTGGTGGATAGTGGATGGGTTAGTTGCCCGGTTTTAATCTTTCAAATTTGATGGCAAAATGCTAGGAACCGCAACAATAGGTTGGCCTATTGCTGAGGTCAATAACTGAATTACCTATTGCTGCGCCCTTAATTGTTGCGCGGCCAAAACCGCCGCAATAGGCCACTTAATGACCGCAGCAATAAGCAATTATTCTACTAGTGTTATGTTTATCTTTTAGGAGTATATGCTAAATGGAATCACAGTGTGCTTAGGAGTCTAATTCTACTTGGTTTTTTATTTACTTAGAATAATTACTTAGTCGTGTGATTTAGTTTATTTATTTATCTTCTAGCTAGTTTCACAATTAGAATTGGAATAGGAATAGGTTTTCCTATATATATATTACATGATATTTGAATGAAGAGGGAGATGTGATCTAATTAATATTTGAGTTTGAACTTTGCTTAATATTTTGAATTTCAGATTCTTTTTAAGATTCAGAGTTTGAGAGACGGATCTTTAATTAGATTTAGAGTTGAGAAGTGGGATCTTTCACAATATTCAGAGTGAAGCTAAACACAAAAAAAAAACCACTTACAAAACGTCCATTCTAGATACTAACTTTAAGATCTTTCTAAATGCAAAAAATCTTAATTCATATATCCATTGTTTTTTAAGGTATTTTGAGCTTTAGAACACCAAGAAAATCTTAAAGAACCTATCTTTCTTTCAAGATCCTTGGATTCCCATAACACCTAATTCATACAAGGTGTTACACATCATAAAAACATAGTAGTCTCATATTTTGCCCCCGAAGATACATATTGAGCAGAAAATGATCGTTTTTATCATACCTAGATGAGATATCTTATTTGTTTGACGCTATAGCTAAATTGGAGGGGATGCGGAGAAATTTTGCTAATAGGAGAGAGAAATGGATCCGGAGAGAGGTAAAATGAATAAACAGGGGAAAATAAAAAGTCATCAACAGGGGAAAATAAAGTTAACCAATCGGAATACAGCCATTGGTACCTTTTTGCCACAAAAAATGTTATAAGGTAGTTTCGTGCGTTATTTTTTTCTGGTAGTTTTTCACAAAATTGTATTTTATAAAGTAGTTTGTCGTAAATTTTCCAAAAATTAATATCTAAGCCCTTTTTCATACCCATACTTACACTATTCCAAATTGATTTGTTTAGGCTTATCTTTTATAATCTCTTTCTTAAATTATAAATCTATCGCATATGCATTATACAAATTCTCATATGAATTATGATGCTAATTAAAATTAAAAAATGTGTCATCCTAGCTATATATATCTAAAAAAATACACATAAAAAGATATGAACAACATCATCGGGAGGACTTTCACTCTATGTGGGAACATTGTCTAAGACCTCCACACCTTTTGAAACTTGATTAAGGGTGGCCTTTGGTAATATATTTGAATTATCTAGATTCGACGTGCAGGTTCGGAACATCAAAACTGATAAAAGCGCGAGGTTGATACAACTAAACTTCACACCCTTTCCTTATCTTTGCATCTCCACGGGAAACACACAAACACATGAAGGGTTTTCTTTTATTGATGAACACGACCTTACCATTTTGGGAAGATTTAATCCCTTTCTCATTGTCAATTATCATATGGTCAACTCTTACATCCACAGCTCTAGGAGCCGAAACATCACTTTCCTTTGAAATACGGATAGGAACCTCACTCTCCATAACATTCCTATTGATAACATCATCCTTCGAGGAGACATTTTCTGGGAGGATCTTGGGTGGAGGTAATCCAGAACCAAGGCCAATAGAAAAAAAATGAATCACCAGCTTCTTTTCCTTGAAACTTTCCCTCACTCATGGATTTCACTTGTTCCTCCTTCAACCCAAGACTTGAATTCAGGACCTTAGGCAAACTGTTGCCTTCAACTTGAAGTACTTGACATAAAGCTTGCTCCAAACTAGCAATCTCTGTAATTATCTCCTTTTTTTTTGTTCGAGTTCTCTAGCTTTCAAAAAATCCTCATAAGCCTTTTACGTACAAATTACCAAATTTCAAACGTAACCTTCTTCTATAAAATGCCTTCATATCAACCCCAAAACCAATGAGCAAACTTCAATAACTTTGTTCAACTTATTTAATTTTAAACCACAAGTTGCAAGATTCAAATGCAGAGAAATAGCAAGATCTTTGAAGGGAGGGTCGTCATTACACAAATTGAAATCTTCGCAAATTGCACAGAACACGACATACAATGAGTTGATAGCTTTCTCATACTTAGCAAACGCATTGCTAATTAGCCTAAACAGATAATTTCTTTCTTCTTAAGAACTAAGACACTAGACAATTAAGAAAATCAACCCAACATCACAACAAAAACAACAATCAAACATATAAGACAAAGCTAACAGCCAACCAACACCATAATCCAAAACTAACACAAAGGAGAGAGAGGGAGACAGATAACTCCCCTGAACTTGTAGACTAGAAAAGGAGGACACGGACGATGACGTGGGAATTCGGATCCCCAAACAAAGAATTGGCAAACAGACCAGGAATAGCACGTAGACGAGCTTGCTAAACGTAGGAGATAATTCGAACCTTGAAATCAAAGAAAACCCAGAAACAAAAGGGAAAATCAAATCAGGATGCGAAGCACAGTGACTCGCCAGCGACTGAGAAGGCCGCAGCCGCCGGCGAGCCACAGGGGTATCGGGGAAGTTAGGTCTTCAGCATGAGAGTTTAGGAGGAAGTTTCTAGAGAGCGTTTTTTATAATCTTTAACTTCTTCTCTTTTGTTTTTGACTTTTTGCATTCATATTATGCGATGATATCAACATGAATTCTTTATAATTAAGATTGACTCCTTCCATTTTAAAGACTAGCAAATTATGCACGTTATGCGTGCCTGATTTTTTTTCATTTTTCAAACATAAATTATAGCCTTTTTGGGCATAAACAGGGGTAAAATTTTGAATGTTAGACATTTTTTTTTGGCTAAATTTTGTAGGTTAAGCGTCTATCACTTGACCCTTCTTTTATTAATTCTTTTTACTTATTATTTCTTTTAGGTTTTGAAAATTAAACTTGATGAATGATAAAATAATGTTAATTAAGTGAATATATTTAGGATTTTTTATGTTGTATTAACATAGTCTTTTGTGCTAAATACATTTCACTTTGTTAATTGATTGAATTTTTCGTTTTGATGTAATACTTGATTGTGTTTGTGAATTGACTGATAAGATATTTGATTTATGCAATATTCCTTTTTATATTTTTCAGCATAAATGTACTAAATCTTATAGTCAAAGTTTTTTTTGTGGCTCAATTATAACTTGATTGCTTTCAACATTTAGGTTAATTTTTTAATGCTATATTTGAGTTTGACTTTGCTTTTCCCCTCTTTTTTTGGTAGTAGTTGATTTACTAATTGGCAGTTAAGTAAATTTATAGAGGGACATTGTTGTCACACGAAACGAAATTAAAGTCTTCACAATATATTCGCTCCGTCTTTTTACTCGCTACATTTCTATCGATGTCTAGATTCATAATATCAAAATTTTATAACTTTTAGTTAATACTTAAGAGAATAACAAATATTCGGGGCCCTAGATAAGGAACTTATATTAACACAAAAGAAATCTAATACAAAAAAGTGATGAATATAGCATAGTTAATTAAAGATATTATTCTCATAATAGGAATCAGATATCAGTTATGAGAATAATATCTTTAATTAACTATCCATATTTATCAATTTTGATGAATAAATTTAAAAACAAATAGTTAAACCTATGCATTAGGTGCATAGGTTAGGAAATCCGTATATAAATATAGGTTCTTTATCGAGTGCTCCAGGGGTAGTCGTTAGCATTTGCCAATTTGAAACAATCTTGGCAAGGAAATATCACACCAGAACGTGATACTAGGGGTGTAAGTTCGGTTTTCAGTTTGGTTTTGGGGTAAAACCAAACCAAACCGAAATAAATTCGGTTTTCACATTTCAAGTCCAAATCCAAACCAAAATTCAGCCTTAACCAAACCAACCCAAACCGAAATTCCAAAATCAAAACCAAACCGTACCGAAAAAATGTAAATAACAAATATTCTTGATAATGCAAATGACGAAAATAAAAAAACGATGTTCATAATCGTTTGTACCATTCAAATAACAAAAAAAATGAAAAACAAACCTTCAAGGAGTGAGAAGAGAGGAACGGGGAAGCAAGCAAAACATCAGCAAAGCCAAGCAGAGCAAACATTAGCAAAGCAAAGAAGAGAATTATTCGAGGGACTTCTTCAATCTTCAAGGTTCTTCAATTCGACGCATCGAGCAAAGTAAAGCTGCGTTCCATTTATTCCGGCGACACAAGAAATCAACGAGACAACGAATGAGGATTGAGCCATTGAAGAGATAGAGAAACGAAATAGAGAGAGAGAAACGAAGGAGAAAGACAGACAATTGGGAAGGAGGAGAGCGAGAGACGATTGGGAGCCTAGGAGGGAGGAGAGAGACGGCTGTTAGAGTGTTAGAGTTTTAGGGTTTGTTTAGCAAGTTAGAGAAAAAAAGGATGGGTTTTACTTATCACTGGACCGGGGTTCTTAAGGCCCAAATAAGATGTACTATAACTTATTAAAGTTCGGTGTGGTTCAGTTTTTTTCGGTTTCTCAAAACATAAACCGAACCAAACCGAAAACCGAAAAAATTATATTTTATCAGTCCAAACCAAATCGAATTTTCAAAAAAACCAAACCAAATTATTAATTCGGTTTGGTTTGGTTTTCGGTTTTTAACTAAATAACTTACACCCCTACGTGATACATGTCATTCCGTGACTCTGTTTTAGTATATTATTATTATTATAGATGGAGTCAAAGTTAGTATATGAATGATGCAAAATTCACAATGTATGCAAATATTACAATATGGAGGTTGTAGAATTATGTTAATTTCGTTTTTAAGATGATCTAAGTAGTTAAAAAGAAAAACGTATTCGCTTTGAATTAGGATAGCCAAAACAAAAACCTATTCTCAAACCGTTGTTGATCACCAGCATAACCACGACTGATGACTGAAGATTTTCTTGTTTGACGTCTTTTATCACTAGCATCCTTCGTTGCATTTTCCATTCATTTACCTAAAAATTTACATACAAAATGGTTTGGGATACTTGGATTAGTCACTTTGGACCTCAATCTGCAATAATATGGACCATGGAAAATTCACATTTTGAAACAATCTTGTCACATACTCCACTTAGTAGCAAATCAGATATGCTGAGGTAGGAGTACATAGTTATAGCATCATAATTGTATTTCAAAAGGTTGTTTTACTTCTCTTTGGAATCGGTCAATGCTATCAGAGAAGTAGATATACTATGGATAGATCTACTAATTGTCTAATCATGCAATATGAATTCGAGCAATATCTGATTATGTATACGCATAGATAATGGTGCATAAATTGATCTAATTCAGCAGAAAAGTCGTAATTTTTGGTTTGTGTATCCGCTCATAGAAATGACACATTAACACTATATGAAATGCAGGCAGTGACAATTAACACAAATGCATGGACGAATGCTGGTCATGCTGTGAATCAAATGTATGACATGCTTTTCATGATGGGTCGTGATGACATTCCTGTGGGAGTCGGAGGTGAAGGTGGAATTTCGCGAGATGGTGATATATCCCCTGATGTTGGTGGATATCTTCCTATCATTGAACAAGTTAGTTGCGTTCATACTCTTACATGATTTCTGATTTTACACAATTGAGTTCGGATCTTACACAAGATGGTAAACTATATGTTAGCAAAAAATGTAGCCACTAAGTTCACGAACTTGCTATACACCACCAACTACGGGGTGGGGTGCAGTCCGTACCACTAACTACGGGGTGGGGTGCAGTCCGCACCATAAAAACCCACCGTCATCGGCAACATTTTAGGCTTCCGACCTCGGTTGGTGGGGTGCAGTCTGTACCATAAAAACCCACCGTCATCGGCAACATTTTAGGCTTCCGGCCTCATTTATGGTACGGAATGCACCCCACCCCATAGTTGGTGGTGTTTAGGCTACTAGTCGTAGTTGGTGGTGTTAGGTGCACCCGATCTAGTTCGGGGTGTTGGCCTGGCGCCAATTTTTGCCTATGTTCTATGTAGCTCACTAAGTTCAGAATCTTGCTTATATTCTTAGTTTCTTGCGTGCTTCAGATGGGAAAAGTTCTATTTGAAGAACATGTTGGGCCCCAATGCTTGTTCTCTATTTAGCCTCACTCCATATATTAACATGTAGGGCATGACAACAACAGGATACTGCCGATATAGGCAAGCCATTCCCCTCGGTCAAGGAGGGCGACTAGATATAGACACGAATTATGGCCTTCGTAAGGATTTTCTTCCCCAGGTAATACCCCAAAATGTAATAACCTTCAATTATAATGGTTTCTCATATATATTTGGCTTATGAAACTCTTAATAATGGAATTAGGGAAAGAGGAGATATTTGCCTCTTCTTCAACCTACATCACAGCAAGTTCTGATCGATGTCATATCAAAAGGTCCAACAACAGTGTTTTTGATAGGAGCACACACAAATTTTGCCCTGTTCCTAATGCGTAATCCCCTACTAAAGAAAAATGTGGAACATATCTATATAATGGGTGGTGGTGTAAGATCAAAAAATCCAACAGGTTGCTGCCCCAAAAACGCTACAGCTTTGTGTAAGCCTGAGCAGTGTGGAGACCATGGTAATTTGTTCACTGATTATACAAGTAATCCTTATGCAGAGTTTAACATATTTGGTGATCCGTTTTCCGCATATCAGGTAATGAGATGACCGATCTTCTGACAATCTATTCAGACATAAGACTTGTCTATATTTTTCATGTACTAGTACACTTCGTAGTTATATATATATATATTGACTAAATTTCATTGGGTTATTTTTTATAATTATGACAGGTGATACATTCAGGGATCCCAACCACTCTTGTTCCCTTAGATGCAACAAACACGATTCCCATAACAAAACAATTCTTTGAGATCTTTGAGAAGAATCAGAAAACATATGAGGCTCAATACATCTTCAAGTCCTTAAAATTGGCTCGTGATACTTGGTTTAATGACCAATTCTATTCTGTAGGTACCTACACCTGTTGGTCCGTTTTCCTTTTGTTTCGATGTATTCCGTTTGAGCTAAAATAGTACACATTTATTTAATTGGCAGAGCTATTTTATGTGGGACTCTTTCATGGCTGGTGTAGCAGTCTCAATCATGAGCAATCCACACAACCCTAGTGGGGAAAATGAATTTTCAGAAATGGAGTACATGAACATAACTGTCCGCACTTCAAACAAACCGTATGGGATATTAGATGGCTCAAATCCATTTTTTGATGGACGTAAAAATCCCAAGTTTCACCTAAAGAAAAATGGGATGCACAGTGGTCATATCCAGAGGTCACTCCGTGATCCTTTTTGTCTTGTTAAGAACCAAAAAGGCAGATGCAAGGTACATATTCTCCAATTTATATGTATGTTCATAAATATATAATGTCTAGTTGTCAACTTTATGAGGCATATAGACCGCAATTTTAATGAGACTAAATGAGCATAATACAGGATGCGTATACGGAGGAGATAAGTGGTCCAGAAGGTGTACGAGTTCTTGTTGCTACAAGAGCTAAACCAAATAAGGATCCTACTAGCCCTCTTGATAGACAATTTTTCAAAAACTTTTTGGATGTAAGTAACCTTTAAGATACTGTTTAAAAGTAACAAAACTTGTTTTTTAATCATATCGCCTCATGCAGGTTTTGAATCATCCTCATCAATCTGGAAGATTCAATTTTACAAGACAATTTTCTCATTACAAAGAGGTGGTTTACAAGCCAGATTTTGGGTTTAAAAAACTTGGAAAAGCTGTCATTTTAGACATGGATATGAGCGCAGGAGATTTCCTTGCTTTGTTCTATCTACTCAAAGTTCCAGTGGAAGTGATTAACCTCAAGGTATTTGGTTATATACTTATTACTTTTATTATTTCATAAAATTAAAAGGTTTCGGAACATTATTCTAGATCATCCAATAAAATCTGCTAACGCCAATACAAATTACAATCTCAATCTTTATCTAGGCAATACTTGTAACTCCAACAGGCTGGGCAAATGCTGCGACTATAGATGTTGTATATGATTTATTGCATATGATGGGCCGAGATGACATCCAAGTGGGTCTAGGAGATGTTTTTGCCAAAAACCAGTCGGATTCTTCCTTCTCTGCTGTTGGCGATTGCAAATATGTCAAGGCCATCCCTCACGGGAGTGGTGGATTTTTGGACTCTGACACCCTTTATGGGCTTGCGAGAGAATTTCCGCGTAGTCCTAGAAGGTGAAAAAAATCTACAAATTATGCTGAGTATAAATTAAGCTAACTAATATCAAGTTACCAACTATGCCAATTGCCAGCAAGCATGATATCTATACATACTGCAGAGCAGCTAAAGTTTTGTGTTTTTCAGGTACTCGGCTGAAAACTCTGTGAAATTCGGAGCTCCACGTGATACTGATCATCCCGAACTACGACAACCACTAGCACTCGAGATATGGGACAATGTTACAAAGACAATCAGCCCCTCTACGAAAATCACCATATTAACCAATGGACCATTAACCACCTTATCCAAAATTCTCTCTTCAGATAAAAATGCAGTGTCAAAAATTCAGGTTGGTAGAATGGATAATATTGTGTTAATTTTCACATAAATACCAAACTAACACTCACAAACTTTCTACACCTCAGGAAGTTTTTGTTTTAGGTGGAAACCTAAATATTCATGGTATGTCAGGGGAAGGAAACCTTTTTACAATGCCATCAAATAAATATGCCGAGTTCAATATGTTCCTTGACCCTTTGTCTGCAAAGATGGTGATTGAATCAAAACTTCCTATCATATTGATTCCCTTGGGAGCTCAAAAAAGGTTCGCTCGTTTCCTTCGATTCTTGACAAGCTTTCCAGAACTAAGAACACCCCAGAAGTACGCTTTGCAAATCGCCTCATCTCCAAATTGCACAGTTTACACAAAGAACGTGGTCGATATCAGCATGTGGTAACCTTTCTTATATCCAATGTTGTTTTGTATTGTTTCCTTTTCACTTTAACAACAAAAATTTTTCCGAGGCAAGTGTCAGTGATAGCTATATGTTATGATGCAGGACATGTTTTTGGGAGAGATGCTTGGTGCTGTAATCTTGTCTAATGGTCATTCGTCTCTAAATTCGAGCTTCGAAGTTAAACCTATCAGAGTCTATGCAACAGGTAGGGAAGATACAGATGGACAAATGGCAGTGGATGAACAAAATGGGTTACCAATAAAAATACTCGAAAGTTTCGACGAAATCGCGTATTATGATTTATTTGCCAATCGTCTTGGTGACAAGAAGCAATCTGCTGTGGTGGGAAGTTTTTCTGAACAGAAAAGAATGTGGAGTAGACTACATCAAGATTGAGTGAAATACTTATCAATAAGAAGAGGATTTCCCACTTGTGTTTGATCTTTTTATTTTCATTCAGCGTTTAAATTTAAAATTATTGTTATAGAAATGCGAAGCATAGGACCACATGAGTGAAAGATGTATGATTTTGTTCATATAGACGAAAAGGAAAGATCCACCGGCATACTTGAGCTTGTATGGTTTTGTTCATATAGACGAAAAGTGGTTTTATTTAAGACACTGTATACACAAATTTCGAGTCAAAATAAATATAAGACAGGAAACAAAGTAACAAAGAAATTTTATTTCAATCAATGTATTGAAGTCAATCTCCGAAAAAGTTTAAAATAAAAATAAACTAAGTCCTCCGATTCCCGTTCCGTAACCAGAGATGACACGTGTTGATGTCGACGCGGGACTAGAGTAGATCGACGTTTTGTCAACGTCAACCCGAGTTTGAGTTTTGTTTGAGTGTATTCGAATGAGGGCGACAAAGGCTTGAATCTCAATCGAATTTGTTTGAATGTATCCGAACAATAGGCCGGATTTGATGTGCTTGTTGACTATTTGCAGAGAGAATTCCAAGAGAATTTTATAAGCTCTTGAGAATAATGATTTCCGGGTCCCCTCAACTGAAGGAGGTGAGGTCTATTTATCGGGAATAGAGATCCCTTAATGGACTTGGTAGTTTATGGGCTTGGGCCCGTTTATGACTTGGAAGTCTTTTTTATCTTTGCCATTTGACCATCTTATTTGGACTATAATATTGACTGGCCCAAATATTTAACAACCCAAATTATATTTGTTTTGTTTGGATATCTTATTTGAGTGGGCTAAATTAATTAAACTGGGCTAATTATATTTATTTTAGCTCAATAATAATTAATTCATTTTAATTGTAAAATACTAATAAATTTTTAGTGTCTACAAATTGCCCCCTCGAGACCATGTCATGAACACGACTTGTTGTGTTTTGGTATGACGAGGTCTCGACAACTTTGATTGTGGCTTGGTAATTAGATGACAATCATTGTGCTACTAAGATTTGCGGCCAAGAGTCATGAACTACCCACAATTCTATTAATTCTTGGATTCGGAAAAATAATCCTAATCGAATAAGTATTAGGTTTTATCTCTTTTTTTTTCTTCTCCAAAGTGTATAAATACACGACTAGGCGCTAATCTTGCGTTTGTCCTGCATGTTAGCAGATTACAAGTAATTCACCGGACCTAGCACCACACTAGCCGATTACTCGCAAGCAATTCCTCTGTTAACTAGTAAGTCTTGTTATTCCTTTATCATTCTTTCTTTCAATTCAATTGGTGACAAGCAGTTAACGATTGCTCTCTTTTTGTTGATCTCGACTTGAGTTAGTCAGACCATATTTTTTATCATCCTCTTCACCCATAAGAATTCAGAGATTCTGGCCCTTTTTTTTTATCCTTTGTATGATTAAGGTGCAGCATCATGTAGCAATTGACACTACTTTGATTTTTTTATTATTGTGTAAAATCATCATCACCAAATATACAAAAGAGTGATCTTGGCTCTACACGTCAATGTGTTTGCCAATTTTTTTTTTTGATGATGGACATGATGTCATACCACCAAATATTATATTATGTTATGAGGCCACTTTAAAATTTTGTTCTTGATTCATAAACACATGACCATGTAGCATTGCTTCATATTAATCTGCAACGTTTGAATGTTTGATGCTTCAGCCTTCATGCCTACAATTCGACATGCAAAACCTTTTTTTTTTTGGTTATCAGCGTTGTTTTATTTTCACTTAATGATCGAGTCAACGCCTACAGTCAACCCAACAGTTTCAATTCTCCCCTTTTTTTACAATCGGATGTTTTATCCTAATTTACAGGGTTATATTTTTTCTTTTTCCTTTTTGGGTCTTGACATATTATATTTGACTTGCAGCCCATCGAATTTTTTTTCGAGATATTGAACTTTTGTGCTAGTCTTTGGAGCAATATTAGAAACTCAAGACTTGTGAGGTGATGATTTTATTTTACACCTTTTAGTCTAAAATATTTTATCTGCATATCACTTTTTTGTGCATGTGTACCCGTGTATTTTTTTGTACTATATGACAGGTTCACTTGAAGACGGGGACTTCGTCGTGATGGGCCATATGTGCGACTATGAGCCTGTCAGGGGTGTTACTCATATGTCTTTAGCACTGCGACAATGATACCTCCAGACAGTCCCTTAAAGACGAAGACGGGGATTTCGTCGCGAAGGGCCATATGTGCGACTATGAGCCTGTCAGGGGTGTTATTCGTATGTCTTTAGCACTGCGACAATGTCACCTCCCGACAGTCCCTTGAAGACGAAGACGAGCACTGCGACACTGATACCTCTATACAGTTCCCTGCAGTCAGTCTCACCCTCGAGGTATATTGTCTAACCCATGTTTTTTTTTCTTTTAATGATTGTTCATTAACCCCAGAATTGCTTTTATTTTGATGCTTTCTCAATTGTGTTTTTCGAAAACGTTTTGGCTTGAGTTGTCATTTTGTCCTTCACTGTTTGCACTCTTGTGGGCTAGGAGTTAGAACTTCTTTTTTTTTTGTTTCGCCATTCACAGTTTTGACTCTTACGGGCCAGGAGTATTGCATTTTTTATTGTTTCGCCGTTCACAGTTTATACTCTTGCGGGCCAGGAGTATTGCATTTTTTTTTCGGTGTGGCTGCACTCGAGTATTATTTTATGTTACCCAAGTTGCCTACGTACTTGCAAAAGAATTATCGAATCACTTTTTCAAGATCAAGCCAACGTAGTTCAAGTTCACATATATTTTCTTTCAACATATGCAGTTTATCCTCTTGCTTAGGAGTTTCGTTTTTTTTTTTTTTGCTTGCTTGCAGTTTAGACTCTTGCTTAGGAGTTAGAATTTTTTTTTTTTGGTGTGCAGTTTAGACTCTTGCTTAGGAGTTAGAATTTTTCGTGTGCAGTTTAGACTCTTGCTTGGGAGTTAGATTTTTTTTATTGTGCAGTTTCGACTCTTGCTTAGGAGTTAGAATTTTTTGTTTGCTTGTAGTTTAGACTCATGCTTAGGAGTTAGAATATTTTTTTTTTTTCTGTTGGTGGCAGTTTATACTCTTGCTTAGGAGTTTCGTTTTTTTTGCTTGCTTGTAGTTTATACTCTTGCTTAGGAGATTCATTTATTATTTTCTTGCAGTTTATACTCTTGCTTAGGAGATAGTTTTTTTTGTTTTTTTATGCGCCGTTTATACTCTTGCTTGGGAGTTTTTCTTTTGTTTCGTTTGGTATGCAGTTTATACTCTTGCTTAGGAGTTAAAATTTTTGACTTGCAGTTTACCCTCTTGCTTAGGAGGATTTCTTTTGTTTGTATCCATGAGGTTTTGTTTCCATGCCCCTAGATCTTTCACTTAGAATATTTTTCACAATCATGGCGTCGACGGATCCTCTATTGATGCGTCAGATGAGTCTGATTCATTCCCATGACAAGCAATTGTAAGCTCCATGTCGTGCGCTTTACTTGCTAGTTCTTGAAATGTTTTGGGTTTGATCCCTTGCAAGATGTAGGTCAAATCCCAATGCATGCCTTGGATGCACATTTCGACTGCAGAAGTTTCTGACAAATGATCTTTACATTGCAAGCTCAAAGCACGCCAACGATTAATGTAGTCAATGACGGGCTCATCATTCCATTGGTGAGTCTTAGTCAACTCAACCATGTTGACAATACGTCGAGTGCTATAGAACCTGTTTAGGAACTCTGCCTCCATTTGATCCCAACTATTGATGGATTGTGAGGGTAGATCTGTGTACCAATCAAAGGCCATCCCTTTAAGAGAACGTACAAATTGTTTGACGAGGAAATCGTCTCGTGGTACCAAAGATTGTTGCATGTTTCTACAAAGTGAGCAATGTGCTGCTTAGGATTTCCTTTCCCATCGAATTGTTGAAATTTTGGGGGATGGTAGCCAAAAGGCATCTGCAACTTGTCAATTCTCTTCGTATAAGGCTTCACATAGCGATGACTGCCTTGAGAACTTTCTCCAAGTTGATTCTTAACAGCACGAGCTATCAACAATTCGAGTTGTTGAGCTGTTGGCGGATGGTGAGGGTTGTCACCACTCTCGCCTTCGCTTGCATCACTACCTTGGCTTGATGATGTGTCGCCTGGGATTCTACTAAGCTTCTCATTGAGGGCAGCAATTTGCTCGTTTTGGAGTCTGATCTGAGCATCCTTTTCCTCTCCGTCCTTCATCAATTTCTGGAGTAAGATGTTCATTTCAGCGAGTTGTTTCTCAACTGTTTTAACAGAGGTCACCATAACAGAAGCAGTGACAACATCTTTCTTCATTATTTTGGTGTGAAAACCAAGACTCATGTCTTCCATAAAGTCACCTAACGTTATAGATTTTCGCGGAGTGTCAGCGACGTTTTCAGCAGATCGAAAAATGTTCTTCCTCGATGCCATTTCTCAGATTTGTTGTTGATAACGAAACAGAGATGAGAGGTAGAGATAGTCCCACCGAGCGTGCCAAAATTTGTATACACAAATTTCAAGTCAAAATAAATATAAGACAGGAAACAAAGTAACAAAGAAATTTTATTTCAATCAATGTATTGAGTACAATCTCTGTAAACAGTTTATAATAAAAATAAACTAAGTCCTCTAATTCTGTTCCGTAACTAGAGATGACACGTGTTGATGTCGACGTGGAGCCAAGTGTAGACTGCCGTTTTGTCAACGTCAACCTGAATTTGAGTGTCGGATGACGTTTTGTCAACGTCAACCTGAGTTTGAGTTTTGTTTGAGTGTATTCGAATGAGGGCTGACAAAAACTTGAATCTCAATCGCATTTGTTTGAATGTATCTGAACAGTCGGCACGGATTTGATGTGCTTGTTGACTATTTGCAGAGAGAATTCCAAGAGAGTTTTATAAGCTCTTGAGAATAATGATTTTCGGGTCCCCTCAACTGAAGGAGGTGAGGTCTATTTATAGGGAATAGAGATCCCTTCATGGACTTGGTAGTTTATGGGCTTGGGCCCGTTTATGACTTGGAAGTCTTTTTTATCTTTGCCATTTGACCATCTTATTTGGACTATAATATTGACTGGCCCAAATATTTAACAACCCAAATTATATTTGTTTTGTTTGGATATCTTATTTGAGTTGGCTAAATTAATTAAACTGGGCTAATTATATTTATTTTAGCTCAATAATAATTAATTCATTTTAATTGTAAAACACTAATAAATTTTTAGTGTCTACAAATTTTTAGTTACCAAATCACAAGGAGAAACTCAATGATTTGGGGTTCTAGGCTAGAGATAAGACTCAATCTCTTCTAGGCTTATTACTCAAGACTCACTCAAAGTAATAAGGGAATCTTAACACTTGAGACAAACTCAAAGCATAAACTTGAAAACACTAGGTTTTTTTTATATATAATTCTCATAAAGCTGGTTTTCTCATATTATAAGCTCTCCTTATATAGGATATAGGAGCAGCAAAGGAAGCCAAAAGACTCCTCAACACACACAAAAGAAACCGTCTAAAGTGGACAGGTTTAGGAGTTACAAAACTCCCCTAGAATCACGCCCTTAATTCTAGCTCATTCAATGAGCTGTTACAAGAGGAAGTAATCAGTAACTATGGAGCTTAAATATCTCCTAATTATACGACTAAGAAAATAAAACACACGCCTAATCATGGATTACTTTATGAGTAATCTTATGGTTTATTACAACCCAAAAACAACAAAAGCAAATAGAAACCCAAACAGAACTTGGGCTTTGTCTACAACCATACTTCACACCCAAACAGAACTTGGGCTCTTCTCTATGTTGCACGCTACTTCTTATGTTGGAACTTCAATCCAAGTGATGCAAGTAACAAACTCGGGCTTATGAACAAAAGGTGAGAAACCAAGAGCTTCTAAAACAAGTGCAACCAGTTCATGAGCCAAAGAGTCTGTAAGCGGGCTAGACTTTGGATCACGAGCAAACCTATTCCTCCATGTTATTTAGATAGGAACAATCCAAGAGGGGGGTGAATTATATTATTGGGAACAATGAGGAATTTTCGTGGAATATAAAGAACAATGAGAAAACCAAAGTAAAGACACAACAGATTTTACGAGGAACAATAATCCCACAACAATCCTTCAACTGTTGATACTCTCTCTCTCTTGACTTCACTCAAAGTCTTCTCTTCAATACATATTTCACTCAAAACCCAACTCCAAACTCTATTAAAATCTTTGAATAAACGCTAAGAGAAACTCACAACAAATCTAGGAACTTTAAGGTGTATGAGAATAGTTAATGGCACTGGCACAATGACTATTATTTGCTCTCTTATTTTCGTAGTCAGTGATACATCAAATGAAGTTAAGAGTGAACGCACAAGAGCATAGAATTCTTTGTCATATGTACAGTATTTTCGCTTAGCCTCATTAAGTTTCTCAGTAAAGTAGGCCAAAGGTCTACCATTTTGAGACAACACTGCACTAATGCCAACACCAGAGGCATCACATTCTACTTCAAATACTTCATCAAAGCTAAATAGGGCTTAGATAGGGGGTTGTGGTTAATCTCCTTTTCACCTCGTCAAAAGCTTACTGGGCTTGGGGGTTCCATTGGAAGTGTTTGAGTTTTGTGAGTTCAGTTTGTGGTGCCATGAGAGTGCTAAAATCTCTCACAAAACGCCTATAAAAGGAAGCTAGGCCATGAAAGCTTCGGATTTGTTGGATGGAGTTTGGAATAGGTCAATCTCTTATGGATTATACCTTCTTGTCATCTACTTTCATCCCTTCACTTGAAACTAGGAATCCAAGAAAAGTCACTTGGTTTGAGAAGAAGTGACACTTTTTTAAGTTTCCATAGAGCTTCTCTTTCTCCAAAACTTCGAAGACTTGCTCCAAATGTGAAGCATGCGCAAGATCATCCTTGTTATAGATTAGGATGTCATCAAAGTAAACCACAACAAATTTGCCTAAGAATGACCGAAGTGCTTGGTTCATGAGCCTCATGAAGGTGCTTGGAGCATTGGACAAGCTAAATGGCATAACTAGCCACTCATATAGTCTCTCCTTTGTCTTAAATGTTGTTTTCCACTCATCACCTTCATAGATTCTAATTTTGTGATATCCACTCCTAAGATCAATCTTGGAGAAGACTTTAGAACCATGAAGATCATCCAAAAGATCATTCAATCTAGGAATAGGGAAACGGTACTTGATGGTGATTTTGTTAATTGCCCTACTATCAACACACATACGCCACTCTCCTTTTTTATTAGGCACTAATAGTGTAGGCACATCACATGGACTTAGGGACTCCCTAATCAAGCCCTTGGACTTCAACTCCTCCACTTGTCTCCTTATTTCTAGTCTTATAGGCAGTTTTATCAGGTAGGCTAGCTCCAGGGATGAGGTCTATTTTGTGTTGGATGTCACGCCTAGAGGGTAAGCCAGGGGGAATTTCTTGTGTAAAGGCGTGAGTATATTTGGTTAGTAAAGGGTGTTGGTTTTCTGGTGGTGGAGGGTTGTGACCAATTCCACTTATAATAAGCTCTTTGAAGGAGTGTAATTATGATAGTCAGATTTGATCAAGGTGGTTAAGTTTACTGGCTTTTTGGATTGCAAAGTTTGGGTTTCTTTTTGCTTAGGTACGAGGGGAGCAAGAATGATCTTCTTGTTGTTTTTCATGAAAGCATAAGTGTTCTTGTATCCATCATGAATGACTCGTCTATCAAACATCCAAGGCCTTCCTAACAATACATGACATGCATCCATAGGGATCACATCACACCAAATCTCCTCATCACCAGTCTTTCCAATGCTAAAGTTTAGTAATACATGAGAAGAAACGGGTATCCCTTTACCTTGGTTCAACCATTGTATTACATAGGGTAGGGTGAGGGGTTGTGTTTAGGTTAAGCTTGGCTATTAGTATTTGCGAGGCGACACTGGTATAGCTACCACCATCTATAATCAAATAACACACCTTGCCTCCTATAGTGCACCTTGTATGAAAAATAGCTTCTCTATGGAGTTGATCCTCTTGGACATCCAACCCACTAAGAGACCTTCTTACTACCAAACATTCACCTTCATCAAGTGATGTGTTTCTTATGTGAATCTAAGTACACCCTCCAAAGTGTTGGATGATGAATCTAAACTCAAGGAACCAAGAATACTCACTAGATCACTTGAAAACACATGAAACAAGGATAGTTGCCAAACCACAAGGATAAACTCAATGATTTGGGGTTCTAGGCCAGAGATAAGACTCACTCAATCTCTCCTAGTCATATCACTCAAGACTCACTCAAAGTAATAAGGATAGCTTAACACTTGAGACAAACTCAAAGCATAAACTAGAAACACTAGGGTTTTTTATATTCACTCAAATATGATTTTTCATATCATAAGCTCTCCTTATATAGGATATAGGAGCAGCAAAGAGAGCTTAAAACACAAAAAAAAAACCCTAGTATAATCATCCCAATGCTACGGTTTTAGGAGCTTCAAAGCTTCCTAAAATCACTCCCCTCTTTTAAACTCCATAAATGAACTGTTACAAAGAGGTTACATTGAGCATAATTAAACCCTAAGTTTATGCCTAATCACACCCCTATCTTGTTTATCATCACTCAAATCATGCACCTAATCATGAGATACTTTATGAGTAATCTCACGGTTTATTACAACCCAAAAATAACAACAAAAGCAAATAGAAACCCAAAAATAACTTGGGTTTTCTTTACAACCATACTTCAAACCTAAACAGAACTTGGGTTCTTCTCCTTGATGCACGCTGCTTCTTATGTTGAACCTTCAATCCAAGTGATGCAAGTAACAAACTCGGGCTTATGAACAAATGGAGACAAACCAAGAGCTTCTAAAATAAGTGCAACTAGTTCATGAGCCAAAGAGCCTTTAAGTGGGCTAGACTCTGGATCATTCCCCCCTTCTTTTGATGAGTTTGCCCTCAAACTTGAATCATCTAAGTATGGTGGCAAATCTCCCACATTGAAAGTAGCACTAACACCCATCAACTCATCAGGAAGCTCAATCTTGTAAGCACTATCATTCACCCACTCAAGCACTCTAAATGGACCATCATAACGAGGCATGAGTTTGTTTTTTCGAAGTTTAGGAAATCCCTCTTTCCTCAAATGAAGCCAAACCAAATCCCCAGGGTGAAAGATGAGTTATTTTCTCTCTTGGTATTTCTTATTCATCTCCTCAATTCTTATTCATCTCTCTCTTGGTATTTCTTATTCATCTCCTCAATTCTTTTCTTCACTTGCTCACAGGGTTTTTGAAAGGTTTCCACCCTCTTTTTTGCATCTTTCTCCATAATATCCCCTTTAACCACTAGTAGAATTTTTGCTTATTGCTGCGGTTTTACCCGTACGCAGCAATAAACTACGGAAAAAAAGGAAAAATCGAAATTAAACATATTGCTGCGGTTGTGGCTAGAAACCGCAGCAATATGTGTCAACGGGAAATTTTTTCAAATTTGGTTGACTGTTTGACCAGACCTATTGCTGCGGTTTCTCCAAGGAACCGTAGCAATAGATTAATCTATTGCTGCGTTTCCTTGGAGAAACCGCAGCAATAGACTTTTAAAATTATAATAAAAAGCCAAGTTAGGTTCCTTGTCATTCTGCCGTTTTTCATCTCTAGTTCATCCTTCCTCTCTCTCACTCATCCTTCCTCTCGTTCAACTCTCACTCATCCTTCCGCCCCAATCTAAAATGATTTCTCATCTCTCGTTCATCTATCTCGTTCATCTATCTCGTTCATCCCAAGCACTGCAATCACCATCTTCAAATCTTCATCTTCAGATCTCGTGGCTCGTCGAACAGCAAACCGCAAACCGCAATTACTTTTTTGCGCCAATGATTTGCGCCAATGATTCGCATATGATGATGGACGATGATGATGGACGATGATGATAGGCGATGATGATGGTACAGCAGCGAAGACAAAGAAATGAAGGGATGGGGGTGATGATAGGCGATGATGATGATAGTCTATCTCATTTTCTTTTCCTTTATTTTAATTTCTTTAAAAATCAAAAATCTCTGATGAAGGGGTGGGGGTCGTCGGCGTTTTTTTTCATTTTTTTTCCTTTTTTATCATTTTTTTATTGTTGGAAGTTTCTGATTTTTGTTATTTTTCTGATTTTTTTTTTATTTTTTAGAATTGTTATCATGTTCAAAGATGGTGATTTTTTGTTCTGAAGTTTCTGATTTTTTAGAATCGCTATTTTTTTTTATCTTTTGTAGTTAGGTGTGATTTTTTGTTATTTTTCTAGTTTTTGTTTATTTTTCTGTCATATTTCTTCTATTTATTTTTGTATATTTTTCTGCCATATCTCTTCTATTTTTTTGTTAGTATATATGTTAGATTTTTTTTTTATCCTTACGTTTCTGTGTAAGCACATCTTGAGAATCTTTAGCATTACTTCTAGTTTGTATTTTTTTATTTTCGTCATTAATTTTTATCTTTCGAATTTAATGGCGAAAAACAAAAACAAATTTTTTTTTTTTGACTTACACCTGTACCTATTGCTGCGGTTTTGGCTAAGAACCGCAGCAATATGTGTAACATATTACTGCGGTTTTGGCCAAAAACCGCAGCAATAGCCTAACCTATTGCTGCGGTCAAAAACCGCAGCAATAGGTTAATTACCTATTGTTGCGCCCCTAATTGCTGCGCTGTCAAAACCGCCGCAATAGGCCACTTAATGACCGCAGCAATAAGCAATTATTCTACTAGTGAACCATAGGAACAAGATCAATTGGCACAAAGGGATTCACTCCATAAATTATTTCAAATGGGGAACGAGAAGTAGTTAAGGAATGAGATCGATTGTAAGCAAACTCCGCATGGGCTAGTTTCATGTCCCAATCTTTTTGCGTTTTGCTTACAAGTCCTCTCAACAAGGTAACCAAAGTTCTATTTGTCACCTCCGTTTGCCCATTAGTTTGGGGATGATGAGAGGTGCTAAATAGCAACTTGGTACCAACAAGCTTCCATAGGGTCCTCCAAAAGTGACTAAGAAACTTAGAGTCCCTATCTGAAACTATACTTCGAGGAATGCCATGAAGCTTGACAATTTCCTTGAAGTACAATTCTGCTAGCTTTACAGCATCATCAGTTTTATTACAAACTATGAAGTGAGCCATTTTAGATAATCTATCTACAACAACCATTATGCTATCCCTTCCCGTTTGAGTTCTTGGCAAACCCACAATGAAGTCCATACTAACACTTTCCCATGGAGCATCCGAAACTGGAAGAGGAGTGTAGAGACCCATTGTGAAGTGACCCTTTGTTTTTTGACATGTAACACATCTCTCCACAACCATAGTCACATCCTTGATCATTCTTGGCCAATAGACACTAGTAGAATAAATGTTAATTGCGGCGGTTGAATTGTTGCAGTTTTACCAATACGCGGCAATAAACCGCGTAAAAAGAAAAGGAAAAATAAAAAATCTACCTATTGCTGCGGTTCTGGGTGGAAACCGCAGCAATATATGTCAACAGGAATTTTTTCAAAATTTATTGACTGGTTTGACCAGATCTATTGATGTGGTTCCCACCCAAAACCGCAACAATAGATTAAAATATTATTAAAAAATAATATGTTAATCTATTGCTGCGGTTTCTTGAAGAAAACGCAGCAATAGGGTCATTAGGGTTTTTTATAGTTGAGCAATAGGGCGTCGTTTCCTCATAACTCCCCTTATAACTTCACCCTCACCCTCACTCCTCTCACTGATTCTCTCTCACTTCAACCTCACCCTCACTCTCACTCCTCTCACTGATTCTCTCTCACTCCTCTCGATCTTTCTTCAACTTCACCCTTACCTTCACCCTTCACCCTTCACCCTCACCTTCACCTTCACCCTTCTCAGTCCGTCCGTCGGTGTTTCTTCTCCTTCGTCGGTCGTTCACCAAAAGAAGACCAAAATTCAGATCAAGAAACCAGAGAGAGAAAGGGCTTCGAAGGAGAGAGAAAGGGGTTCGAAGGAGAGAGAAGTAGATCGAAGGAGAGAGAGAGGAGTTCGGTTGTGGAGGAAGAATCTCCGGCGCCGCACCGCCAGATCTTCGCGGAGTTAGCGTTCAATTCGCCACACGCTCCTCCCCTCTCCTTCGGCGCTGCAGGTTGTTCGTCTCAAGCCGTCCATCTCCCTCCGTCCATCTCAGGTCGTTCGTCGCTTCAATCCTCCCCTCTCACCTCGCCGGTCAGATTTCGCTGGTCAAACGAGCATAACTCGAGCCTCCCTCTCAAGTTCTTTATCTTAGATCTGAATTTTTTTTGGCGATTTATTATAGCGATTTTTATTTCAGATTTGATTTATTTTTAGATCTGAAAATTTTGTTTGATTTTTGGTGTATATATTAGTTTAGGGTTTTATTTTATTTTTTTGGCGATTTATTATATATTTTTTTTGGCGATCTATTATAGCGATTTTTATCCCTCGCCAGTCAGATTTCGAGACTCATCTCCGTCCTTCTCAGTCAGTATGAGCATTATAGAGGTTTTTATTTCATATTTGTTTTATTTTTAGATCTGAAAATTTTGTTTGATTTTTGGTGTATATATTAGTTTAGGGTTTCATTTATAGATGTATGATTTTGTTTTTTTCCTCCCTTGTATAAACATAAAACATCTTAGGTTGATGAAATGATTTGAATTTGGTTATATGTTACTATGTCAAAAATTATGATGAAATAATCTTTTGGATATTGGAGTTAAAATCACTTGTAGTAGTTAGAATTTTCACTAAAAGCCAAAAAAAAAATTTACAGGCACCTATTGCTGCGGTTTTGGGTAGAAACTGCAGCAATAGGTTTGCTCTATTATTGCGGTTCAGAACCGCAGCAATAGGTAATTACCTATTGCTGCACCCTTAATTGCGGCGCGGCTAAAACCGCAGCAATAGGCTACTTAATGACCGCTGCAATAAGCAATTATTCTACTAGTGAGAAATGCTCACCAAGAATATAAAGAGTCTTTTGGATCCCAAAATGACCCGCTAAACCACCACTATGCACTTCTCTCACCAACAACTCCCTCACACTACTCTTTGGGACACATAGCTTGTTACCCTTGAAGAGGTAACTGATGTGAATCTAAAAACACCTTCCAAAGAGATGGATGATGATTTTAAAGTCTAAGAACATAGAACACTCACGAAACACGAGAAAACACTCGAAACTATGATAGTTACCAAATCACAAGGACAAACTCAATGATTTCGGGTTTTAGGCCGGAGATCAGACTCACTCAATATCTCCTAAGCTTATCACTCAAGAACTAACTCAAAGTAACAAGCGTTAGTTTAAACTTGAGACAAACTCAAAGCAAAACTATGAAAACACAAAGGTTATTTTTATAAGCAAACTCAAATCTGTCTTTTCTTCTTCCGTTGCACCACATATATATAGCAGCTTACATGAGAAATAGAAAGCCAAAAGTTGACTGCTAATCAGCCAAGAAAAAGGGCCCAAAAACGATTACAAAAAGTACCAAAAGCTCCTCCTTTCACTCCTCTTGTAACGGTTCATTAAATGCACCATTAAAGAGCATAATTAGAGGCTAATTTAACACCTTTGGCACACACTATAGCTGGCCAGATTATAGCTCCTTTAGGAGTGGACTCTAGGCCTTATTACAAGCTTAATTAAACACACAAAAGCGTAAAACATATGGCCCAAACTACATATGGGCTGATTACATGAACACATGCATAACCAATCATATGCACGCTTAGCAGCAGCTCCAAATGTTTTTTTTTAATGAACAACCCATGTAATAATGTAAGACATGTAACAAACTCGGGTTTGGGAGCAAATTAATCGTAAGATGATCCAAATCCAACAATTGAAAAGCTCATCTAATTTCAATATTTTGAATGGCCTTGTCGCATCTGGATCATTCTCTCTTTCTTAGAAAAAAAATTATACCACGGATTTTGCCGATTCTTAGAAACTGATCAAAAGAAATGACAACCTTATCAACCATGGTATGTAGCATCACGGAACCCCAGCGTGTCCCACCGAGCTTGCCAAAAGAAATTAATTGAAAATAATCTTGAACCTCAACATAATCATATAGTCATGATCAATAATAATGCTCTCATTCACCCCAAAAGTGCAAACTAACCAATCCAAAGGGGTTTGAAAATTGTATCAAAATGTTTCACAAAAGCCTTACTTGGAAAGTTGCAAGCACTAGAGTGATTGAGTGACTCCTTGCCAACATCGACCATCAAAGAAGGAACCACCAAATTTTCCTTAATCTGCTCGCTTGCATTAGTCTCCTTTTAATCAACAACAACTTTCTCATCCATTGCGTGGTCTACAAAATCAGAAACATCCTCAATTTCATGTGTGAAATTTGTTGGAGAAAAAGCGTTGAGAACTAGATGTTGAGAGATTTTCACTGCTTCTTTTATCTCATGAAGTTTGGTTTTATATTCTTCGAACCAAGGACAATGATTATCATACTCCACACTCCTGCTATTTTGCAAAAGATTGGTTAACATCAAGTGTTGTTCTTGCTCATATTCCTTACCCACCCATTTGTCTCTCATTTTCTTCTTTAATCTCTCCGACTAATCAATTTTCTCCTTCCCTTTTTTTCTTCTTCGTGACTTAAGATTTTCATACCATACGACATCTCCTTTACTGAGCTTCATAAATAGCAAGTTTAAACCTCTTTGTATCATCATAATCTTTGTATTCAAAGACAATCTCAATTTATCTTACCCAATCAAGGAAAGACTCACTGTCATGACCACCATCAAATTTTGACAAATCAATCTTAGGAGCTCTATCTTCATCATTCGGCCTAAGGTTATAAGTCTTACTATTATCAACAGTTCTCAAGCAAATCAGTTTCCTATTGGTTTGCAACAACATTTCCGCTATAGTATCTATTTTAGTTTTTTGTTGCACCTTATCTACATCATTCTCTTCTGATTTTTTCTCCAAGTTCTCTAACTTTTGAGTTATGACTTGTAATATTCTAGCAAGTTCACCATCAGCCATGATTTTTTACTATTGTTGCTAGATTATAACAATTACAAGGGATGTAAACTGCCGTAACTCTGAACAACAAAATGAAACTGTCAATCGCCTTGAGACTCCCAAAGGCTTACAGATTATGAAAATTTAGGAAATTTTAAGCATAATAAAAAAAAAAGTAACTCCTTAAAATCTTTCCGGATGAAGGAGAAATGTTGCATTAAAGTTGAGCGAGTTGGATTTGCTTCGTTCTAGCGTAGTTGCGAAAAGCATGCCTAGTTTAATAGCAGAAAAAACCAAAAAAGTTTGAAAAAATTTGTGAGTATTCTAGACAGAAAAATATGCAGAATAAAAAAAAAAGAATCAACCCATTTGGACTCCTGAAGGCTGAGAAATCACCCTCCAAAGTCGACTGAAAAACTAGATGAATTCTGGCAGATTTGTTTCTTCACCAAAACGCGACAACCTTCGCTTAATTCTTCACCAAAGCCCTTATACCTGATGATGTGAATCTAAAAACACCTTTCAAAGAGATGGATGATGATTTTAAACTCTAACAACATAGAACACTCACGAAACACGAGAAAACACTCGAAACTAGGATAGTTGCCAAATCACAAGGACAAACTCAATGATTTCGGATTTTAGGCCAGAGATAATACTCACTCAATATCTCCTAAGCTTATCACTCAAGAACTAACTCAAAGTAATAAGGGTTAGTTTAAACTTGAGACAAACTCAAAGCAAAACTATGAAAACACAAAGGATTTTTTATAAGCAAACTCAAATCTGTATTTTATCTTCTATTTCACCACATATATATAGCAGATTACATGAGAAATAGAAAGTCAAAAGTTGGCTGCTAATCAGCCAAGAAAAACCGCCCAAAAACGATTACAAAAAGCACCAAAAGCTCCTCCTTTAACTCCTCTTGTAACAGTTCATTAAATGCACCATTAAAGAGCTTAATTAGAGGATAATTTAACACCTTTGGCACACACTATAGCTGGCTAGATTATAGCTCCTTTAATTTAGGAGTGAACTCTAGGCCTTATTACAAGCTTAATTAAACAAACAAAAGGATAAAACATATGGCCCAAACTACATATGGGCTGATTACATGAACACACGCATAACCAATCATATGCACGCTTAGCAGCAGCTCCAAATGTCTTTTTAATGAACAACCCATGTAACAATGTAAGACATGTAACAAACTCGGGCTTGAGAGCAAATCAATCGTAAGATGATCCAAATCCAATAATTGAAAAGATCATCTAATTACAATATTTTGAATGGCTTTGTCGCGTCTGTATCAATGAATCACCTTTCTATCAAATTGTCACGGTCTACCAAGTAAAACATGACAAGCACTCATAGGAAGAACATCACACCATAGCTCATCTTTGTAGCTTCTAATGGAGAAGGAAAGTAGTACTTGTTTCTTCACTCTAAGACCGGTGTTATCATCAAGCCAACTCAACTTGTAAGGGTGTGGATGATCCCTCACAACAAGGTTTAGTTTTGTCACAAAATCTGCTGCCACTACATTATTCCACGAACCACTATCAATGATCATGTTGCAAGTGTTTCCCCTACTTTGCAACGAGTTTGAAACAAATTCTACCTTTTCTCCTTGTGTGGAAGGAAATTAACATGTAAACCCCTCCTAACAACACCAATGAGCTTGCTATCATCCTCGGCAAAAGCATCTTCTTCCCTATTCTCAATATGATTCTCCTCCGGCATAAACTCATACAACTCCTCTTCATTCAAGGCCATGTATTGCCTCGTTGTAAGAGCTTTCTTTGATGGACAATTGCTTGCCATGTGCCCTCTACCTTGACACTTGAACCACTTTCTATTCTCTTCATATTTCTCCTTAGGCGCGAATACCTTTTGTTTCTCCACTTCTTTTCTGTTGTTAGAGGAAGAATAAGATGCATAAGATGAAGAAGGTTTAGTGAAAGAATTACTGTTTTGGCATAAGAATGTTTCGGCCTATCCTCTTTTTCATGAGCTTCAAATTTGAGAGCTTGCCTACACACATCATTAATAGAATTGTAGTTTGCTACCTCCACCTTCTTTGAAATGGACCGGTTCAAACCCTTAATGAAACGTGCAATCTTCAATGGCTCTTTCTCCTCCAAGTCACAAATAAGACACAATTTATCAAACTCCATGGTGTACTCATGCACAATCAATGTATCTTGGCACAAAGTAATTAACTTGAGGTATTGTTTCTTGAAAATAACTCGGCAAAAACTTCTCTTTTAGCTTAGTCTAACTACTAAGCTTGTCTTTCCCCTTTCTTGCACGTTTAGCTTTCAAATTATCAAGCTAAATCCCTGCATAGTTTCTCAACCTCACCAAAACTATCTTGAATCTTCTTTGAACATCAAAACCTCTATAGTTACATATCTTCTCAAGTTGTCTAATCCACTCAAGTAGGTCTTCAGGACTAGAACCTCCCGTGAAATCATCTAACTTTAATCCCCTATCATCATTGGAATTAGGTTTAACAACCCTCACAACAGGATCATCATCTTCCTCATCCGAACCTCCAATATACTCAACACTATTCTTATCTATCTTCTTAGTGATAATAGAAGCTATATCATCCATTCTTATTTCAAGTCGGTTCATATTACTAGAATCAGCATTATATTTCAATTGAAAATCAAATTGTTGCTTAGCTAAATCAGAAATGGCCTTACTTCTCCATATCTCCTATACATATGTTGTGCTCACTTGTGTACATTATTTTATGTCTTTTGGTATCATCAGATGAAAAGCAGTAAGCCCAAAATATCTGCTGTATAAAGTCAAATATGAATGACAATGTATCAAGAAGTTGAAAAGGAATGCATAAAAAATGAATGCTCAAGGTGTTGGATTCTTGCTAATAAGATATTGCTACAGAAAAGCTTGCTTTGGATTTATCAAGTGGAAAGTGCAATGAACTGTTGGAAAGAAGAGATGATGAGTCGACATCTGAATATGATGGAGACGATAATGAGGATGAAACCACTAGCAACATGGAAACTGAAAATTTCACTCACTGAACAAAAAGGTAAAACCTTATAATTTAGTTATTATTCCTTCCCCAATGTTACTTGGATGTTCTATAAATTTTGTTTTCACTTAAATAAAAAGGTAAAACCTTATAATTTCACTCGAACCAGATGTGATTTGTTTTCTATTGTTATTATTCTTGTTTCTCTTAGCTCTTAAGGTCTAGGTCGATATATATCATTTTATATTAGAGCTAATTGGGTGGCCTTTTACGAGCTTTTTCAACCTCTTGGTTCATTACAAACACCTCCACATAAACCCTAAATACAAGCTTGAGTTCGAATACTCAAAACCGAGCCTTTGAATGTTCTTTAAACCTTTCAAAACCTTTCTAAACTTAAACCTAGCTTCTAAATTCAACTTTTATCATGGAAGAGGGTAGGAAAACATAATTTAGAATGGGGATGTCTATGCAAGAGGCTCGAATGCAAGGGTTAGAGAACAAAATGGAAACCATGAGTGAGCAATATGCTCGTATCATGGAAATCGTCTTAAGAAATATTAACATCCAAGGAAGTAAAACTCCCAGGGTTCATAGAAGGGAGGAAGAGGAAGAGGTTAATTATGATACAGAGGAAGAAATGGCCGAAAATTCTGAAGGAGCAAGAAGAAAAGGTCCACAAACACAAAAAGATGAATTCAAAGATCTTAAGTTGGATGTGCCTGAGTATGATGGTGACCTAAACCCTGATGTATTCCTTGAATGGATTACCAGGTGTGATAGGATCTTTGAACTTAAAAGCTATGATGACTCTAAAGCTTGTAAGATGGCAGTGGTAAAACTAAAGGAATATGCATATCTTTGGTGGGAGAATGTTATCCTTTCAAGAGATAGGAAAGGAAAAGCCAAAATCAAGAGTTGGGATAAGCTTAAGAAGAAGATGAAAGAAAGGTTTTTACCTTCAACTTATACTCTTGATCTATATAATTAAATGTCTAACTTGCAATAGGGTTCAGTAGGAGTTGAAGCTTACATTCATGAATTTCAAAAGTTCATGATGAAGCTATATATTCAAGAAAGATAAGAGCAAACTATGGCACGTTTCATAGGAGGCTTTGATAAGAATATCTCAAGAAAGTTGGAGTTGCAACCTTATTCAACCTTGAATGAGCTATTTAAGCTTGCCATGAAGATTGAAAAGCATCAAAAGAAGAAAATGGTGTGGAGAGGAGATAAAAAAGAGGAAGTTTCATCTTATACTCCATAAGTTGAAGCATCTAAGAGGTGGAGATAAAAGCGAGAAGATAGAAGAATCTCCAAGGAAGATGGATGTGAAATGTTTCAAATGTCATGGCTGTGGTCATCTCCAAGCACATTGCCATAATAGAAGAGTGATGACTTTAGTTGATATTGAAGCCATAGAAAGAGCAGCATCTCCAGCATTCCAACAAAAAGAAGAAGAGGATGAAAAGAATGACAAAGAATCTTCATAAGCTTAAATTGAACAACCCCAAGGTGAGGTGGTGATTGAGTGTATCCAAGAAGGTCACTTTCTTATGACAAGAATGTTACATAAAGAAGGAACTTCTAATGGAACCACTGAAAGGGAGCAGATTTTCATGTCACAATGTGAAATAGAAGGAAAAACATGTTCACTGGTGATAGATAATGGAAGTTGCACCAAACTTGTATCTAAAACCTTGGTTGAAGAAATGGATATTCCATTAATGAAGCATCCTATTCCCTACAAGTTGCTTTGGATTAATGATATAGAGTTGCGGTAAAAAAATTAAGCTTTAATTAGCTTTTCTTTTGGTAATGCATAAAAGGATAGTGATGTGTTGCCTATGGATGTATGTCATGTTTTATTAGGCAGATCATGGATATATGATAGGAGTGTCAATTATGATGGAGGAGAAAATACCTATAACCTAGATCAAGCACATTTCATCACACTTAACCCAAAGCCAAACACTCAACCTAATTCAAACACATAAACCATTTTTAAAACCCCAACAAACTTTCATGAAGGTTGATTTCAAGAAGGGGAGGAACTTAATACTCCATATGCTAAGAGTTATAAAAAAATTTGAGGATGAATCTTCTTTAAAGAAGGGGAATGTGATGCATACACATGATGCGGATGTGAGCATCAAAATCATGACGATCCTAGTTCTGTTAGGATTCTTATGAAGTTTCCTAGTTCTGTTAGGAAACTAAGTGTTTTATTTGCTTTATAACTCTTTTAAAGTAGGTGTTTGAGTGATAAAGGGATCCTATTATGCTTAGGAGTCTAATTACCTTTGTCATAGAGTCTTGTTAGGAGTCTATCCTAGTACTAGTAGGATTAGGATATCCTAGTCCTAGTAGGAGTCTAATCACATAGCCGTGTGATTAGATAGGCGTGTTATTGTTAGTGTTTTTGTTTATCTTTTATGCTTTACTAGTTCTAATAGGTTTAGGTTATTATGTTTTAATAGTTCTACTAGGTTTAGGATAATTTGTTCATTATAAATAGGCTATTTCGGCCATCAATACAGAGGAGCTGATTTTGAGTTTATGATTTTCGAGTGCATGAGCATTGAAAGGTTTTGTTTGAACCAAACGCATAAATCGAGGTTTGTGTGCATCTCCTAGTTGCGGTTAGTGAGAGATCCTCTAGTTCTCGAGGGAACATATAGAGTACTATCCTGGTTACTTGTCTCGTTTCTCTTCTATTAATTCACAAAGTTCGAACCTTTAATTACTAAAACGTGAGATTAAAGCGCTTAAAGTATTGTTCTTGTTTTAAAGCTTCCGCAAACACATCAAGTGGTATCAGAGCTACTCCGGTAAAACGGAGCGTGAGGGCGCGTTTGAAGTTGGAATTTGGATTTGTTTGTTGCGTTGGAAAGCTAACAAGTAGATCTATCTTGTGTCAAAATTTCAGCTCATTACGATCAGTAACAAAGCCACAGTGAACGCAAACATTTGAAGCAGATTTCTGTTCTTCCGGGCAGATTACATACTGCTAATAAAATAAAAACTGCATTCGATTGGCTTGTTATTTTTTGATGAAATTTTGGTCGAGTGTTTTAAACACATAGGGATACCTGGGTAAAAAATTTCATAAATTTTCGAGGTGTTTTTAACTACGTTCTGCATCATGGCTTCGGACGAACAAGTCACCAAGATCCTCGCTGACATAACCAATCTTTCGATGCAAGCAAGCGCCAATGAGAAAAAGCACGAAGCACATGAATTGCGCCACCAAGCCTTACTCGAACAAATGGCTGTTTTGGCTGACAAGGTTGACGATGTTAATAATGATGTGGCTCGCCGATCTCCCACACCTCCACGCAAAGAGGATGACATGAAACTGCATGACCTCCCGGAATTCAATGGGTTGAAGGGCCCCGATGTTTTCTTGACTTGGGAGAGGAGGATGGATCGCCTATTTACGTACAAAGGGATGCATGATCGCAAAAGGTATGATCTTGCTATATTACGTTTGGATGATTATGCTTCGATTGGCTTGATTCATACCAAAACCGACGTAGACGGGAGGGGAAGGACGAAATTAGTACTTGAGCGATTTGCGTACAAAAGATGAAAAAAACGTTTTGTGCCTAAAACCTATAGGCGGAATTGTTTTTAAAGTTGAATTCTTTTCATCAAGAGGGTTTCAAAGTGTTGAAAGCTACATCAAGGAGTTCGAAAGACTTTGGCTTGCGTGTGATTGCAAGGACGATGATGAACAAAAATCCGCTAAGTTCCTTCTTGGCTTGAAGCGGAAGATTGCCAACTTGGTTGAACTACATCCTTATGACTCTTTTGATGAAGTATGCTTGCTGGCTAAGAAAGTGGAGCGCCAACAAGACTCCAAATTTCGGAGTTTTAGTGGAGGGTACACAGCCCCCAACGAGGACAACAAGGTTTCTGTTGAACTTGAGACACGCACGATTGATCAGCCTTCATCTTCAAGTACTTCCGGGGCTAGTTCTAAGCTAAAGGCGCCATCTTTGACACCGGGACAACAAGGTCTTAAGGAGAAGATGTGCTTTAAATGTCGGGGATTTGGACATCTTCAACGGGAATGCCCCAACAAGTTGCTGATTTCACACGAGGACCACCAAGCTCTTCTGGCTTCGGTTGACCGTGATTCCTACACCGCCGTTTTGGATCCATTGGGCGAGGCTTTGTTGTGGGATTCAACACCCATATATGGCCCGAACCCGAGCGTCAAAATCTGATTTTGTGCAAAACATTAATTACTACGCCACAACCTTCACACGAGCAAGAACAACGCGAGAATCTCTTTCAAACACGCTGCCTTGTTAATGGTAAGACCTTCTCCGTTATTGTTGATAGTGGATCATGTGCTAATGTGTGTGCTCTTGCTATGGTCAACGAGGTAAAATTGCCTACTCAACCTCACCCTAGGCCCTACAAGTTAAGCTGGCTCGATCTTCAAAGCTTGCATACAACAGGGAAATCACGCTACAAAGGTTTGATATTTAATCCCTATTGAATGATTCATATGTTTGATTATGTTTGCGATCCTATGATAGATGTTAGGAAATTGTTTCCTGAAATTCCGCTATATGCATCTTATAACTCTTTTAAAGTAGGTGTTTGAGTGATAAAGGGATCCTATTATGCTTAGGAGTCTAATTACCTTTGTCATAGAGTCTTGTTAGGAGTCTATCCTAGTACTAGTAGGATTAGGATATCCTAGTCCTAGTAGGAGTCTAATCACATAGCCGTGTGATTAGATAGGCGTGTTATTGTTAGTGTTTTTGTTTATCTTTTATGCTTTACTAGTTCTAATAGGTTTAGGTTATTATGTTTTAATAGTTCTACTAGGTTTCGGATAATTTGTTCATTATAAATAGGCTATTTCGGCCATCAATACAGAGGAGCTGATTTTGAGTTTATGATTTTCGAGTGCATGAGCATTGAAAGGTTTTGTTTGAACCAAACGCATAAATCGAGGTTTGTGTGCATCTCCTAGTTGCGGTTAGTGAGAGATCCTCTAGTTCTCGAGGGAACATATAGAGTACTATCCTGGTTACTTGTCTCGTTTCTCTTCTATTAATTCACAAAGTTCGAACCTTTAATTACTAAAACGTGAGATTAAAGCGCTTAAAGTATTGTTCTTGTTTTAAAGCTTCCGCAAACACATCAACACATCTGAGAAGAGCTTAAAGATAAACCTGTTTAACTTCTGGCCTTGGTTGATAATGAGATTGAGTAAGAGTTTAAAGGGCTTAAGCACCTCAAACTACCCTAAATGTGATGATGATTAAGCAAAACTTAGCAAGTTTGATCACGCTTACAAGCCCTAAAGATCCAAAAAAACACCTTTTTGCTTGATCGGTTTTGGTTTTCTATAAGTTTCTAGTAGTTATATTACTTAGAAAGGATATTTTATTAATCTTTGATGATTACATCACCCTTAATGATGTCATGGCTGAGTGAGGAGCTTAAGAATGCAAGAAAAACGGTCGAATAGTAAAGAATCCCACTGTAGACACATAATCGTGTCTCCCCATTTAGTACCCTATGATGACCAATACCCCGCTCCAATTGGTCCGGATTAAGGAAAGAATAAAGAACGAGTCTAAAATAAAATGTTTTAAGCCCAAAACCATTTTATAAACTCTTTTTATTAACCCATTTCCGAGCACCCTTTTTATAAAAGCCCACTTTCTAAAACGTTTTAAAATAACTTTTTAAAACCCATTTACGAAAACCTTTTAAAAATAGTCTTTTTTATGAAAGTCCAATTTTATAAAAAAAATCCCTTTTCTAGCCCAATTTAATTAATAGAATTAATTAACTATATTGGTTAGTTTTATTAATGAAAATATCTTTTACAAAAATAATCTTTTCCCAAAGTGTTTTTAAATAGGAAAAATTCACAGGAATAATCCAAACTATTGGGAGTCTTCTCAAATTAATCCCAACTATGGTTTATTCTGGTATAATCCCAACTTAATGGTACCCCTTTCCAAAATGATCCCATATGACCAGCTACCTGGTAAACAGGTTTAAAAAACAAATTTCTGTTTTTTACTTTTTATTTCACCCTTTCTCTCTCTTCTTCTCTTACCCACCACCTGACCACCCCCTCCATCTAGCCACACCTGCACCACCTAGACCGACGCCCCCACCTCCCCAAACCACCCTATTTAAACCATCTAGCCCCACTTGAACCGCCTCAACCTCCAACTGAAACCCACTCCTTATAAACCACCTTCACCAAAATACACCCATATAAACAACCTTTGACCCCCACCATACACAACCCAAAAACCACCATCATTAACCTGAGCACCGCTCCACCCAACCAAAAACCAGAACCAGCCTCGCAAAACCAACCCACCTCGTCGAACAACCTTGAAACCAAACCCTCCCTCATGAAAACCATCACCATCCACCTAAGAACCACCTTTGACCCTCGCTAACCATCCTTACCACCCCGAAAATCAAACCAAACCACCTAAAAATCACCACCTCCGGCCAATAAACCACCACCAAATCTTCCTCCTCCACCACTTGTACCTGACACAATCACCAAAGTGCCAAACATTCCTCGATCCACCATACCACCACTGCTAAATTTTTTACTTCCATCACCACCCACCCAACCACCAAATCAACCATTGCTTCAACAAAAGCTTAAAATGGTCAAATTCGATCATATAAACTTAAAACCTGCAGTTTATATGGTCGAAATCTACCATAAAAGTCCACAATTCGAGTGGTTGAGATGAAGATGTGGCAATTATGCAGCGGTATAGGAGTAAGGGGAAAGTGGGTGACGAGAGAAAAGAGAGAGGAGGCGGCGATGATGGTTGTCATATCTTCAGGTGGGAACGGGGGCGATTGTGGTGGTTGTCTGGTGGGTTGTTTTTGTTGACAGTAGTTGTGGAGGTGGTGATAGAAGACGAAGGACGAGGAAAAACACCGAAGGAAAGAGAATGGGGATGATGAAAAAGGGAAAAAAATGAAAGAAAAACTAGTAGAGATTTCTACCAGTCACAATGTGCCACGTGGTCTTTTTACTTGTTCAACTGGTATCTAGAGGTAATGGGATCATTTTGGGAAAATATATCCTATAATTTGGATTATACAAGAATAACTCATAGTTAGGATTAATATGGGAAGAACGACCACAGTTGGAATTATTGGTATGAATTTTTCCTTTTAAATATCTTTTATCTAACTATTTTCTAAAATCCTTTATGATAAAAATCTTTTAGAGACCTATTATCTTTCGGAAACCTATTACAATACAACTACCTACCTACACTATATAATCCCCTCCATCATACCTCACACGGCTAACTCATATGATCACCGTTTCACTCTCAAAACAACTCACCGCCTAATCTCACAGAGCTCTCATAATTCACGCCAACCAAAATCTCGCGGCACCTCTCACACACTACTCCATTCATCACACAACTCCATTCATCACACACCAATCAAGACCCCTAATTCATCATCATCACTCGGCATCTACATCATCACCTGATTCATAATCATTCATCACCTTCTATAATTTCCGAAAACCAAACAAACAAAGTCAACGTAAGAAAATCCTACTGCCAACCACATCTCACGCCACTAATACTCCTACACCTAGTCTTACAACAACAAGTCTACAAACAAATACAAGAACATTATTCTTACCCGACGCAAACACAAATCTTTTTAACCATTCGTTCAATAATTCAATCCAAGATCCGTACAAATCAACGACCCCGGACGGTGGTATAATTTCTGAGGGTTAACAAAATTAAGTACCTTTATTTTATTTATTTATTTATTATTATTTTCTTGAAGTTACTAACATTTTATTCATGATGTTGATTATTACTCGTCCTTGCGACTGTAAGTATTGTATATATTATACTAACTCCCTGCAGTATTTTATTTTCATATTTTTATTTATTTTTATAAACATATTATTTTCATGTCTGATTGCAATATTTATCACCTTGTATTTATTGTTAGTCAAGACCTAAATAAATGTTCTAACTAATTCAGATAACATGGACAACCTGCTAGGAACCCATTAATATTGATTGTCTAATAACATACCACTAAAAATTAGTCTTTTATGTGTTTCTTGAACCTACCTAGACTAAATATTTTTAGGGTGTATTAAAACGTTATATGATTGTTCTTTTGCATAAAATATGTTGTGAATCGTTATTTAGTAGAGGCCAGTAATGGGCAATATAGTTCCTGACTATATTGTACCCTCACCCCCGAACTCACTTTTTGGTTCCTGACCATCTATGGAGTCATGACGGGGAAATCTACATTGGATAATTTGTCCCTATGATTTTCCCATATCCAATTAGGTTTATGATTCTTCCTAAAAAGAATTGTTGGTGACTTCAAAACATATTTTTAATAAAACCTTAACAATGGGGTAGTCAAATAAACGCGCTTGTTTAGTTTGCTTGTCCAACAAGTAAGTTATATGCTGAACTTTCTTGTCTAACAAGTAAACTAGTTTCCCTTAGATGTTCTTCACTTGGAGACTTGTGCAACAATGTCTGAATTGGTCCTGTCTGAACCTGAGATTCGTTCCCGAACCTGCAAAAAGGGACCCACCCTGGAGGTTTGGGTGGTGGTTCCCCCTCCGAAGCTTAAGTCAGATATCAGGAGTTGTAAGGAGAAAGTAGAGATAGAGAGAGAAAGTGAGAGAGTATTTCTTCAGAGTAAGTTTACACTGCTTGCATTGAATGATCTTTCTCCTGATTTCAGGGGTATTTATAGTGATTGCAAGATGACAGCTAACCTTAAAAACTGCCCTAGAATAGTGGCATCTGATTGGCTAAGAAATCAGATCATAACACGTGGCAGACCATGATTTGTGAGAATTTACCAACCAATCACTTGCAGCCACCTTCAAAAGGTCGGGCTCTGACTAGCTGTTGGGCCAGAAAAGTAAGCCTTTTCCCCCAACTGAATACAACCCAAGGGATAAATCTTTTTCCTTGATTTATTAGGGGAGGACACATGTACGGCTCTGATGAGCCCAAGTGTCTAAGAAGGAACGTAGATTTTTAGGCTACAACATTTGCCCCTAAAAGGGTTTTCACTGTTGACCTATCTGACGGTTAATACCCTTTTACCAAGGTAGTTTATTCAAATTCAAAATAGAGGCAATGACGCGCCCTTTTCTGGGTTTTACCGGTCATAATCGACCGTTTTAAACTTCTTTCGGTCATCCTTAACCGGCTCAACGGGCTTCTTACCCCCCATATATATCTCTGGTGTGACCACATTAAATCATTTCACACCTTGAGAGAATTCTTCTAGAGAGAGAAGCTCTGCAAACTTTTCTAGAGAGAGAGAGAGATCGTCCAGTCTCAGCCTTCTTCACCGAATCGTCCAGACGTTTCATCAGGTATCTTTTCTTTGTTCTTTTTACTTCTCTTTATTCTTTATTTTTTCTTAGAAAATCAATAAAATGGAATCTTCTTCGCCAAATAATCCTAGTCGACCAAGAGCTTGTCATGACCCTAGAACCGATACTTCTTCTTCGGCACATTCTAGAGTTGGGCCTCTTCTGGCCGAGTATATATTTTTTGTGGTTTTGGCCGAGAAAGTCAGACGACCCAGTCTTTACCTGTGCAGGGTAACCTGGCGCGCGTCAAGCAAACGGCCCGTCTAAGACGAAAGGTAATAATCCCATCACATAGTTCAGACACGGAGGAATCAACTGGACGAGTTCCAGATGAGGCGAGGGAGGTCCAAAGTGCTGGGCCTTTGGGCGGCCCCCTTTCCCCTAACCGTAGTTTTGAAGATTCCCAAATAAATCCTGAAGCCAGTCCTTCTGGTCGGGACATCGATATGGAGGAAACTGGCGAGGATAATAACGGTAGTGACTCTGGCGTTGCCGATGAGTCGGACGAAGCCTCCACTACTTCGTCCGAGATTAGAAGACGCCTAGGTCCTATTTCTGACCCCGCATTCATTTTGGCCAATCGTAAATGGTTAGAAAAAATAGTACCGGACCCTAGTTATTTGTCCAATTTCATGCCCATGTCGGGCTTCTCTTTCATCATCCCTAATAAGGAGGCCACCATTTTGAGCGCTCCTACAAATCACTTCGCCGTCTACAAGCTAGCCATGGACGCGGGATTAAGGTTCCCCCTCCATGATTTTATAGAACAAGTGCTTCGCTATTACAACATCGGCCACAACCAACTGGCTCCTAATGCCTGGCACAACGTCCTGGCGTTCATAGTCGTCTGCGAGTTGTGCGGCCTGGCTCTCTCTCTCCAAGCCTTCACCCATATCCATTATGCGGCTAAGGTTCCCGGTGCCGTGGACGGAACGTGGCTCAGCATCTGTAACCGCCCTGGCTTTCTAACTACTTGGGGCAAGCCGTCGAAGATGCATGAATGGAAGGCCGACTTCATCTTCCTAAGAGCGGCCAACGACTCCGCCACGGAGGGCTACCGCTTCCATAACCGAGTCGTCACGAATACCGGACGAAAGCAGTCCTGGCTGGTTTTGGAGGACCATTATGACGAGGAGGTAGTGGAGTACTTTAGAATAAAGAAGTACTCCAGGCCCGACCAGAAATCCTTTAAAGGGCCAGCTAACTGGATACCCTTTAAGGAAATGTTTTACAGTGATGACTTCTTGGTCGCCGTCGGCTTGCGGTTGGCTGAAGATAGAGGTATACATTCAAATTCCCCAAGTAAAATGCTTCGTCCATAGCCCATATCGGACTAACCCTCTTTCATTTCTTTTTTGCAAACTCGGCCAGAACACGTCTCAAGCATTCTTGGACGGGGGATATAAGCATGTCTAAGTTTACAGACATTTTATGGAAGGAGTACGCCAAGAGCAGTGCTGAGAAGAGGGCGGAAACACTGGTAAATTAAAATAGTTTTTTTTTTTTGACGAGGATCATTCTGACTCGTCAAGGATTGACTTCCAGTCCTTGGACGAGAATCACCCAAAGAAGGAAGGCGTCCATGCTTGGACGGTCACTTTCTTTGGGCCATTCTCGTCTGAGATCTTGAACAGCCTTGGACGAGGACCGTTTGGGTTCGTCCAAGTTTGTTTCCATCCTTTGGACGAGAATCACCCGAAGAAGGAAGGCGTCCATACTCAGACGGCCACCTTCTTTTGGTCCTGCTGGTCAGCCTTGGACGAGGGTCACTCAGGCTCGTCCAGATTAATTCCTAATCCTTGGACGAGTATTACCCGAAGAAGGAGCGCGTCCATGATTGGACGGCCACCTTCTTTGGGCCCTTCTCATCTGAGGATCTGAGTTCCAATACCGGACGAGGATGTGATTTCCTGTCCTTAGACGAATAGCCTTCTAGTCCATCCAATTTTGGACGGCTTCCTTCTTCGCATCACTTTCGTCTTCGTGCGGGAACCACTTTGGACGAGATACCCTTAGAAAAAAGGGGTGTCCATTCTAGGACGCCTTCCTTCTTTGGGTGATTCTCGCCTGAAGCCTTATAAATATTTTATAGCTTTTGCTCTTTGGACGACCAGCATAATGACTTGTTCATTTGTGCAGAAAAATGCCCCTACAAACAAACTTCCGCCTGGGAAGTCATCCTCGTCCAAGAAGAGGCCTACAGCGGCTGCGGACCAGCCTCCAGCAAAAAAGCCTAAGGGCTTTACCAGGAAGAAGACGGAGAAGGCTACTCCTGCTGGTGGAGGAGTTGAGGAGAAAGCCATGTCTCCCCCGAAAGACAAGGTCCTTAAAGAGGAGCCTTCCGCTGCTGTCCCTGCCGAGGGGAAGAAGAGTTCTAACCCTGCTGGTCAGTTGGACGCTTTTCCTGTGGATTCTGCTGAAATCAAACCAGAGTCGGCCTTGGCTTTGGTTATTCCGGAGCCGGAGACGGCTACTGAGAACTACCCGTGCTTCAGGGGCTCGGTAGCGAAGCTGGTTTCGCAAATGCCACTAGCTGTTAGGACGGCCTCCATCTCGTATGGTGAGTCGTATTATCCAAATATAGTTTGGACGGTGCGGCGGACGGTCCATGAGTCCGTCCAATAGACAAGTCATTGTCTTACCCATCAAGATAACTGACTCCCCCCCTCTTTCAGATAAGGGCAAAGGCCCCGATTTACCCACAGCTACTCCCTCCCTAGACTCGGACGAAGAGTTTTCTGCTGCTTTTGCCAAGATGTCAAAAGTAGAACGAGATCGACTCAAGCAGGAGCTCTTCAAATGTTACCCTGAATCCTATATTAAGGGGTTGAGGGGAGCATCAGCCGGGCATGTGGGCTACATGTCACAACTTGCCGCTGAGGTATAACTTACTGCCATTTTTGTTTAATACTTGCACAAAACTGCTGTTTAATAACTCGTCTAATGACTTGCTTTGTTTTCATTGTTCCAGCTATTTGCTCGCAGCATGCTGACTGAGGAGTGGGCGAGAGAGCTTAGAAAAGAGAACAAGAACCTCGTCCATCTTGCTACGACGGCAGGCGACAAGGCCATCCATGACATTGAGATGGTTAATACCCTCCATCGTCAATCCCTGGAGGCCTTGGAGAAGAGATCAGCCCTCCTGGAATCCGAAAAGAAGAATTATCTTGTTACTATCAACCAGTTGTACACGGAACAAGACCGACTGAAAATGGCCTTAGACGCCGTCGCAGCTGAGTTGAAGGGCGAAAAGGATATTGTTCTTCTGGCCGCCGCCCAACTGAGGAGGGAGAATATCATCCTAAGGGCGAAGAATGCCCGTATGCAAAAGGAAGCGGCCCAGGCCTTTAACGACGCCAAAGAAGGCTTGGCTCAAGTCGTCGAGACGTCGAAGACCGGGCCGTCAAGGCTTTTGAGATCTTTGGCCGAGCCTAGTGATGTTACTAGCTTCGTTCGCCGTGCCGGAGTTTCAACGGAGCGTTCATCGTGCCATGGTACGTGCCGAGGAGCCTCCGGAATTCTTAGACTCGGACGACGAGGCTGTGTTCGAGGAAGAAACTCTTGAAGACGACCAAGAAACTCGCACTGAAGATGATGCCTAGTTTTAGGTTTATTTTCCCAAGTTTCTTGGCTTGTTTGCCGTCGTAGCTTTGTCTCTTCTAGTCTTAAGCTGTAAATTTTTGCCAGATATATATGAAGAGACTTTTTGCCAATTGCTTGTCCTTTCTTTTCTTGTACTTCAATTTTTATCAAGTATAAAATGAGCCTCGTCCTGAATGTTGGACAATCTACACACATGTTTAAGGAAAGAGCATCGTCCTTGTCTTCAGACGATCGTGAATCTTTCCAAAATGTAGCCAAGTACAAGGCGAGACTCGTCCTGGAACTTTGGATGGTTTGCAAAATAAGGATAGGGAAAGATTGTCAGCCTTGCCCTTGGACGATCGTTAATCTCTAAAAAGTAGCCAAGTACATAGTGAGATTCGTCCTGGAACTTTGGACGGTCTGCACATTCAGACGAGTCTTGCCCCAAGAGGGGAAGCGGCCAATACATATCGGTTTTATGGACGAGCCACGCTTTAGCCGTTTTTCTCGAGTTGGTAATACTCGTTCTGAAGTAGCGAACCATTACAAGGGCATCTATTGCCTAGTTCGTCCTGGTCTTTGGACGACCTTTCGCTTTAGCTCGTCCTATAGGCTCGTCTTATCCCCCCCTTCTTGGGCTTAGCTCAACCGTACATTATGGACGGGCCATGGTCCAAGAAGGAGAGCGGCCAACATTGGCCAAGCCTGCTGAAATTGCTAAGGACGAGCTTTAGATACATGTTCAAACCATGTCTTAGCCGGCTTCCTTGAGGGAGCAACACTCGTCAGGAAGTAGTGATCCCTTACTAGGGTCTTTACTACTTAGCTGACCGTGTATTTGAAAGTAAGTATCCTTTACTAAGGGCTTATTTCAGGTCAGCTTTCTCTTAGAGACTTTGACGTTTCTCTTACTAGAGATTCTTGTCAATTTTTGGCCATTTATGTGTTTTTAACTTTTAGGTTATTGCACTTTGGCCGGTCTCTTCGAGGGAGTGATGTTCGGCAGAGCAGTGAGCATTTTTTGACGCTCTATTATTCTTTGTAATTTTGTCCAAGTTATTGTCACTTTTAGATTAATAACTGATTTAATGCCCCAAAGTGAACCAACTTGGTAAAAAATAAACAAAGGTGATAAGTAGGAATTGTATTATATGAATTTTGCTTGACTAAATGCCAAGATACATGTATATAATTCTTTTTTTCTCTTTCATGTGCCGTGGCACTTTGGAGTGATTACAAACTACTAGCCGGTTTCCTGGCGATTAACTGAGTTAGATGTGGTACTTCTTCAGAGTGTCTGAGTTCCAAGTGCGCTGTATTGGTCGTCCATCCAGATCTTGGAGACGAAAGGTTCCGCTTCGCACTTCTTGGACAATCAGATAGGGTCCTTCCCAATTTAGTGTTAGTTTCCCCAGTTCTTTAGCTCGTCCAACCGCCTCCATCTTCCTTAGAACCAGATCCCCCACCTTGAGTGGTCGTCTAGCGACTCTCTTGTTAAAATCCCGAGCCATTCGCAGCTTGTACAATTGCATTCTTAGCAAGGCATTGCCCCTGACTTCTGGTACTTGATCCAAAGCCGTGCGCAATGCAGCCTAGTTGGCATCTTCCGTGTACATCATGACTCTTAGGGTGGGTTCTTCAATTTCAATGGGTAAGACGGCTTCAGTGCCATAAACTAACATGAAGGGTGTCTCCCCTGTAGAATTTTTGGCGGTTGTTCTGATGGACCATAAGACTAGCTGTAGTTCTTCAACCCATTGTCCCTTGGCATTATCCAACTTCCTTTTTATTCCATTGGATAAAATCTTGTTGAAGGACTCTACTTGCCCATTGGCTTGTGGGTGGGCGGCTAACGGCGAAGTGAGCTTTGATTTCTCTTTCTGCCAACCAATCTTTCAGCTTAGGTGTTTCGAACTGTGGACCATTATCAAAGACGATGGACTGTGGCATGCCAAAACGAGTTATAATATTTTTCCAAATAAAGCCCTTGACGTCGCTCGTTGTTATACCCCTCATGGCTTCAGCCTCTATCCATTTAGTGAAGTAGTCCACAGCTACTATCACAAACTTCTTTTGCCCAGCGGCCACCGGGAAAGGTCCTAAGATATCCATGCCCCATTTGTCAAAAGGCAGAGGGAACAAGATGGGACTTAAGTAGTTGGACGGCTTCTGATGCAGATTTCCATGCTTCTGACAACTGTCGCACTTCTTTGCATAGACGAGGGCGTCCTCCTTTAAGGTAGGCCAGTAATACCCCGTCCTTAAAGCCTTTTCTCCCAATGCTCTTCCCCCAATGTGAGATGCACAAGCCCCTTCATGGAGTTCCTTCAGAACCTCTAGGCCATCTTCTCTGGTGATGCACTTGAGGAGAGGACGATTGAATGACTTCTGGTAAAGGGTCTCATCCCACAGCTCAAACCATTTGTCTCGAGCCTTCACATACTTGGCTTCTACAGGGTCTGAAGGCAGCCGTCCTGTCTTCTTGTTTTCTATTATAGGCTCCATCGAAACTGCCCCCTCGGCTAAGAAACATTATTTGCTCTTGGTCAATACTCTTTTCTGACCTTGGCCAATTTTGAGAGAGCGTCAGCTTGATGATTTTCTAACCTTGGCACTTGGTCGAGAACAAATCGTTTCAAAGGCTCAATCTCATCTTTGATCAGACGCATGTTTTTCCCATCGCTGCTTCTTTACATTCAAAGTCTCCATTGACTTGACTGACGACCAAGAGAGAGTCCGATTTGGCCTCAATTTCAAGAGCTCCTGCCGCTTTACACATTTTGATTCCAGCTAGAAGTGCTTCGTATTCAGCTTCGTTATTAGACGCTTGGAATTGGAATCTTAGCGCATATTCAAACTTGTCTCCTTCTGGAGATTGAAAAATAATTCCTGCCCCACATCCATTGACAGTGGACGATCCATCAACCATGAGCGTCCAATGCTTCCTCCCTTCAGCCGGATCAAATATTGGTTCTATAGTTGTCCGAGTAAGCTCAACTATAAAATCTGTCAAGGCCTGCCCCTTAATGGCTTTCCTTGGTTCAAATGATATATCAAACATGTTAAGCTCAACAGCCCATTTCAACATCCGTCCAGCGGCTTCCATCTTTTGCAAAACTTGATTCAAGGGTTGGTCAGTATAGACGAGTATACTGTGAGCTAAGAAATAAGGCCTTAACTTTCTGCTGGCCATGACGAGGGTCAATCCAAACTTCTCGACTGGAGTGTACCTATTTTTCGCATCCTTGAGCACATGGCTCACAAAGTATATTGGCACTTGCACGGATTCTCTTTCAGCTAGCAGGACAACACTCATAGCCTGAGTGGACACAGCCAAGTATACAAACAGTTTCTCCCCCTCGGCTGGACTGACTAACCTAGGCTGCTGTCGAAGGTGATCCTTGACTTGCTGAAGCGCCTGCTCAGCTTCTGTTGTCCACTCAAACTTGGCCTTCTTCTTGATAGTAGCGAAAAAGTGATGGCACTTGTCGCCCGACTTAGACAAGAATCGTCCAAGAGCAGCTAAGCAACCCGTCAATTGTTGAACTTCCTTTATCTTTGACGGGGATTTCATGTCTAGAATAGCTTGGATCTTTTCAGGGTTAGCTTCTATTCCCCTTTGATCTACTAAGAAGCCTAGGAACTTTCCCGACAAGACTCCAAAGACACATTTGCTGGGGTTCAATCTTAGCTTGTATTTTCTGAGAGTTTCTAAAGTTTCTCTCAAATCCCCAACATGATCTTCCTCTTGCCGACTCTTGACTATCATATCATCAATGTATGCTTCCATGTTTCTTCCCAACTGTGGCTGAAGACAGTGTTTATCAATCTTTGAAAGGTGGCCGGCGCATTACGGAGGCCAAAAGGCATCCTCAGCCAGCCATACAGCCCTTTCTCAGTAATGAAGGACGTTTTGTCCTGATCCTCTGTCCACATGGGAATCCGGTGAAAGCTCGAGTATGCATCCATAAAGCTTAACAAAGCATGGCCTACGTGGAGTCCACCGGTCGATCCAACTTAGGCAAGGGGAAACTGTCCTTCGGACAAGCCTTGTTGAGATCAGTGTAGTCCACACACATTCTCCAAGTGCCATTAGGCTTTGGCACCATGACTACATTCGCTATCCATTCGGGATAATAAGTCTCTTTGATGAATTTTGATTCCAACAACTTCTGAACTTCCTGGTCGACCGCCTGGTTCCTGGCCGGTCCTAAGTGCCTTTTCTTTTGACGAACAGGTTTTAAACTTGGATCGACATTCGGTAGGTGGACGGCTATCTCTCGGATCGATTCCGGGCATTTCTTCAACACAATAAGCAAAAACGTCTTGAAATTCTTTCAGCAAACTGATTAAAAGGTCTCTCAAATCCGGAGAGAGTGAAGACCCAATCTTGAGGGTTCTTTCTGGACGAGCTTCATCCAAACAGACATCTTCTGGAGCTTCCACCGGCTCACGGTCGTTCTTGTGCCGGCCCATAATAGCCATCACCTCCTCAGACGAGGATGGCTCCTCCTTGACGAGCTCATACTTCCTTTTTTTGCTAGGGAGAAGTTCAGACGTTTTCCTGGAGGGAGCGGCAGGCGTCTGAGGACTCTCAATTGCCATCTTCAACGAGGCCACTTGGTCCCTTACAATTTCAGACGTTTTCCTTTCGCCAGCAACTCTCGTCTTAACTTTCCCAATTTCAGACGTTTTCCTTTCGTCACCGATCTTCGTCTGGTCTTCATTGTCTGCTGTCCATGACGACGGCTTGAGGGTAGTGAGGTAACATTCCCTAGTCGCCTGCTGATTTCCATACAAGCAGCCAATTTTGCCATTATCACACTCAAACTTCATAAGGATCAAGTGAGTGACTATTACAGCTTTAACATGATTCAGAGTTGGCCGTCCAAGTATGACATTGTAGGCTGTCAAATCTCGGACTACCAAGAACTTGATAAACGAGTCCTTGAGGTCTCCTTTTCTCCCACTCGGACGGGCAAAGTAACAGTTCCCATAGGATGAATGAATCCTCCCCCAAACCCAATGATGGGATGGTGAACGGGAACCAAGTTCTTTTCATCAAACTTCAATCTGGACAAGCAATCAGCGCTAATGATGTCTGTTGAGCTTCCGGTGTCAATCAGAATTCTTCTTACTCTCAAGTTTGTTATCTTCATTTCTACAACCAAAGGGTCATCATGGGGAGTTCTCAGCTTCCCCCGATCTTGTTCACTAACTACCACTTTTGGGAAGGGCTCGGCCATTGTCTGATCAGCTAGTAAGACTTGGTCGAGCTCCCTGAGGTAGTTTTTGTACCCTCTATTGGTTGGTCCTCCAGCAGCAAACCCTCCTGAAATTACAAGGACAACATCCTCGTCCGTGCTTTCACTCTCTTTCTTCTTAGTCTGCCGATCATCCTTCCTCTGAAACTTCCTTCCCCCTTGAGGCAAATAGGAGTTCATCTCTCCTTTTCGAGCTAGATCCTACAAAGCCCTCTTAAGGTGCTTGCATTCATTGGTCTCATGACCGCAGTCCTTGTGAAAGTGACAGTATTTGCTCTTGTCCCTATTTCTGTAAGGAGTCTTCATCTCAGTTGGAGCCTTCACCTAATATTGGTCCTCTATCTCCATGAGAATGGAGTATTGGTCCTTCTTTGAATCGATGGGGTTGGATGAAGAAGGCTCGATTCCTTTCTCTTGCTTCTTCTGGACGAAGTAGTGGTTGAGGTAATTGCCCAAGTCTCGGCCTTTTTGGGGTTGCTCTTTTTTGGCTGAGCAACCTCTTCAGGCTTCTTGGACTCGGGGTGCTTTGCCTCAGCACATACTTTAGTGGCGTGTATAAATGCTTTGGCTTCCCTTAATGCCTCGGCAAGAGTGGTGATTTTCTTCTTAACAAGATCGAACTTAAAACTTCCTGGCCTTAGTCCCCTGATAAAGGCGTTAAAGACCAGGAATTTTGATTCCAACAACTTCTGAACTTCCTGGTCGACCGCCTGGTTCCTGGTCGGTCCTAAGTGCCTTTTCTTTTGACGAACAGGTTTTAAACTTGGATCGACATTCAGCCGGTGGACGGCTATCTCTGGATCGATTCCAGGCATTTCTTCAACACAATAAGCAAAAACGTCTTGAAATTCTTTCAGCAAACTGATTAAAAGGCCTCTCAAATCCGGAGAGAGTGAAGACCCAATCTTGAGGGTTCTTTTACGGACGAGCTTCATCCAAACAGGACATCTTCTGGAGCTTCCACCGCTCGGTCGTTCTTGTGCCAGCCCCATAATTGCCATCACCTCCTCAGACGAGGATGGCTCCTCCTTGACGAGCTCATACTTCCTTTTTTTGCTAGGGAGAAGTTCAGACGTTTTCCTGGAGGGAGCGGCAGGCGTCTGAGGACTCTCAATTGCCATCTTCAACGAGGCCACTTGGTCCCTTACAATTTCAGACGTTTTCCTTTCGCCAGCAACTCTCGTCTTAACTTTCCCAATTTCAGACGTTTTCCTTTCGCCACCGATCTTCGTCTGGTCTTCATTGTCTGCTTTGTCCATGACGACGGCTTGAGGGTAGTGAGGTAACATTCCCTAGCCGCCCGTGATTTCCATACAAGCGACCCAATTTTGCCATTATCACACTCAAACTTCATAAGCATCAAGTGAGTGACTATTACGGCTTTAACATGATTCGAGTTGGCCGTCCAAGTATGACATTGTAGGGCTGTCAAATCTCCGGACTACCAAGAACTTGATAAACAGAGTCCTTGAGGTCTCCTTTTCTCCCACTCGGACGGGCAAAGTAACAGTTCCCATAGGATGAATGAATCCTCCCCCAAACCCAATGATGGGATGGTGAACGGGAATTAAGTTCTTTTCATCAAACTTCAATCTGGACAAGCAATCAGCGCTAATGATGTCTGTTGAGCTTCCGGTGTCAATCAGAATTCTTCTTACTCTCAAGTTTGTTATCTTCATTTCTACAACCAAAGGGTCATCATGGGGAGTTCTCGGCTTCCCCGATCTTGTTCACTAACTACCACTTTTGGGAAGGGCTCGGCCTTTGTCGATCGCCTAGTAAGACTTGGCCGAGCTCCCCGAGGTAGTTTTTGTACCCTCTATTGGTTGGTCCTCCAGCAGCAAACCCTCCTGAAATTACAAGGACAACATCCTCGTACGTGCTTTCACTCTCTTTCTTCTTAGTCTGCCGATCATCCTTCCTCTGAAACTTCCTTCCCCCTTGAGGCAAATAGGAGTTCATCTCTCCTTTTCGAGCTAGATCCTCCAAAGCCCTCTTAAGGTGCTTGCATTCATTGGTCTCATGACCACAGTCCTTGTGAAAGTGACAGTATTTGCTCTTGTCCCTATTTCTGTAAGGAGTCTTCATCTCAGCTGGAGCCTTCAGCTAATATTGGTCCTTTATCTCCATGAGAATGGAGTATTGGTCCTTCTTGAATTCGATGGGGTTGGATGAAGAAGGCTCAGATTCCTTTCTCTTGCTTCTTCTGGACGAAGTAGTGGTTGAGGTAATTGCCCAAGTCTCGGCCTTTTTGGGGTTGCTCTTTTTTGGCTGAGCAACCTCTTTAGGCTTCTTGGACTCGGGGTGCTTTGCCTCAGCACATACTTTAGTGGCGTGTATAAATGCTTTGGCTTCCCTTAATGCCTCGGCAAGAGTGGTGATTTTCTTCTTAACAAGATCGAACTTAAAACTTCCTGGCCTTAGTCCACTGATAAAGGCGTTAAAGGCCACCCCTGCATTAAGATCTTGAATCTGAAGGGCTTCTAGATTGAATCTCTTAACAAAACTCCTAAGAGCTTCTTTAGGTCCTTGGACGACCTTACCCAAGTGCATGCTTGTTTTTTGCTCTTGCTTATTGGCAACAAAGTGACAAGTAAATAAGAAACTGAGTTCAGTAAAATTGTTGACTGAATTGGGTGGAAGATTGTTGAACCACTTCTGTGCTACTCCCTTCAGAGTTGCTGGGAAGTTCTTACACCACATAACATCATCCACTCCTTGGACGTACATCTGATACTTGTAAGCGGATAGGTGATCGGCTGGATCTGTTGTTCCATCAAAAGGTTCTATAGTAGGGAGTTTAACCTTTGGGAATGGGGGCGCCTCCATGATCCTGGCCGAGAATGGAGTGGGCCAGTTAATCCGGAGGGCTCCCAACTGTCCCTCGATGGGTACGAACTCCTTACGATATTCCTTTATCACAGGATCAGATGAAGTGTTTGCAGGGGCTGGACGTCTATAAACTATGGGCTGAACCACCGTCCTCTCTTGTCTTGGATGAGCAAGAGAGAGGCTTAAACTTCGTCCTTCCGTTCTGGACGGTAACCTCAAAGGAGGGTCCTTCAAGTATGGTGTAGAACCTGTCGCCGACCGTTGTAATGCAGCCGCTTTCTTCGCCTCTAGATACTCCCTGACATCTGTTTCCATTCGGCGCCCGCTTGGAAAAAACCGATCCAGGGGTCCCGACCACCGTGTTCCGGTCCATCTTCCTTCGTTGTTCACTTGCCTTACATTCGCTTTACTCTGGCCGTCCTCTTAGAGAGTTCCCGACGAACAGTCGACTAGGACCTGGACGATTTTCTTGGGAACGTCCCCTAAGAGGAGCTAGATTGTTAGCGGCTGGCTCAGGGTTAAGATGGAAAAACAGCATGTTGCTCTTGATCTGTTCCTGGATCACGGCTATCATCTTAGTCTGAAAATCATTCAAGACGTTCTCAAGATGGGCAGCAGTCACTGGACGTTCAAGATTCTCTCCGTATAACGAGCACTTGGCTTTGTCCAGGGACATTGATAATGGACGGGGGTCTATCCCTTCCTCGAGGCGGTCTCTCATGATCTACTGTGTCTTCGACATTGACCTGAAAACTTTGATTTCTAGCCACATTGGACGACTGACAGTCAGTCATCGTTGCGTCTCCCCACAGACGGCGCTACATGTTTAGTATGCTTGTCCAACAAATAAGTTATAGGCTGAACTTTCTTGTCTAACAAGTAAACTAGTTTCCCTTAGATGTTCTTCACTTGGAGACTTGTGCAACAATGTCTGCATTGGTCCTGTCCCGAGCCTGAGCTTCGTTCCCGAACCTGCAAAAAGGGACCCACCCTGGAGGTTTGGGTGGTGGTTCCCCCTCCGAAGCTTAAGTCAGATATCAGGAGTTGTAAGGAGAAAGTAGAGATAGAGAGAGAAAGTGAGAGAGTATTTCTTCAGAATAAGCTTACACTGTTTGCATTGAATGATCTTTCTCCTGATTTCAGGGGTATCTATAGTGATTGCAAGATGACAGCTAACCTTAAAAACAGCCCTAGAATAGTGGCATCTGATTGGCTAAGAAATCAGATCATGACACGTGGCAGACCATGATTTGTGAGAATTTACCAACCAATCACTTGCAGCCACCTTCAAGGGGGGGCTCGACTAGTTGTTGGGCCATAAAAGTAAGCCTTTTCCCCCAATCGAATACAACCCAAGGGATAAATCTTTTTCCTTGATTTATTAGGGGAGGACACATGTACGGCTCTGATGAGCCTAAGTGTCTAAGAAGGAACCGTAGATTTTTAGGCCACAACAGCGCTCACACCGCGTGTAGGCATTAAAGGAATTAAAAATCCACGCCTACAATTTGGCGACTCCACTGGGGAGGATTTTAAAAAATTAATTTTTTTTAAATGAGTGGGTGAAACTTGAAAAATACGATTCATTCTTATTTTATGCCTTAGAATAATATACAGTTTTGCATGTGCATGGCTATTGTTCAGCCACCATAAGGACAATCTACCTTGCCTCATTAGCACATGTTCTATGTGTGAGGTCACCCCCGGGGGGTTTGCGCTTTGTCCTTCCAAAAAGCTTCCTGAGCGATAGTGTTGGATCTTAGTTATATGCATACCTACCCAATCATGGCATTGTTCTCTTGTTCCTGACTTGAGACTGGAGTGCGTCTTACACGTGGCCACCTCTTTAAGCAGGTGTACGAAGCGTGGGATCAATCTCTTAGTCATGGACCTTTTTAAGCCTTAACCTAAACCTGACCATAGTTTCAAACGTAGAACTTGACTTTAGGTTGGAACTTTGCATATTATACTATTTGTGCATATTTGTGTGTGTGGGTTATTCAATTTTTCGTATTGTTGGTGTTTCAATTCAAAATCTCAAACGAATTTACGTGACCGAAAAATGAAGAAACGAATTTCCAAATGCATGTCGCAGGCTGATGTGCGTCAAGCGCAACTAATCAGCGTGTCACGCTTCTGGCGTGCGCTCCGCGCAGCTAGTTTGCGTCCCACGATCAATTCTTGCGTCCCGTGCAGTGATCTGCGTCTAACGCAGTTCATCCATGCGTTGTGCACGCTATCCGCGTGTCCCCCTCTTTTTCCCATGTTCGACGTACTCGATTGCTTGCTTGCTTCTTACCCACATGTCGTTCCAAATTGTTCATGTTTCTTGTGATTCTAGGATATCTAATATTCTATTTTCCTATCTTTTTTTTACCACCTTTTTTTAGTTCTAAAAAAACTCATTTCAAAAAAATAAAATATTTTCAATCTCGAATCTCCTATCTATTTCGAAAATTCTATCCCCATCCTTTTTTCGAAAAAATATCTTTTTCTTTTGAAATCCATCTCCATCTTTTTCAAGGTATATCACCTATCTTTTTTCGAAAATTTATTCTCCTATCTTTTTTTAAAAGTTCATCCCATCTTCGATCTCTTATCTACTTCAAAAATTCTATCTCCACCTTTTTTTTCACAAAAAAAATCTATATCTTTTTTCCTATGTCATATCTTTTAAAAAAAATTCATCCTTTCATGTATATTTTCCATCTTTTCATGTGTACATCAATGAAGATTTCTTTTTTTAGTGTCCATCTTGTTGTAAAAGTCTCATCCACCTAGGAATTCTAACTCCACTAGAAGTCCATCTAGCTCATATGTCTAGGTTCATCCATTTTCACTCCATTTAGAGTTCTTAATCCCGTCTATCTTTGTCCATGTTAGGAGTCTTCATTCGCATGAGTGCCATCCATTTTAGAAGTCTATAATCCATAGAAAGTCCATGCATAATAGGAGTCTAAGTCCATTAAAATTCTGTCAATCTTAGGAGTCTAAATCCATTAGAATTCCATCCATTTTAGGAGTCTAGGTCCACTAGAGTTTCATTCACTTTAGGAGTCTAGGCCCACTAGAGTTTCATGCACATTAGGAGTCTAGCATCCTTGAAAGTCCGTCAAATCTAGGATTCTCACATCATTAGAAGTCTGTCAAGTCTAGGACTACATTCACACTAGAATTCATTTGCATTGCATAATCCATCATTCATACACTTCATGCATAACTAGAGTTGTTAGGCATTTAGAAGTCTCATTGCATCCCTACTTTCTATTCCATTTCATGCATTCCGCATTTAGTAGTCCTGAACTACAAGCGATCTGATTTCCTCTTTTGGGATATGTAGGCAGCCTTTACAGGTTCGAACGCATAAATTGAGTCATGCATCCAAAAAAGTCATTCATACATGCATTAAGTCTAGGTGCATTGAAAAAAAAATCAAAAAAAAATTCATCATGCATATAGGATATTCAGATTTGTTCCTAGAAGCTCAACTTTTAAACAAACATATATTCTTTCATTCCATTTCTCTCTCTCCATCATCATGCTATCTCTAAATCTCCTCTGATGATCTATGTAGAAATCAAGTAGTCCATCGAATAATGAGCAACAACTTGCTGAAATGGCTAGAGCTTTAGCCAAGCTGTCCAGGATGATGGAAGAAATAGCTATAAGGCTTGAGAAGATCGAGTCTGATGAGTCTCCTGGATTCAACAAGACAATGGAGAGTGTTGTTCATAGGGTAACCAATGCAAATTCCTATTTTGAGCCCATTGATAACACCAAACTGAAAGGGAAACTTCCTAAAGAGTTCTCTACAACTAACATCCCTAAATTTAAACCAACCGATAATCCAAAATATCATTTAAGGAATTTTCATGCAACCATGATCATCAAATCGGTTGACCCTGAACTTTACCCAATGGTATTCCCGATGTCGTTGGACCCAATATGTCAGAATTGGTTCTATTCCCTAGACTCCAAGCAAACTAAAACTTGGGAATGCATCACTATTGCTTTCATGAAACAATATGAGTCGAACGCACAAATGCAAACCTCCCTTAGAGAACTCGAGGTTCTTAAACAAGGTGAAAATGAAGGTTTTACCACTTATCTGAATTGGTGGAGAGAGAAATCAGCCCATATGGTATCAAGGCCTACAGAAAAAGACTTGGTACGAATATTCGTTTCTAACCTCCTCCCTAAATACAAAATACTTGGGTCTTGATAGCTTCGCAAGAGTATATGATGTGGGTATCCAGATTGAGAATGATTTGCTGAAAAATACCAGAAGATAATGACCTCAATGTCATAGAAGTAGACATATCTCCGAGCCCAATCACTCATTAAGACATTTGGACTCGCTTAGGTCCAATCAGCACGAAAAAATTACACTTCTTCTCTTTTCATGTAGAAAGAGACCTCATGAAGATCGAAACAATGAAGTTGTCTCGTCACGTGAAGTAGGAGTCTAGACTTATGATTTCATTTTCTGTTTCATTTCTCTTATATTTCCCAGTCTAATATAGGATTTTCCCTCTTATTGCATGTACTCATAATTGTCAATCAATAAATGAGTATTTCTTTTCTAACCTTGAACTAATGAGCATCAATGAAAATCACGATTGTCGCAATGAATTTATAATTCTCATGACTATTCTAATAAAGGCAATGAACAACTGGCATACATAAAAGAGGCATCCCTTCACTACAACTATTTCTCCATTTCAACTCAAATGCATAACACCCCTTTCCCTCTAACCTACCTTAGTGGAGGTACACTTGACATCAATTCAATGTAAAGGGCAAGTAAAAAAAAGAGAGCAATAAAAAAAAAAAAAAAAAGCAACCTCGATACAAAAAAGTGCAAAATATAAAAAAGAAAGAAGTGTTGCAAATAAGCCCATTAATAGCTTTGTCAAAGGTATTTTCTCAACCGGCAACCAGCCACATTGCATTCCAATAAGCCATAAAAGACAAACCAAAGCCCGCTAGGTCGAAAACCCATAAGGGCGACTTAGGCAAAAGTCAAGGCACCTTCTCATTCACTTGGCCTGAACTACGAATAGTCTGATTCTGCTAAAGATACGTAGGAAACCTCACCCTGAGGTCCGACCGCTTTAAACCAAACCAAACCTACATCATTATCCACCCTTGCCAAAGACCTCTTCCAAATCAATGATTAATTCAATACTTAATTCATTGCAAATGGCTCCAAAGCAAAATGCTCGACCGCCAATTAAAATGTTAAGAGCTACGACTGGCCTGATTCCATCATGGATACGTAGGCAACCTCTTTTGAAGCCCGGCCATTTTAATTCACAACATATTTTAAAGGCTCGCCTAGGCCCATGAGAAAAGTGCGATCTCTCAAATCATGAATTTTCAATGCTCATCCACTACCCTTAGAACTAGACTGGGATTTGAACCTGCATCATTAGCCTACCTTATTGCGTGAGTCAAGTCATTATGACTCCACCTTTTTCTAATTCTTATCCCTTCCTTTTTCTAAGCCACATTATCGCTTCTAAGCCAACCTTAGCATAACCTTTCAACACTCAGCGCTATGACCGCGCCTCATCCCTTGAGTGTTCTTTTCTTTGACCTTCCTTGTCTTTTTCACCTTAGGAACCCTATATGGAATCTTCGTCGAAACTTTCGCTAAGCGTGACGATATATGTTCAAAATCAAGCAATCAAGCTGAGTACTTCATCAAATCCATCTTACTGGAGGCTTCATCACTGGTCCATCCAGAAAATCACAGGCTCCAAGTCCAGACATATTGTAATAAGGACTTCATTACGAGTCCATGCACGACATCTTATCTTGGGTTTTAAAACCCACACTGATACAAGATCGAACCTACTCTATGGGCTCACTTAGGCTCTTGGCATACAAAACTCGAAGCATATACAACTCAAGCGCTACAAAAGCTCGTTCTATAATGTATTCCGAATCGAACATATAATCCATTGACTACATAGAAGATCATTAGGCTCCATGTGTACCTTGACAAGGATTTCATTACGAGTCCATACAAAATATTGTGGGCTCCAGATCTATACGAAATCCTAACTGTTTTATGGGCTCACTCAGGTCCGTAACAGCTACAACACACTTCGAATCAAACATAACCTACGCGGATCATCCTTAGGGGCTTCCCATTTCTCCTATTTCAAAAACAATTTTCTAAAACGAAAATTTGAGCTTCTAATGGAACGATCAAATCATCAAATCATATCATTTGCATTAGTGTCATATCTCTGCATTAGTGTCACATCTCTGCATTTGCATTACATATCTGCATCATCCAATATTGGTGTCAAGCATCGCATCGGTCGTCCTTAGCCATAGGATTCTAGCGTGAATAGTGAGTCGCACACACATACACATACATGTCTGCACACACGATAGCATATGCAAGTCGAGTCAAGTCAAGCCAAAGTCTAGTCAAGGCAAGTCGAGTCAAATCAAGTCAAGTCATATCCTATCCATACACTAGCACCCACATCACGGGACACATGCATGTCCCCTAGGTGTTTGTTTGTACATCTGTGTGTTATTTGTATTTGCAGGTACCTAATATTAAACGACTCTATAAGAGTTATACTCTGCCAAGGGCTGCGGACCATTACAAATTAGCAACAAGCGCTATATATATGGTGCGTCCAGCGCACCGACAATATTGTGCCACATGCAGCAAGTTGCGATCAACGCAGCATACCACGCCAAGCGCGGGCTTATGCGTCTGGCGCACAGTCCTGTACAACACGCTTGGGGGCTTCTTAGCCAGGTAGAGCCTACATGCTCAACTATATGTGAATTCCAATGTTCGTTACGACATTGCGCGCGATAATTCAACGAACTTTCAAAAGTTGGCAAAAACGCAACCTTGCCACTCTACGAATCAACAACAACGATTGCCTTGGAATAGGACAAACATTCCACAACGATTGCCTTGGAATAGGACAAACATTCCACAACGATTGCCTTGGGATAGGACAAATATTCCATAACGATTGCCTTGGGATAGGACAAACATTCCACAACGATTGCCTTGAAATAGGACAAACATTCCACAACGATTGCCTTGGAATAGGACAAACATTCCACAACGATTGCCTTAGAATAGGACAAACATTCCACAACGATTGCCTTGGGATAGGACAAACATTCCACAACGATTGTTGTGGAATAGGACAAACATTCCACAACGATTGCCTTGGAATAGGACAAACATTCCACAACGATTGCCTTGGAATAGGACAAACATTCCGCAACGATTGCCTTGGAATAGTTTAAACATTCTGCAACGATTGCCTTGGAATAGGACAAACATTCCGCAACGATTGTCTTGGAACAGGACAAACATTCCGCAACAATTGCCTTGGAATAGGCCAAACATTCCGCATCAATTGCTCTACACATATTGCCTTGGAATAGGCCAAAAACTCTACCCCGACATGAGCCGGATCATAATAGCTCATGATTCTTTTTCCCATATATCATTTCATTTTTTCAAATTTACAATTATTTTGCGAATATGTTTCACCCATGTCTGTTCCCGAAGCTTTTGCTTGTTTTGCAGGTACCGGCGCAAAAGAGTGATTTTGGATTACAGAGCATCTAGAATCATTCTCCGTCCCGACACGTATACTTTGACTTTCGGTTTTACAAACCTCAGTCAAAGTGGGGGCTTCTGTAGACACATAATCGTGTCTCCCCATTTAGTACCCTATGATGACCAATACCCCGCTCCAATTGGTCCGGATCAAGGAAAGAATAAAGAACGAGTCTAAAATAAAATGTTTTAAGCCCAAAACCATTTTATAACCTCTTTTTATTAACCCATTTTCGAGCACATATTTATTTATTATTATTTTCTTGAAATTACTAATATTTTATTCATGATGTAGATTGTTACTCGTCCCTGCGACTGTAAGTATTGTATATATTAAACTAACTCCCTGTAGTATTTTATTTTCATATTTTTATTTATTTTTATAAACATATTATTTTCATGCCTGATTGCAATATTTATCACCTTGTATTTATTGTTAATCAAGACCTAAATAAATGTTCTAACTAATTCAGATAACATGGACAACCTGCTAGGAACCCATTATTATTGATTGTCTAATAACATACCACTAAAAATTAGTCTTTTATGTGTTTCTTGAACTTACCTAGACTAAATATTTTTAGGGTGTATTGAAACGTTATATGATTGTTCTTTTGCATAAAATATGTTGTAAATCGTTATTTAGTAGAGGCCAGCAATGGGCAATATAGTTCCTGACTATATTGTACCCTCACCCCCGAACTCATTTTTTGGTTCCTGACCATCTATGGAGTCATGACGGGGAAATCTACATTGGATAATTTGTCCCTATGATTTTCCCATATCCAATTAGGTTTATGATTCTTCCTAAAAAGAATTGTTGGCGACTTCAAAACATATTTTTAATAAAACCTTAACAATGGGGTAGTCAAATAAACGCGTTCACACCGCGTGTAGGCATTAAAGGAATTAAAAATCCACGCCTACACCCACCTAGGAAGGAAAGGTGGCAGACTGGCGGTTTCCAGCGTGATACCTGTGATGATATTAAGCCGATCTTGGCAGCCACTTTTCCTGCTCCTAATGCATAGATTTTTATATGGTTACACTAGAGGAAAAAAGGCCAAGGGCTACGGTGCAAGAGCTACGAATCTCTGAAAAATGCAACCCTTAAGAATTAAGGGCTGCGATTGGCCCAAAAACCGCAGTCCTTAAAGAATTAAGGGTTGCAGTTAGCCCAAAAACCGCAGCCCTTAAAATTAAGGGCTGCGGTTTTTGGGCTAACCGCAATCCGCAGCCCTTTTCTTTCGCCCTAAATTTGTCTACCTCTTACTACCCGCGTATCTCATTCGCCGCTAAACTCGTCACTTTCTATTTTTCCTCACTCTCTCCTCTCTTAAAATTAAGGGCTGCGGTTTTTGGGCTAACCGCAATCCGCAGCCTTTTTCTTTCGCCCTAAATTTGTCTACCTCTTACTACCCGCGTATCTCATTCCCCGCTGAACTCGTCACTTTCTATTTTTCCTCTCTCTCCTCTCTCGCTCACAGTCACACCCTCGCCTACCTCTATCTCTTCGAGCCTCCCTAGCCCCGACTCGCCGGAGCCTCGACGCTGCTGTTACTGCTCTTCTTTCTCTTTCCTTTGTTCGTTGTGCTGCTGTGTTCGTTGTTACTGCTCTTCTTCCCCCCGTCGCTGTCGCGCACCGCCGTCGCAAGCCGGCGCCGCTGTCCTCTTCGTCCTCCGGCTCTACGCTGGTGGTGGTGTTGTTTTGTTGAGTTGTTACTGCGTCTCCCTCTTCTCTAAATTGCTGCTGCATGGGTGTGGTGGTGCTGCCACCGTCTCGCCGCCGTCAGGCCGCCACTCTTTTGACCTCTCTTCACCTTACCCAATTTTTGGCGTTAATCGAGAGGTGATTTCTTGTTATTTATTCTTCAATTAATTTCAGAATTAGGTTTCTTTTACTTTGATTAATTTTGCAGCTCACTGATTTGAGTGTTGCTTAGGGTTTCATCCCTATACCCAGTGGCGGATCCAGGATTTTACGGATGGTGGGTCACTACCATGGTTTAAAAATGTGGTTTCAATTGCGGTTGCATAAATGGTAGCGGAGTCGGAACGAATAAGTTGACGATAGACTACATCGCACCGCTTAGTCGTGCATTTTTATAGTAAGTTTTTTCAAGTGCTTTATTATATATTTGTACTAAATATCATGAAACAAGATCCTTTCATAAATCCGTTCCAAAAAAGAAATTCCTTTAGTTATTACTTTTTTTTATTATTTTTACTTTGCACCATTTTTCATTTTAAAAAGTTGCATAATACTTTAAATATTGACTTTTTTGGTAATATATTCTCTTTCTTTCTCCTAGTAGGTAGGACTTGGGTCTTTAGGTCCTTTTTGTCACTTTTTATTTTCTTTTCTAAATTCTTGTGTCATACTTTAATATTGCAAATAAAAAGAAAAGCGGAGGAAGTCCATAAAAGATTAAAAAGATCCTAAACATTAATCAAATGTTTATCCCTTTTGTTATCAAATAAATAAAAAAAGCGCCAACATTTCTATTCAATAACCTCTTGTATAAAAAGCGCTAGCCCTTCTACCCTTCCCACAAAAAAAAAATCAACTTTTAAAAAGTAACTTTATTCTATTTAATATACTAGTAATTAACAATTTACTTTTAATAAGCCTAGTAGCCTACTACTAAATAGAGCACAAAAGAAAAAGAACAAAAACTAAAGAGTAAAAAGAAAGAACAAAAAAAAAGAAACAAGAAATTACCCCCCAAACCCACGTGCTGTGTCTTCTTGTGCTTAGTCCCCATCCCCAAACACTTAACTTGCCTTTCTCTCTCTTCAAAAAAAAATTATCACTTCTTCTTTCTCTCTCTCTTCTCAGTTTCTGGTTCTCATTCAAAACCATGGAGTTTTTTTTCTGTTCTCTCATTTCCTCTTCTTCCAGTCAATTGATTATGGCATTTAATCTGGGTTTTGCTCTTCTTCCTTGAGGTCGACATATAGAAGCTAGAAATTCAGGGTCTTTTTCAAAAAAAACAAAAAAAACAAATAGAACTTCATTTTTTTTTTTCAGATAATGGTGGGTCACGTGACCCACCATGACTAACCGTGGCTCCGCCACTGCCTATACCTAAACCTCGCGAAGAAGATGAGGCAAAATCTCCCATCCCTTACTGGATTCGTATGCGCTGACAATTTTGATGTTATTTACCCTAATGTTAATCGGTTAATTTACAATCTAACTGCTTGATTAGTTTGTTAATTTTTGGTCTGTTTGATTTTGACAAATACAACGCGAAGCGCAGGCATTGGCGTCGTACCTAGCTTGGGTTCTGAGGTGCTTGTTACTTTTATATTTCTGTAGTATTTTGGAGAGAGCACTCTTGATCCTCTTAGGTAATTTTTCTTAATATCTATAATTGAATGTTTTTACGAAGTTCTAGTTAATAATTGTAGTCTTATTTTTTTGGCATCAGACCTTTTGAACTTGTTTGACTACGAAAATTTCTATCATGCAGCTTCAAAGATAAGCACAGATGCATTTCACTTATTAGACATCAATGATAATAATAAAAGACAATGTATATTATTGGTTCACTTCTTAATTCTCAAATTGATACAGAGATGAGAAGGGAATGTAAAACCTTTTAGAGGCTCTCAGGGAGGGAAGAAGACCTCATTGTGTATCTAATATGGGAATCTAAACGGCTTGAGGCATATGATAAATTTACTATAGGTCTAGTGTTTTTTCCCTGCTCAAAGAAAAATATAAGTGGTTAAGTTGGTCTAAACTCTCAAAGTCAAGCTGTATGTTTTACTATCAGTGTCCCACCTTCTGAAATAGTGGTAAGAATACCATTGCTAAAGTCAAGCCGTACGTTTTACTATCAGTGTTACTACGTTTTCAGGTGCGCTACGATGCGAGTATACCATGGCTAATATTATTACTGGAGATGGTTTGAAGAAACCAAAGGGAGACAGGTTAGAATTATTTTTCCGATTATGTTTTAGAAATTAGAACCCTTCTATCCGAAGTTGATTGTTCGAGGATGAACCTTATTTATCCCCCTTTTCCCTTTTAGTTGAAGATTGTTCGAGGAATTAGTATAGGCATTGTAGCCCCTTTGGGATCGTGGTGTTGGTTTTATTGAATTGTTTTGGCCTTGATTGATTGTTTCATGCATAAAGTTGGTGAATATTAGTTAGTTAATGATTTTTGTGGAATTTCTTGGCTTAATATGCATCTAAGTGGTTATTTTAGGACTTTAATTGCTTGATCCATGGATAATGAAGTGGTTAAGGCTTGATATTTGTGTGATTTGTTGGCCTAATAAGCAATTAAGTGGATGTTTTCATGTGTTTTTTGTCTCTTGATTCATGCAAAAACATGGTGGTATAATGTAATCTTATGCATTTAGTGTCATCAAATGTAATTTGACAAATTATTATAATTATCTAAGTTTCTTGATTCATTTTCAACTACATTTGGGGTAAGTAGAGAACATTTTAGGCTATTTTCGACCATTTAGGAACCTTTTAACACATTTATGATCATATAATGTAATTTGGTCATATATTTGGCAATAATAATTGGTTTGATGTCTAATTAAGAGTCACTTTTAACATATAAATACAATATGAGTTTATAATAAAACATCACAGCTAATGACATATAAATATAACTCGAGCAAATAAAAAGTATATCGTGCATCACATATTTAAACAAGAAGCCGCCTAATGTATTGTGATCTTTTTTTTATTAAAATAATATCAAGGGATAATCCATGGCAAAGGATAAAAGTTTAGAGGTAAAAAAGAAACAACCGTAAGAAGTTATAAGTTCCAATTTCTATGCGGTGGCCTGTGTGCATAGATTATATAATCTCATATAATAACGGTTTCAAAGATAAGTTTGAATTTAAAATAAATATTAAAAAGCTTGACCAACCATTATTTTGAGATACTACGGTGAAAGAAAATTTGTGTGTCCACGACGTACACACACTTTTTTTTGCAGATGGCCACTTAACTTGGAGAATATATTGACGTCTATAAAATATAGAAATGGATAGTCAAAGATGTTTTATATATACATTGAATTTTTTGCATCTGTTTATACTTCCTCCGTTCCATAATAAGTGAAACATAGGGATTGGGCACAAGATTTAATAAACATCACTTTCAAAAGCCAAAAAGTCATAAAATACCCTTTTCATTATCAAAAGGAGGAGAGAGAAGAGCAAACCACACAAGTTTGTGATGGGTACTCTTGTCATTTTGTCACTTTCTTTTTTCCATTTAAGGTATGTTTCACTTATTTTGAAACGTTCTAAAATAGTAAGTGTTTCACTTATTATGGAACGGAGGAAGTATTTAATATCGAACATCTAAAAATATATCTGAAATTCAAGTAATCTGTTCAATTACTGACTTATTGGCCTGGCATAATAGTGTTTATTCTTGATTCATACATCTCATTAGCTACTAGCTTTTGTATTAGCAAAATCAATCCCGACTGAAGTATGGCCGGCACTGTGTGACCTGAGTCTTTAGTGGTAGCTCTAAGATTTTTATGCTTCAAGATTCTTTTTTCATAATATTTTGTTAGAATCTCATTCATTCTAGTCTAGTTAATTTCACATATCCTTTAGCCTTTCAAAGGCTAACTAATATACTGCAGTTTCAAAATGTTGATACAATATATAGGATTTAAGGATAATGTGCTTGAATTGTACTTGGTGTTGCGATCAGTGGCTGTTGGTCCTTTTTTGAGTTGATGTTTTGGGGTTATTTAGTGCTTGTTTGGGTGCTGTTGCTGCACTTTTGGGCCTGTTTTGTGTACTGTTTTAAGGCTGTTTGTACTGCAGTTTGCCGCTGTATTTGGACTGTTTTAGGCTATCTGGGACAGCTGATTGCTGCTGGTTGTGGTGCTGCTTGTGCAGCGTGTTGTACATGTCAGCATACGCATGTTTGAGTGTGTTGGTAATTTTGATAGAGTACTCTATAATTATGGGACAATAAGGTCTTGTATTTTGTAAATTATACTTCATTCTATGACCTCTTCTCCAAGAGTAAGTTCATGAGCCTAATCCTTGCATGTCACAAGTATCTGAGACAAATGTAAATTATACTATCAAAATTTGTTCCTGCCACAGTTTCAAAAATAGTTTCATTCTCCAAATTGATATGGAGTGATAGATTTTGGTATGGCAATGCTTTTGTTAGGCACAAATTGATCTTTGATCTATATTCTCTATCTCTTATTTTAATTTGTTGTTGTGCATTGCTCTTAGATCTTTATTCTCTATCTCTTGTTACATTAGTTTTGACACTAAAATGTAACTCAATCAATATTTTCTTTATATTTGTATGAATAACATGAATTGCAATGAAAAGTGATACTTATATATATGTAACTGTTTTTGGATCATTTAGGACTAAAAAATGCTAAAAAAAAAAAGAAGGGCAAAGACTGCAGCCCTTGGTGGGATAAGGGCTGCGGTTAAGGGCCAAAACCGCAGCCCTTAACTCACCAAGGGTTGCGGTTTTTCCCCTTAACTGCAGCCCTTAACCCACCAAGGGTTGCGGTTTTTACCCTGATCGAAGCCCTTAACGCGCTAAGAGCTGCGGTTAAAAACCGCAGCCCTTCCTAAATGCCAAGGACTGCGGTCAAAAAACGCAGCACTTGGGCTCTTTTTGACCGCAACCCTTGGGCCCCTTTTGACCGCAGCCCTTGGACTTTTTTCCTCTAGTGGTTGGATCACATTTCAAGTCTAGTTTGATGTGTAAACCAAATGCAAGTCCCTCTAAGCTTTCTTTGGCTCGTGAAAATGTGGCTTTTGTGTTAGAAGCTCTTGGATTCTCACCATTTGCTTGCAAGCCCGAATTTGTGACTTGCATTACTTGGATTGAAAGCGCAACATGAATGAAGCAACAAGTGGTGTGAAACTGGCGTGAAATGGAATTAATATGAGCAGCCCATAATTCTGTTATGGGCAAGAGTGTTTTTATTTGCTTTTAGTTGTTTAATTTGAGCATGTAATAAAACCAAGCATGGCTGGTTCTGTGGAGAGTCATAGGAGTGATTTAAGCCTCCTAATTGCTGCTAACAATTGTAACAGCCCATTGAATAGGCTTTACAAAGGCGTGATTTAAGGAGCAAATTTAGCTCCTTGTAACCGTTTTCATTTGGACAATTTTTAGGGCTTAGATTGTTGTACTTCTTCTCATATGCCCTAATTTCCTATAAATTGGGAGCTAATAAGAAGTAATAGACAGTTTTGTGTGGTTTAAACAAAAATCTTGAGTTTTTATAGTTTTACATTGACTTTGTCTAGAGTTTAAACTAAAGGAATCCTCATCTTGAGGTCCGACCGCTTCAATAAAATAAAATTAATCAAGGTCTAATGATTTGACTTTCTAGAATTCAAAAGGAAACCTCATCTTGAGGTCCAAATGCTCTATTCAAGACAAGTAGCTCCCGATCTAGGTTCAGAGTGCCTAATGCAAGACAAGATTTCCCAAAGTGGGGGCTTCTTATATATGTGGTGGTTCCTCCAAATCAAACTCCTGAACAGTTTTCAAAAATCAACATATTTATATCTCTCCACCAATCCAAATCATTCTATCTATCTCTATCAATCCAGACCTCCTACCCTTGCATAACCCTGACCTTGCATGATATTCCATCATACCTTAGCTTTACATAACCCTGATCTTGCATAGCGTCTCATGCATCCTTAGAGAGTCTAAGTTTGCATCATTATGTGCATCATTATCTAAGTTGTTTGCACCTATTTGCTAACATTTTTTCATGCAGGAAATCAGATTGCTTATAGGTATCGTCTTGCACATTAACTTTGTTTTGTAGAAACTGGCGATATATAGACCAATTCTAGACTGTAGAGCATCTAGAATTGTTCTCCGTCCCAACACCCTATACTTTGACTATCGGTTTCCTGAACCTCAGTCAAAATGGGGGGACTTCTGTAGTACCCAATGATGAAACATACTGTCAACTTAATTGGTCCGGTCCGAAGGAAGAGCAATCGAACAAGCTAAGCCCAAAAACGTTTCGAAAATATAAAGTCTATTTATCAAATCCAAGCACGATTTCTGAGGCCCAATTAATTATTCCTGATAATTAATTGCATTTATAATATTTTAATATTAATTATTCTCAATAATTAATATTTTAATATTAATTATTCTCAATAATTAACATTTAAAGGATATTTTGAAAAATCATATTTTTATTCCTAAAGATAGCTGATTTCAGGTTTTGAAGGATAAATTTCATCAAAACATAAAAAAGAAACTTAAAACGATAAAAAACAGAACAAGTCAGCATTACGTCAAGCGCACGCTGGTGCGTTGACGCAACGTCGATACCGTACACAAAAAACTAAAATGCAAAGCCAGTGCGCAAGACGCACAGGTCGTGCGCCTAGCGCACATTTTCATTTTATCTTCTCGCGCCGTTTTTGGTCTCCTTTGCCTATAAATACTTATGTTTATTTGAACGACTTTTTCTATGCTTTGATACTTCAAATATACTTACAACATACATCTTTTAACACTTAACAACTCACATTCAAACACATTCATACATTCAAATTCATTCAAGTTTCAAGATTGCTGCTCCCGCAGATTGTTATACAAGACCCAGACGACAAAGGTATTATTCCAAAGAGTAGGAGTGTAAGTAGACAACGAAAAGTCCAAAGTCCAATCCAGTCTAGTCCAAACTTGTCGGACTAGACTGGACTGAAAAATGTTTGGACTGGACTCGGATTAAAATTGTCGAGTCCAAATATTTTCGGACTCGATTTGGACTCACCCCTTTGGAGTCCAGTAAGTTCAATCCAGTCCAAAAAATATTTTACTATATATATATATATATATATATATGTGTGTGTGTGTGTGTGTGTGTGTGTGTGTGTGTGTGTGTGTGTGTGTGTGTGTATGTATGTATGTATGTATATATGTATGTATGTATGTATGTATATATGTATATATGTATGTAACATTGTTGTTGAAATTTTGGACTTTTTAACATTTACGCTCTAAAATCTTTTACATGTCGCTAGAATTTTCACTTACCTTCCAAAAGTCCAAAGTGAGAATTGAAAAGTCAAAAGTTACTTGGCGCCTTTTGTATTTTGCAATTTGCATTTTATAGAATTTAAAGATGTATGTAGCTTACTTTGTGGAATTAATCTAATGAATCCAATTTTTCAAATTTCAATGATTCAATCATGAGAAAATATTGTGAGCCTAAATCGGGAAAAAAAATTAATATATTATATAATAATCGGACTGGACTGGATTCGGACTCAAGAAAAAAGTTTCTGACTGGACTGAACTAGACTCAAAAAAGAGTTTGGATCGGATTTGGACTTAAATCTCGAGTCTAAAAAAACTTTGGACTGGATTTGGATTTGGCAAAGTCCAATCCACTCCAATCTACTTACACCCCAACCTGAGGATCAATTCTAATTTAATTCCTTTTGTACTAACAATTTACTTGTCAGAATGTAGATCTCAAAGGAATTAACACTTCTTATATATTATAATCTCTACTCTTCTCTTTTTTTATTTTTTAATATTCATTTTATTCACATGCATGATTGTATGATTTGATGATTTCATCACTGCACATGTTTATTATTGTTAATCAAAAACCCAAATAAATGTTATGCGCTAAATTTAGATAATTTGGACAATTGGATTAGGTTCCCAGTTTTGATTGCATAATAACATGTCACAAAAAATTAGTCTTTTATGTGTTTAATGAACCAACATAAATGAATTTTTAGATTGCCTTAACATATTACTTGGTTATTTGATTGCATAAATATAGACATGGGCCGTTATTAAGTAGAGGCCATCAATTGGCGAATTTGATTCCTGATCTTATTCGTACCCTCACCCTCAAACTCAATCTTTGGTTCAATGACCATTATGAAGTCATGATGGGAAAATCTACATTGGATAAGTCTCTAAGTTGTCCATACGATTTTTCAATATCCAATTAGGTTTAATTTATGAGTCTTCCCTTAAAGACTTGTTGGCGACTTCAAAACATTTTTCAATAAAACCTTTACAATGAAGTAGTTAAGTAAGCGTTCATCCCGCGTAGGAAATAAAAACACGCCTACAATGGTAGATTAGTGTAACATTAGATTGTAAAATGTGACTATGTGAAGAAAAAAAAGGGTCACTATATCACATTGATGGTTTTGGTCCACACTAATATTAGTGTGGACCTGGTCCACGCAAGACTAACTTTTCATGGTGAAGGAAGATGAAATTCAAGTGTACACTGTGCTTCTCACTAATGGAAGGGGAATGACAACAGAAGCATAGTTGTAATGTGGACTGCTAGGTATAAGTTCCTGAAGCTTCTACTGTTCTTTCCCTTTTTCATTCTTCCTTACTCCTTAGTCAGGATATACCAGATTTTTATCATCTTAGGTGATACAAAGCAAAATGCAAATATAGCAACTGTCAACTCAAGTTGATAATCTCTTTTGTGCTTGTGTCTGATATTCATTCAAATGCCTTTTCTGCAGCTTATTCACTTTGTAACATTTTATGCTCCGCTTTGGGGTGCGATTCTTTACAATGGTTTCACATATCTTCAAGTCATCCGCATGCTGAAAAACGCAACTCTTGTATGTGCTGGCTCATGCTCTATAATTTGCTCTTTTTATCATAGCATTTGTAGCAGGGACCGACTAAGTCACACATACTGATCATTCATCATCTTATGTGATATGCATTGTCTGAGCCTCAACATTGAAATGCTTCCCTTGCAAATTTCAGATGGCAGCTGGCATGTCGGATCGGGCACAACAATCTAATGCTAGACCAGACATGAGGGTTAGTAGTTTTTGTTTTTTCTTTTCTCGAATGGGGTTTATTGTTTAAATGATAAATGTTTTTGTTCCGGTTGTAAAACGGTTGGCGGTCTTGAGAAGAGCCCGCCAAAGAGTGGAGTTGGCGTCTGCTGGTGAATAACTGCAAAGGAAGCAAACGTAAACTACCCTCGGGGGGATGCGAGGAAATCCCCTCTGACGCTCAAGTCAATACGTTTCCACTTAGGATTTAGAGAGAGAAAGTAGAGAGAGAGAGATAAGAATTGTGAGAGTGAGAGAATGTACCTGAAGAATAGTACTAGTGGGGGTATTTATAGAAGTATTATTTCTCTGATAGGGTGCGTAATCCTTTTACACGTGTACGGTTATGATGCGCCTGACACAAGGGAAGATTCCTCTATTTTGTCTTGTTAGGCGACCGCCAACGTTGTTGGACCACTTTAGTGAACTGACTTCTTAGAGCTGTAGGCGACGTTTATATGTTCGCGTCCTTCATAGTGTTCGCGGACCTCTCAAGGATGTTCGCTAACGTACTTGGGTTATACCCATACAACTAGCCCCCCCAGCATCATTTGGGGTCTTGACCGCTAAGTATGTTTGTCAGAGGACGCGAGTAAGTGTTGTCGTATTCAATTTTTGGAGAAGTTGATTCGTTGGGTGCCACGTGTCACTTCAGGGAGTTGAAGAATTTTGAAAAGTTAATGATTACTTTTTTCGAAAATCCCGCCCATTACTTTATTAGGGTTTAGCTGCGCTTTGACACTTGGCAAAAATCTAGAGAGGAAGTTGAGAAGTTTGTCAATCTCAGCCGTTCACTCCGCGCGTATATATACAAGCAGTTGTCTTTTTTCCGGATTTTTTATCACATTCTCAAACTTTCCCTTCTTCTTCTCCAGTTTTCTCTGACGAACCTCCATAGCCGAAGCTTGTCTTGCTTAAAAACCGACCCTTTCGCACTCAAATTGCTCCGAAAAGTTGCTAGAAATCCTCGTCTTCACTTTTCGATTCTGGGGTGCTAAGAATTTCGTCTTTTCTTGACGAATTTTTTCTGGGTCTTTCTCGACGGTGTTTGTTCTCTATTTCCGGCAATTTTCCGGTTAAAGCTCGAGTTTTTCTGCGTTTTCTTGTTCCTGGGTACCTTGTTCGTCTCTTTCCGGTGACTGTTGCTTCCCGTCTCCATTTTTTCCGGCGACTTTTCGCTTCCAGGTATTTCTTCAATTTTTCTCCTCCGATTTTCCTTAAGTTTCTTTCCGTTTCATCATGTCGGACCAGTCTGATAGCCATAATACCCCTAGTGACGTGTTTATGACCGAGAGTGAGCGTTCCTCCTCCCTTGGCCGATAATGGTAATTCTTCAGATTCTACCCCTGTGGGAAGGACTAGGCTGTTAATGGACATACCCCTTACATCTGAGAGAGAAAGAAAACTCAGATCTAAGTTTCTTAACGACCCCTCCACTCCTGAGGAACATAATTTGACCAGGAGATACCTGTCCGCTAGTCAGAGTGGTGACAGGCAGACACTTAGGGGACTTAGGCATCAAATCCTTGCTAGACGGTCCATTAGGCATCCTCCATCCAATGCTGTTACCGGCCTTGATGTAGCCCCTCTTAGGGAGCACGCTTGGTTAGATAGTATGACGGATGATGGGGTTGAAGTGACTGCTGATTTTTATGACCGTTTACACGAGTCTGTGGCCCCTAATCCGCCTATCATTGATTTAGGTGACGACAATGATTCTATTACGACCGTTATGGCCAATCAAGAATATGTTTACCAGCGTCGGTCCGCCCCTGCCAGCACCATTGCTCGCGTTACTGAGGACGCGAACGATACTACGGATGTGAACATTGACACCAACATGCCTTTGTCGGAACATGTGGTTGGGGAGAGTTCCCACGCCGCTGAGAGGATGGTCGACAATTCCAATGAAATGGAGGATGTTGTTGAGGAAGATGTTGCTGTCGGACTAGGTTCTGACGCCCTTTGGCTACCCGAGGACTTTAGTGTCGGTCCTCTCAGCGTGGAGATCGATGAGCTTTGGCGTCAGGACGCCATCAATCTTGGGTACCCCAAAGTTGCTCAGAATTTATACGAGTTTCCTGAGGGTTATCGGCTAGTAGTTCCGCCAGAAGGGGCCATTGTGACTGAGTGTCCTCCCGACCATGTGGACGTGTACCCCCATCATTTTGAGTTTGGCCTCCGCTTTCCTTTGGATTCTTTTCTGGTGAAAATCTTAAATGCTTTTAACGTATGGTTGGACCAACTCAGTCCTTTGGCGGTCTGTAACCTGATCGCTTATATTTGGACTGTTCGTTTTTTGGACTTCCCGGAAACATTAAACTTGTTCCGGCATCTTCATTGGTTGAAAAAGAATGGGTCTTCTCGGCAAGCGGGATGGTGGTCGCTAACTACTGCCGACAAGAAAATGACCGTTCAGGCTAAGATTAGCGGTCTGAAGGGTTGGCAGGATGCCTTCTTTTGGTTACAGGTGCCTGAGAATTTCCCTGTACGCCGCCACTTCACTGAACCGCGTCCACATATGGAGCATTTTCCCCAGGTTCCGCTAACCGGGGATGAACTAACGGCCTTCAGTTATTTTGATACTGAAGACTATGTATATACTTATGAGGACGGGAAGGAGTCTAAGGTTAAGGAACCCAAGTATTGGCTCCCTCATACCAAGTATATTCTCGGGAACCAGCCCTTGTCGGCCATGTTACTTTGTCACACTCATGAGAATGGTAAGTTTGCTATCGGATTGACCTGACTGTTTGTGTTTTCTGTCTAGTTTATTAACTGTTTGTTTTACCGTTTGCAGGCTTTGATCATCTTGATCTCGAAGCTCTTTGTGTCGACGAGAATCTACAGCCGACAACAAACATGCAACCTGCTCCTGCCGAAAATTATGAAACCATGCACGGCAACACCAATGGCCATCGAGGGGGAAACCGTAATGGCCCCTAGTCTGTTCGTCGTGTCCGCGGAGGGCATTCAGGTAGCACTCTAGGTCGGGGTGCTTCTACTGTGGCCGCGAGCTCTGGCGGCCACAACACTCCTGCTACCCCAATCAGGACTTCTGTCTACCGTCCTGTTGTTAGGGGTGGCGGGACTAGGAGAAGGGCCCGCGAGCCCACTGAAGCGGATGCGTCCGCTAACAAGAGACAGGCCTTGGCAGATCCTGCTACTTCTGCCCCCACCAATGAAATCGTCCGGGTGGATGACTTGGACGTCAACGCCTCTTCCGAGGTCCGTGAAGAGCGGGGTAAGGCTGCGGCCACTGGTCCTGGCAACCAAAGTGGCGCTACCTGGCTCTCGGGCTCTTACTCCACCATACGCCAGAAGATACAGGAGATGATCACAACTCCGAGTTTTTTGTCTAACTTGTCTCCCGGTATTTTCTCTCGGTTCTGTGAGTGGATCGAGAAGAAAGAAGTGGCGTTGAGCGATTCTGTAGCGGCTTCTTTTGCTTGCCGACCTGTTGTCTCCGGTAAGATCTACCAACCTGAGTGGGACGTAAGGGAGGATGAATCACTGTATGCCGACATCCCTGAGAACGGTGGCATTCTTGCTTACCGAAATCTGAAGGGCATGCAGTTGCCTCTGGACAGGCCGGCATCACGACCAGCTTGTGGTACGTTTCCATACTTGGTCATTTATGTCCTCCATTTCTCTTTTTTTTTTATATATGTGCCTTCTTTCTTTTTACAGGCCAACAATGTTGCTCTGGAATTAATTGAGCAGTACGTTGAGTACCAGATCTAGCGGACAGTCACAAGCAGTCTCTTGAAGTCTGTCAGGACCTGTTAAGGAAGGCTGAAGAGGACTTGGCGGCCAAGACTGCGGCTCAGAAGCCCCTGGAAGATGAGCTGGTAACTCCGAGGACGCGAGCAGCTCTTCTGGAGGAAACTGAAGCTAATGTCGAGATGCTGACCAAAGCTCTTGACACTGCCCGGACCGAGAAGTAGGTTGCCATTTTGGATGCCACGGCTGAAGCTGAAGCTGAAGCTAAGGGGGTCGCTAAGGCTGTTGCTGAATTCAAGAACTCTGATGAATATGTAGCGACCCTCCACAAGAGGTATGATGGCTGTTGCTGAATTCAAGAACTCTGATGAATATGTAGCGACCCTCCACAAGAGGTATGATGGCGGATGGGCGGCCGCCATGAGATGAGTGTGGAAGACAGTTCATGGGTTTGACTGGAACGTCATCGAGGATGCTCATGTTGACGGCCAACATCTTACACCTGTTGAGGGGGATCCGATGTTTACCGACGAGGACGCCATTGCTGATGCGGATCCTCGGGCTATTCCAGAGCAGACGAATCAGGACCCCCCCCCCCTCTTGAAGTTTTTGGCGGCCATCTATCAGCTCTTCTTGTTCTTCTAACAACTTATAATTTGTAATCTTTTGAATATTTTGATTAACACTGAATTCGGTCCATGTTGGCGTTTGTAAACAATGATAATTTTTGAATTGCAAGTACTTTGTTCCAACTTTGAAAGCCTTTTGTTGGTTGCCATTCTCCTTGTAATTGGCCGACAAGCCAGTAGCTTTTATTTTATGGAATTGAAGTACTTTCGCGGTTATAGTTGTATCTTGTATGCTAAGGTTTTAACCTTTCTTTTTGTTTACGATTGTTATATGGCTGTTAGCATTTCTAACCTGTTATGTGGCTTTTATTTGTGCTTGGTCGGTTATGTGACCGCGAATGCCTTTATAGTTTGTGCTAGGTCTGTTATATGACCGTTAATGCACTTAGCCTGTTATATGGCTTTAATTTGTGCTAGGTCTGTTATATGACCGTGAATGCCTTTATAGTTTGTGCTAGGTCTGTTATATGACCGTTAACGCACTTAGCTTGTTATATGGCTTTAATTTGTGCTAGGTCTGTTATATGACCGTTAACACACTTAGGCTGTTATATGGCTTTGATTTGTGCTAGGTCTGTTATATGACCGTTAACGCACTTAGCCTGTTATATGGCTTTGATTTGTGCTAGGTATGTTATATGATCGTTAACGCATTTAGCCTGTTATGTGGCTTTAATTTTTGCTAGGTCTGTTATATGACCGTTAACGCACTTAGCCTATTATATAGCCGTTAACATTTAATTTATTGACCTGTTATATGGTCTGCCAGTACACGTATATGAAAATAGCAAAACGGTTGATGAAACGCTAGCAGAAGTTTGTATTATTTATATAATAAAAGGTGGCTCTTGGCCTATTACATCCGACAAATCAAACATAATACTTCTTTAGCACGCTAGCATTCCAACAATTTTTCAGCTCTTTATCATCCATGCCCTTCAGAATGAAAGAGCCGGGAGCAAGCTTCTTGGCTATGATGTAGGGACCTTCCCAATTAGCAGTCAACTTTCCTTCTGTGTGTGCCTTGCCAGTGGCCGCTGTTCTGCGTAGGACTAGGTCGCCAACATCTAATGGCCTTTCCAAGACCATCCTATTGTAGGCCTTACTGATTCTATTTTTGTAGGCAGCGCCTTCAATTCCGCCATGAGCCTTATTTCTGGTAGGAAGTCCAAGTTTTCCCTGAGTGCCTGATCATTTCTCTCGTGGTTTTGGTGCTTGATCCGATAAGAGGGCAAACCCACCTCTACCGGCAACACTGCTTCTGCACCGAAAGCCAGCTTAAACGGACTTTCTCCCGTTGCTTCTTTTTCAGTCGTCTGGTTTTCCCATAATACGGCTGGTACCATGTCGGCCCAACCTCCCTTAAACTCATCCAGCTTTTTCTTCAAGGCATTCAAGATCTGTTTGTTAGCGGCTTCTGCTTGTCCGTTGCTTTGAGGATGGCAGACTGCTGAGTAGGCAAATTTCACTCTGAAGTCCGTCAAGAAGGCTTGTATAGGACGACAGTCAAATTGGACACCATGGTTAAAGACAATAGCCATTGGAATTCCAAATCTCGTCATGATGTTCTGCCAAATGAACTTTTTGACCTGGTTTGCCTTGATCTTTGCTGTCGGCTCTGCCTCTATCCATTTTGTAAAATAATCAATCCCCACTATTAAAAACAACCTGCCCCCTGTTGCTGTTGTGAATGGTCCCAAGATATCCATTCCCCATTGAGCGAACGGTATCGGACGCAAGATAGGTTGCAAGTCATTAGCAGGCCTATTGATCACGGGAGCAAACCTTTGGCACTTATCACACTTCTTCACATAGCTTTGAGCGTCCGCCAACATACTTGGCCAGTAAAAACCTGCTCTCAATGCCTTTAATGCCAAGGCTTTTCCACCTATATGATTACCGCAAACACCTTCATGGATCTCTTCTATTATCTTGGCGGACTCCCAAGCTGTTGCACACTTCAGTAGTGGCAAAATGAATGATTTCTTGTACAATTCATCTTAATATACAATGTACCAACTTGCTTGCCGTTTCAATTTCTTGGCGGACGCTTGATCTCTAGGAAGCGCCCCTGTTATCTTGTACGCTCCCAACTCGCTGAACCATTCCCCTTGATGGTTGATTCTGTTGACGGTCATAATTTTTTCTGTGATGCTTTTTTCTTTTAATACATCTACTATGACGGTTCTCTCTATGCTGAATGAGTCAGAACTGGCTAGCTTGGACAATGCGTCCGCTTTTATGTTCTCGGCCCTTGGAATTGCTTGTACCTTAAAGTGATTCAATTGAGCAATCATTTCCTTGGCTTTCTCAACGTATTTTTGCATGTTGGTCTCTCTGACTTCAAATTCTCCTTTAAGTTGCCTGTTTACCAGCTGTGAGTCCGTTTTCAAAGACACACTTTTTGCCCCCGCCGCTAAGCACATTCCGAGACCAAAGAATAGGCGCTTCATACTCAAATTCATTGTTTGACGCTGGAAATGCAAATTTAATGGCGTACTCGTAGGTATTTCCTTCTGGGCTTGTCATAACAATCCCGCCCAGATCCGCTAACAGCGGAAGAGCCGTCAACCTCCAGTAGCCAAGTTTCTTTTTCCTTCACCTCTTCCTATTCATATGAAGCTTCCACAATGAAATCTGTCAGGGCCTGTGCCTTGATGGCGGTCCTGGGCTTGTACTGTATATCATATTCTGACAATTCCACGACCCATTTGAGTAAACGGCCCGAGCTATCCATCTTCTGCAAAGCTTTAATTTCTCTAATGGTTGGTTTGTTAGAACTTGGATGGGATGACAATCAAAGTATGGCCTGAGTTTCCTTGCGGCAATTATCACAGCTAATGTCATCTTCTCGACCAACTGATAACGGCTCTCAGGACCGTTGAGGATGTGGCTGACAAAATATATTGACTGCTGCCTCTTCTCCTTTTCCACCAACAAAACGGTCGCGACCGTTTTGGGCGAGGCCGAGATATATAATTGTAGCGTGTCTCCTGTTTCGAGCCTTGTGATGGTGGGTAAGCTTTTCAGATGCTCTTTGACCACTAGGAATGCTTTGCTTTGTTCCTCACCCCACTCGAACTTCTTATTTCCCCTTAGCAGCGTAAAGAAAGGCAAAGCTTTGTCTGCTGATTTTGAGATGAATCGAGTGAGGGCCGCCATTCTTCCTGTCAGCCTCTGGATATCTTCTACATTCTTCGGTTCAGGTAAATCCATGATGGCACGAACTTTGTCAGGGTTCGCGTCAATTCCTCTTTTGCTTACCATAAAGCCCAAAAACTTCCCTGCCCTTACTCCAAAGACACATTTCTTTGGGTTGAGCTTCATCTTGTATTTTCTCAAAGTACTGAAAGTTTCTTCAAGGTCGCTTAAATGTTCGCGGTCAGTTTTGCTTTTGACAATGGAGTCGTCAACATACACCTCTATGTTTCGCCCCCTTTGATCCGCGAACACCTTGTCGACCAGCTTTTGATATGTTGCTCCTGCATTGCGGAGCCCAAACGGCATTGCCTAATAATTGTATACACCACAATCCGTGATGAACGCTGCTTTTTTCCTGTCGGCTTCCAATAAACTGATCTGGTGGTAGCCCGAGAATGCATCCATGAAGCTCAATAGTGCATGACCGCTAGTGGAGTCCACCAACTGGTCTATTCTTGAAAGTGGATAGCAATCTTTTGGGCAGGCTCTATTTAGATCCGTGAAATCAACGCACATTCTCCACTGACCGTTAGCCTTTTTTATCATGACGACATTGGCCAACCATTCTGGATAATCACAAGCCTCAATGAAATCAGCTGCCAACAGTTTATCTACTTCTTCCTTGATGGCTTTGTTTTTCTCAACCGAGAAATTTCGTTTCTTTTGCTTAACAGGACGGACTGTACTGTCGACGTTCAGACGATGTACCATCACGGCCGGGTCTATCCCCAGCATCTCATCCGCCGAGAACGTAAAGACGTCAGCGTTTTCTCGGAGGAGAGTCACCAGGTTGACTCTGACCTCTGGGTCCATGTCAGTCCCGACAGCGACCGTCCTTGTCGGATCTTCAGCTAGCATCTCCTGCTTTGTCTCCCCATCAGGTTTGGGTCTTGGCTTATCATCAGGCCTAGACTCCAAATCCTCCATAGATATTTCCGTCATTTCTTCATCCACCTTCTCGGACTCTGCTTCATTTGCCAGAGCTTTCCTCTGGGCTCTCCTCTGCTTCCGCGTTGGCGGATTTAAATCTTCTACCGGGATTCTTCTCGCGGGCTGTTTTAGGGCGGTAAGATAACATGATTTTGCCGTCTCCTGATTTCCCCTTAATTTTGCTGTCGTCCCCAAGTTGGACACGTACAGCATTGTCAGATGGTAAGTAGACACAACTCCTTGGACGTCATGAATGAATGGGCGTCGCACAATAGCATTATAAGCTCTCAGTACGTCTACTACCAAAAATTCAGCCATTACATCTCTGGCCTCCTCATTTTCTCCAACCCTGGCTGGAAGCGTTATGAGACCTTCAGGAACCACTGACGCTCCCGTGAACCCTATCACTGGGTAGCGGACAGGCTTCAGATGTTCTCGGCCAATCATTAGTTTCTCAAAGGTTGAGAAGTAAAGTATGTTCGCGGAACTTCCCCCATCCACAAGGATTCTATGGATCAGACAGTTTGATACTTTCAAAGTGACCACCAGAGGTTCATCATGAGGGTAGACAACATGCTTGGCGTCCTCCACAGTCAAATCTTTCTTTGCGTTCACCCTTCTCGTGGTCATTCCGCTCACGGTCATTTCCCTTTTTGACCACATTGGATTCTTGCTTTCTTTCATCTCTGCTGCGATCGCTCTCGCGCCCCTTATCTTTCCTCTGTTTCTCTTCCTTCCTTTTTTCAGGCTCGCGGTGCTGACTGCTCACAGCCTTATCAATTTCTTCACCCGTGATGAAATCATTTGCTTTTCCCATAACGGGTCCTAGAGATGTGAAGGTCTTGCGGTCCAGATAACTCCTGAACTCGGACCCTTCTTTCAGCCCAGTCATTAGAGCTAAAACAGCCACATCCTGCTGGAGACGCGGAATAGAGACCGCTTCCACGTTGAAACGTCCGATGAAATCTCGCAGACTTTCCGTTTCACCTTGCTTGATAGAGAGCAACTCTCCAGTAGTGCGCTCACGGCGCCTATTACTTACAAAGTGAGTACCAAATGTGGATGACAACTGAGAGAAGCTAGAGATAATACCCGGTTTAAGACTCTTAAACCAAGTCTGGGCGATCCCGGTCAAGGTAGATGGAAACACCTTGCACCAGATGGCGTCCACCTGAGTGTATAAGTACATGTGACCTTCATACGCAGCAACATGATCATCTGGATCGGAGCTACCGTCATACTTACAGGACAGCATCTTGATCCTCGGCATGGGGTGATTTAGGATCTTTGGAACAAAGGTAAAGAGCTTTGGCTTGATCAGTAAGTGTCCGCCAGCCGAATAGTTACTAGCATCCTGGGTGCTGTACTCTCGGTGGGATTGACTTTGGTTCTCATCCTCAGAATTGTTAAGCTCCTTAGTTTCCAAGATATCTTCCTCATACTCTGGATTATCTATTTATCTTTCCATCTGGCGTCCCTCCTGAGTAAATGTAAGCATCCTCCTTACCGGCGTACCGTCAGCGTTTCTACCGGCCATAACCAGTGATCGCTTACGGTGTTGACCGCCTCTAGCATTAGTAGGGGTGTTATTAGGCTAAGGAGTGCCCGCTAACATCTGAATGAATGATGCTACAGTTTGTAACTGTTCGGGGAGAACTGACTCAACTGAGCCATATTGAATGGAACGCCACCAATGTTTACCTGAGTTACATTGTTCTCAGGAGTTTGCTGTTCATTGTTGAACTGTGGGGCACCAATTGGTCCGGTAATAATGGGTTGGGAAGACCCTTGACCGATCTCGAATCCTGGTGGACCGCGGCTTGTGTTGTTTGCGTCACCCATGGTCGTTATCACAAAGATGGGAAGCCCCTTGCTTCTAGCGCCAAGTTGTTCCGGTTGTAGAAAGGTTGGCGGTCTTAAGAAGAGCCCGCCAAAGAGTGGAGTTGGCGTCCGCTGGTGAATAACTGCAAAGGAAGCAAACGTAAACTACCCTCGGGGGGATGCGAGGAAACCCCCTCCGACGCTCAAGTCAGCACGTTTCCACTTAGGATTTAGAGAGAGAGAGAGATAAGAATTGTGAGAGTGAGAGAATGTACCTGGAGAATAGTACTAGTGGGGTATTTATAGAAGTACTATTCCTCTGACAGGGTGCGTAATCCTTTTACACGTGTACGGCTATGATGCGCCTGACACAAGGGAAGATTCCTCTATTTTATTTTGTTAGGCGACCGCCAACGTTGTTGGGCCACTTTAGTGAACTGACTTCTTAGAGCTGTAGGCGACATTTACATGTTTGCGTCCTTCATAGTGTTCGCGGACCTCTCAAGGATGTCCGCTAACGTACTTGGGTTATACCCATACAATTTTCCTTTTTCCTCAATTGATAAACTATTTGATGAATGGCTTATTATGCTATATTTGCTTTGGTAATTGCCTTAATCTCCGGAGCATCATATTTTACATGTCAGCGTCTACTACCACTCACCAAATCGCTTTATGTCTCTACTTATACTTTCAATCCTCTTCTCTTTTTACATTATTTAAATGAGTCCTTTTTTGTTGCCCAACCCGTCTTATTCCTTCGATTTCACGTTTTCCTTCATGCCTCATATGTTATTGTCGAAATATGCGTCAATGGCTATTGATAAGGTTTATCTATACCGGCTTACGCTACTTCTTACGTGATATTCGTTATGGAAGCACTAGGTCCATATCATTTGAAGAATCTATCACCTCAAGTCTTTATCTCTATCAACTTATCTCGTCTTTTCAATTATATTGCCTTCTTTAAGTGATGATAGTATATGCAATATCTCGCTGAGGTTGTAGTCTTTGTATCCTATAGTAGGCTTTAGATTTTTTGCCGATCAATACATAGACTGCTAACTTAGTAGCTATGGTGGCCCGTAGCCGGCAATCCGAGACTCTATAACCACCCCATCTTGATAACATGGCCCGAAGCTTTTGAGAGGATTCCGACCTAAATCGAACCCGAACAGTTTGAATTTGACCTATTTAACATGATTTGCTATTATACTAAGTTTCACCGAAAATATTTATGTATCCTAGACTCCAAAGTATTAGCAGGATTCGAGATAAGCAATCCTAATGCAAAGAATTTTACCGACTTGTTTGTTTATTTATGACGAATATCTTCCGTAAGAATAGCTGGAGGTGACTAGCATCGTGCTTATTAATGATGAACACTTAGAATACTGGAAGTTCTATTACTCTGCTATACCTTGTCTAGAGATCATAATCACCCCCTTCCCCCCGTACCACATGAAAGACAAGATTGTGAATGTGGATGAGGTATTTGCAGCTCTTTTTTCTCTTCTGGTTTGTCTTCTGTTATCTCCGTGACTCTGTGGGTACTTGTGCAATTGTGTTAATTGAATTTAGTAGATTGAACAAGTACAAATCACAAAGAGATGCAACCGTGAGTTTATGAGCATGTGAACTAAGTCTTTGATCACATTGTGATTTGCATTTTTCTCTTGTAAATGAACTTTTTTGCAATGCACCGGATCAGGCCACCTGTCAAGCTCACATATGTTAGGCGCAAGAGAGGGGAACACAAGGAATGATTAGCTCAGTATTCTGTTAGTATTCTGTTATTTGTTATGATGAGGTGTCTAGAGTAGTGGGTGCCCTGACTGTCTGTTAGGAGTGAGGTGTCAGGTGTCATGGGTTGTTAGAGTGAGAGAGGAATCAGAATAAATAGGGGGGAAGAGGTGAGAGAAAGTTATCCAGTAATTTTGTAGTGGGAGAGATTGAGCCTCTCGAATGCTCATTTATCTTGTTTTTTCCTCATTTTGCTATTTAATCCAATTCCTTCCTGATTTGTGTGTTTACTTTGCTTTCACTGTGATACTAACCAGCCTGAGGTAGCAAAAACATTCCAAGTGGTACCAGAGCAACGATCATGGCACCTTTAAACGCTTCACAGAGGTTAGATTCAGTGGAGGAAAGATTGACGAGCCTTGATCAATCCATTTCGGCAAGGGTGGATGCAGCAGTAGAGAGAGCCATCTCCGCTGCGATCACTGCCATGCGACAATCCTTGTCGGAGCAGATTAAGGAGGGGCATGCTGACGTGTCCAAGAAACTGGGAGAAGACATGGAAGCCCCGGCGGTTCGATTGGAGGGGAGGCTAGGGCGAACCAGAGAGAATCAGGGAATGGAGGACAATCAATTAAGGGAGAATCAACTGAAATTTCAGGAAGAGGTCCGAACGGTGATTTCGAACCTCCAAAACCAGATCCAAACGGATGGTGACTCCCGATTCGCTGATATGGCATCGCTGGGCGGTCAAGCTAATGAAATTCGCTTCCCCGACATGGCCAACCTGGGTGGACCCAATGGAGGAAACGAAGGGCTAGGAGGGTTCCACGCAACGGAAAGGGGTTTCACCGGAAGTCAAGGAGGTGGACCCAATCGAGGAAATGGGCCTGGTGGTAGTAATTGGCGCTACCGGAAATTAGACATGCCAGTTTTTGACGGATCGGACCCCGACGGATGGATCTTAAGATTAGAGCGTTACTTCTCTTTCTACCGGTTGACGAATGAGGAGAAACTAGAGGCTGCAGTGGTGGCGATGGAAGGAGACGCCCTCCGATGGTGGCAGTGGGAGAACAAGAGACACCCTATAAGGCTGTGGGTGGATCTCAAAAATTTTGTGCTGCGTCAGTTCCGACCAGAACACGCCGGATCATTGTACGAGCAATGGTTGGCCACAACCCAGACCACCACCGTACCGGAATATAGGAGGAAGTTTATTGAGTTGGCTGCCCCCTTGGAACGTATCCCAGAAACTATTTTAATGGGTCAGTTTATAAATGGGCTAAAAGAGGAAGTCAAAGCTGAGTTAAGACTCTTGGGCCCATTAAATTTGGAGCAGGCAATGGAAATGGCTGGTAAGGTTGAGGAAAAAAATAGGGTATTTGGGCTAACACTTAAGAAGAATTATGCGGGCTCTCTTAAACAAGGCCCATACGCAGGTTCAACTAAAGTGGGGGGATCCACTGCCTCTACAATCTCCTACGGGGGATCAGTGAACTCAACCAACACAAGGAATTGGGCGACTGACTCCCAGTCGTCGTTTTCCTCACCTAGATCTCACACGAGTCAGACCAAAACCTTCGGGGAGGTCCGGCGACTCAGTGATCAGGAATTGCAGGAAAAAAGGGCTAAGGGGTTGTGTTATAGGTGTGATGACAAGTGGACGATAGGGCATCGATGCAAAAAGAAGGAGCTGAGCGTGATTTTGGTTGACGGAGAGGAGGAGGAAGAAACTGAGGAGCCCGAGTCAGAGCCACCGCTTTATCCACCGGCGGATTTAACGACTGAGGTATCTTTAAATTCTGTTATTGGTCTTTCTAGCCCTAAAACACTGAAATTGGTAGGAAGAATTGGGGAGTCGGAGGTGATAGTGATGATTGATCCCGGAGCTACCCAGAATTTTATTTCACTTCTCACGGTGGAAAAGTTGGGAGTTGAAGTGTTGGGGTCTGGAGGATTTGGAGTATCGTTGGGAAATGGGGAGGCAGTTAGAGGCTCGGGAATATGTAAACAAGTCCGGGTAGTATTGAACGGAGACGTAGTGGTGCAGGAGGATTTTCTACCACTTGAACTGGGGAACTCTGACCTGATTCTTGGGGTACAGTGGCTCGAAAAATTGGGTGCTGTGGTTACTAACTGGAAAACGCAGGTTATGGAGTATAAGTTGGACGGGAAGGTTATCCGTCTCAAGGGAGACCTTACTTTGGCTCGATCGAAGGTATCTCTACAAGCCATGATTCGTTCCTTGCAAAGGGAAGGAGGAGGATTTTGGGTAGAAGTTAATCAAGTGCAGGGAGAAGTTGAGACGGAGCAAGAAGGAGAGCAGGGGGTCCAACCTGAGGTGTTGGAGGAAATACTTACTGAATTCCATGGGGTGTTTGCTACCCCAGAGGGCCTGCCTCCCCACCGCGGGCATGAACACGCCATTGTACTCAAAGATGGCAGCAACCCCGTTAGTGTTCGCCCCTACCGTTACCCGCAATTCCAACAAGATGAAATTGAAAAACTCATTAAGGAGATGTTGGCTGCCAGAATCATAGTGCCATCCACTAGCCCATTCTCGAGCCCGGTTTTATTGGTGAAAAAAAAAAGATGGTTCGTGGCGATTCTGTGTGGATTACCGGGCGCTAAACAAGGAGACTGTACCCGATAAATACCCCATTCCGGTCATTGATGAACTCCTAGATGAATTACATGGGTCGATGATTTTTTCGAAGTTGGATTTGAGGGCGGGTACCACCGATTCGGTCGACCCGAGGACACACATAAAACGGCCTTTCGAACTCATGAGGGCCATTATGAGTTTTTGGTAATGTCGTTTGGGCTTACCAACGCCCCGGCAACGTTCCAATCTCTCATGAATGAGGTGTTCCGGCCATTCCTACGGAAGTTTGTACTCGTTTTTTTTTATGACATTTTGGTATACAGTCGGAGTGAAGAAGAGCATGCCAAGCATTTACGGGTTGTGCTCAGTACCTTAGCCCAGCAGCAGCTATTTGCTAATCTTAAGAAATGTGAATTCTGGAAGACAGAGGTGGCATACCTAGGCCATGTAATTTCACAGAAAGGGGTGGCAGTGGACATGGAAAAGATTAAGGCAATGTTGGAATGGGAGGAGCCGCAAAATCTTCGTGAGTTACGGGGTTTTCTCGGACTCACCGGGTATTATCGGAAGTTTATTTCCAATTATGCTCTCATAGCTCGACCACTAACAGATCAACTTCGTAAAGATAATTTCGGATGGAACACACAAGCAGCAGCAGCCTTTAAGCAACTTAAGGGAGCTATGACACGACCTCCTGTGCTCGCCATGCCGAATTTCAAGAAGTCCTTTGTAGTCGAGACCGACGCTTCGGGTTATGGTTTGGGGGCAGTACTTATGCAAGAAGGAAGGCCGATTGCTTTCTACAGCAAGACTCTTGGTACTCGATCTCAACAAAAATCTATATACGAGAAAGAGCTAATGGCGATTTGCTTGGCGGTGCAAAAATGGAAACACTATCTCTTGGGAAGGCATTTCATACTCCGGACCGACCAACAAAGTCTCCGATTCATGGCTCAACAGAGAGAAATTGGGGCAGATTTTCAGAGATGGGTGAGTAAGCTAATAGGGTTCGATTTTGAGATCCAGTTTAAACCGGGAGCGTCCAATCGCGTGGCTGATGCCTTGTCCCGGAAGAAGGCAAGTATGGCGGAGTTTGGGACTTTAGTTACAACACATTAGATGGACTGGAAAATACTAGAAGAGGAAATTGCAAATGATACTCTTCTAGGACAAATTAAGGCTGATTTGTTGTCTAACAACCGCGAGCACAAGGGGTTTACAGTGGCAAATGACAGATTGCTCTTCAAGGGAAGGTTAGTTATCCCTCAAAAATCCACTCTTATACCTCTCCTTTTGCATGAGTACCATGATACGCCTATTGGGGGACATGAAGGAGAGCTTAAAACATACTTGAGGATGGCAACAGAGTGGTATTGGGTTGGCATCAGGCGAGAGGTGGCCAATTATGTACAAGACTTTGTGGGGTTTGTCAACGTAATAAATTGTCGCAAAGAACATCCGGCGAGGCTTGTTGCGGCCTCTTCCCTTGCCGTCCTTGGTATGGGAGGAAATTACGATGGACTTTATTGAAGGTTTACCTATTTCCAAAGGGATTGACACTATATTGGTGGTGGTAGACCGCTTGTCGAAATATGCCCATTTCATAGGATTGCGCCACCCTTTTTCAGCCGTCACTGTGGCTCATATGTTTGTTAAGGAAGTGGTGCGACTACATGGTTTTCCAAAGATCGATTGTTTCGATCGAGATCGTATTTTTCCGAGTAATTTTTGGAGGGAGCTATTCGAGCTACGGGGCACATCTCTTAAGCATAGCACGCTTATCACCCACAAACCGATGGCCGACGGAAGTGGTTAATAAGGGGTTAGAGACCTACTTACGTTGTTTTGTTGCTTTGGTCACCCGAAGTCGTGGGCACAATGGCTTCCTTGGGCCGAATTTTCACATAATACATCTCTCGCATCGCCTACTAAAAATGACTCCTTTCAAGGTTTTGTATGGGCGAGATCCTCCGCATCTGTTGAAGCTGGGTCGTGGGCACACCCCAGTTAATTCCTTGGAGGAAATGCCGCAAGAACGTGATGCTATGCTCGATGACCTTCACTTTTACCTCATGCGAGCTCAAGAAATAATGAAGATGGTCAGCTAAAGCTAAGCGTCGAGACGTGCGGTTGCGGTGGGTGATAAGGTTTTCCTCCGCTACGCCCGCACCGTCAACGGTCCCCGGCCAAAAGACCATTTGAGAAGCTCGCCGCACGCTTCTATGGACCTTTTGTGGTGCTACAAAGGATTGGGGCTGTAGCTTATCGCCTTCAACTACCTCCGGAGAGCAAGATTCATCCCGTCTTTCATGTTTCTCAACTTAAGCGCGCCGTGGGAAGCCTACCAGCTGGGGAACACACTACCCGCCCAATCGAATCAGGACCTTGAACCGGAAGTGGAGCCCGAAGAAGTGTTGGATGTCAGGGAAGTTCAGGTGGGAAATACGACCAGAACTGAAGCCCTTTTTCAAGTGGCATGGGTTACCTGCTTTTGAGGCTACTTGGGAGGATGTCGAACTGGCTTCTGCTCGTTTTCCATCTTTCCACCTTGAGGACAAGGTGAGTCTTTGGGGGCGGGGTAATGCAATGCACCGGATCAGGCCACCTGTCAAGCTCACATATGTTAGGCGCAAGAGAGGGGAACACAAGGAATGATTAGCTCAGTATTCTGTTAGTATTCTGTTATTTGTTATGATGAGGTGTCTAGAGTAGTGGGTGCCCTGACTGTCTGTTAGGAGTGAGGTGTCAGGTGTCATGGGTTGTTAGAGTGAGAGAGGAATCAGAATAAATAGGGGGGAAGAGGTGAGAGAAAGTTATCCAGAAAATTGTTGAGTAATTTTGTAGTGGGAGAGATTGAGCCTCTCGAATGCTCATTTATCTTGTTTTTTCCTCATTTTGCTATTTAATCCAATTCCTTCCTGATTTGTGTGTTTACTTTGCTTTCGCTGTGATACTAACCAGCCTGAGGTAGCAAAAACATTCCATTTTTCTGTGACATTGTGAATTATTCTATAATAAATTATGTAATGTAATTACTGTGGTAGAGCTCTAAATGAGTCCATTGTACCTTAAAGCTAGATAAATCATATCCCATATATGGCAGCTGGTAAATTAAAAGGAAAACACTCAATTAATCATCGCCATCTGAGCAGTTTGTATATACTCTTTTAAGTCCTTAGGTTAATTTTATTTTTTGGGAACAAAGCTACTAATTTTCCCCGTCTCTCATATATGGCAAAGAGAGCCGGCTAGATCAAGTAAATAGCATGATGCTACACCGTGATCAAGGTCTCGCAACATGTAAATTGGAGAACAAGATATCGAGATGCAAGATATGGGGGTCGTACATAACAACTTAAGGTAGAGATGTACTCCTTGTCGTTGTCTCGCTAAGAGTATATGTTCATTTCTTTTCCTATGGTTAACCTTCGATTTTGGCTTACTTTTAGTTTGTAGATTTGATTGATCTAACATGTGTAGCCGTGGTTGATTATTTTCACTTGATACCTTCTAGTGTGTCCTCCTCTCCTCTATGGTTGTGATATGCAAATACCGTTTGTTTTCCACTTGTTTTTTGCTAGACGATGCCACCTTAACCGATATAGATCATTGGTTATATTGGCCGATACGGCTTCATAATCCATTAGTATTGCTACTTAAAAAGAGACGATTCATACTTTATGTTACTTATCTATGACTGTATTCGGGAAAAGATTAGTGGAATTTATGTTTTTTTTTTTCTTCGAGTACGGATCAAAGCTTAATGATCCGTAAAAGATCTATATGTGAGAGTCATTGCAGCTTTTATATACTCGATGTGCTATTTTCTATCTTCGAGGGGAAATGCCAGCTGCTGCTAATCATACTAATCAATATATCAAAAGTGCTTGTTTTCAATAATACTTTCCTTACTTATCCTTTCTTAGTTTTGTACATTTACCAAAATCATCACTTTGTTTTCAATCACTTTGCTTGGTGCATAATAATGAGTATTGATATATACTATTGTTTTAATATTGATTTAGAACGAAAAAATGCAAAAAAAAAAAAAAAAAAAAATTGGGGCTCAATCAAGCTTCGATTTTGGGAGAAAACCGGATCGCTTACCTATTAACCGATCCGATTTTCACCCAAAAACCGGATCGCTTTACTATGTTACTGGGTCCGATTTTAGTGAAAACCGAATCGCTTAATGATTAACCAGGTTATCAACCTGGAGGAGCTTGATTTTTGTCAACCGCTCCTAGCCCAACCGACCCGACCCAAAACCGGATCGCAACCCCCGTTTTGACCGTATCCGATAATATTTTTTCCACTAGTGTGTTCCGGGCATGCCTCGTGAGCAAGACAAAGGTTTCTTTTTCTTTTTATCCCGTACAAAGAAGCTTTGTGGGCCTTTGCCTATCTCTAAGGGACAAATTTTATGTCCCTTACCTCTCACCCCTCTAGCCTTTGCTGGCATGCAGAGGCGGAGCTACTCATCAACATGAGGGTGCAATTGAACCCACTTGGTCTATGGTAGAAGACACCTATAAGCTTTAATGATTATGCACTATTATGCCTTATGATTTTAATTTTAAATGAAATGAACCCAATGAACTCCAAATTAGAGTATTGTGTTTGTAACGCCCCGACCTCTAGCCATGTTTATTAGGTTAATTAGATAATCATTACCAGTAGAATCTAGACGGTCGATGCGTTACTGCCGTACTTTTCTATAATGGAAAGCACAAGGAAAACATAAATTCATAAACTTAAACATATTATAACTTGAAAACATCATAATTATCCATTACTTGAATTTAAGTTGAAACTTATCAACTGATCTAGTCTGACATAAACTTAAACTATGATCATAAGTGTTTTTAAAAAAGCTTAAAACTAAACAACTCCTGACAGCTACGCCATCCCGTTATCATCAATAGTACCTAAAACAGAAAACAAAACGTCATGAGTCGAGGCTCAGTAACATACTACTCTAACATTGTAAAAGCATTTCAATTCATTTTGTTCGCAATCAGGGAGGAGAGAAATAGTAAAAACATTTCATAAACATATCAGATCATTTCATATCATATCATAAGTTTCATCATTATCTTTCCATCTTACTTAAATCATATTGGCAACTTGGCGAGTACGGCAAAAGGTAAGCCATGGAGAACCTTAGTTCCCCAACAGAAGGGGCATAACCGACTCAGTGCCACGGGAGACTATTGTCCCCCAACAGAAGGTGGCATAACATAATACGGGTGCCACGGGAGATTATTATCCCCCAACAGAAGGTGGCATAGCCACGTGAGGGTGTCACGAAAGACTGTGTCCCCCAACAGAAGGTGACAAGAACCGCCGGGATGGCACGTGCACAACCAACAGAACAGAATACTGCCAAGAACCGTCTTTCACTTTTATTTATCATGTTTCATGACTTTTAAGTAACTTTCAGAATTCATAGCAGGGTCATAACATAACGTTAGTATAGTTCTTTCAAGTAGAAAGACATACTTTTCATATTATCAGGATTTCATAAAACATTTCATAATAAACCTTTCACATCCCGCAATCCATTATAAACATCGCATAAAACATATTCAGAAGGGGAATGTGGGTGCTAGCAGTAGATGTTACCTGGTATCGTAGTTAAGTTTCTCGATAGCCGGGGGAGGCTTGTAATATTCCTTCCTTTAATCTAATCAAGAATTAAATATAAAAAAACTATTACTAATTAATTAAACTTAGGTTTTTCTTAAATATTCTTTCATTAGGTCGGTATAGTACTTATGTCATTACTAATAAAGTTTCATTAATCAAACGAGTTATACTTAGGTATAAATAATCATAGTGTTGACTTAATAATTTATTTTATTATTCTTAACATCTCTTAAACATCAATGCTACATTAAGGTGGTAATAACAATAAATAAATAATCTTGATTTATAATTCATGTTTAATGACTTGAAGATAAGTTTTTCATATTCAGAATTCATTCTCTAAACAAACCATACATACATGTTGCTAAGTGAACATATTTTAACATAACTTTCTTAGTTCAATTCTTATTACAAAATTAGTCCAACCAAATAGAGGTATTAAGCTAAACTAAGTGGTTAAATTAAAACTCATAAATCATTCCATCAAGCCCAAACCTAGCAACTAACCATTAAATTAAAATAGCTTAGCTTAAGCAAATCAGATTTAGGCCCAACAATTATGCTTAACTAACATATTAAAAATAGCATGGTTTAATGGAATCACTAAGGGTGCGTTCTCTTCACCTTAAAAAATTAAGTTTCAGGTCCAATAAGTTCAGTTCAGTTCAGATAAGTTCGGCCTCGGTTCGTATAAGTTTCAATCGTGTCCAATCGTGGGCAATAAGTTCCAATCAGGTCTAATAAGGTGCAATAAGTTCCAATCAGGTCTAATAAGGTCCAATAAGTTCTAATCAGGGCAATAAGTTTCAATCGTCTAATCGTGTCCAATAAGTTCCAATAAGGTCCAAATAGTCAATGATCAATAAATATTTGTATTATTGTCCATTATTTTATTATTCATATCACTATTAGCTGATTATGTTATTATTAGAATTTTAATTAAAGTACCACAATGATTATATCGTATTATACTTGTATTATTGTCTATTATTTTATTATTCATATTACTATTAGCTGATTATATTATTATTAAAAAATATTATAATCATGGTTAAATAAGGTTAACAATAATAATATCATAATTACAATATTTTGCAATTCGTCTTTAAATAACTAGAGATAACATGTTTTCGTTACTAATAACAATGAGTTCTACTACTTTAGTCATAAAACTAAGTGGAGTGAGAGATAAATTTTTCCATATGTGGCAATTTCTCACTTGTTAGCAATAAATGTTAATCAACTTTTGATTTTCTACTAGTGCTTTATGAAATCAAAACAAGACTATTAGATATATTAGTGGTGAAAGTTATGTATAGGCAAGTATATAAATAATATTTTTTTTTATTAAATTGTTTATCATAAGAGATAATTAATAATAATTATTTTTTTAAAGGGCGAATTTTAATAATTATTACTTCATAATAAATTTTGAGGGGTAGTATTTACGTTAGGGGTAATATTTATGTTATTACTCATTAATTTTTTTGTCTAATAAGGTCAAATAAATTTCAATTAGGTCCAATAAGGTCTAATAAGCTTTCAATCGCGCCTAATAAGTTTCAATCGGGGCCAATAAAGTCTAATAAGTTCCAATCGAGTCAATAAGTTTCAATCGCGCCCAATAAGCTTCCAATCGTGCTCAATCGCGGTCCAAAGTTGAATCAGTGCCCAATCGTTTAATAAGTTCCACCGGTCGGCTTCGGGTCCACATAAGTTCGGCCCGGTTCAGGTCCAATAAGTTGAAGAGAACGCACCCTAAATCAATTTTAGGCCCAAACTATATCTAATTAACAAAATAGATTTAACTAACTCTTAGAGAAATCTGATTCAGGCCCAACAATATGATTCATTGACAAATTAATCTAACATGGTTTATGGTTTAACAAATTAAGACTAAATCAGCTTTTTAGTTGGTCTCCATTAGCCCAACAAATGGAGGTAACAACTTCAATTAAATGGTTTAACTCAACAAATCAGATTTGGGCCCAAACTTAAACAAACTAATAAGGGTAATTAACTTGGGCTTAATTTCTAAAATAAAAGATTAGAGTTGAAATATGGGGTATGTTATACCTCTGCTTCAAAAGCGGGGAAGGAACGCACAGGGGAGGGAGAGCAGACTCCGGCAGCGGCGAAGGAACGGCATGGAGGAGGCAACGCGGGGAGGTGGTGGTGGTCTGGCGACGGCAGTGGCAGTCGAAGGGTGCAGCAGCGAGCGGGAGCAGCGAGCAGGGGACTAGACCAAACAGAGGAGGGAGATTGAAGAGAGGAAAGCTGCGCGCGGCGTCGACGGGTTGCGGTCGTGCAGCGTGTTGTCACCGGTGAGTGTTCCGGTGGTCAGAGGAGAATGGTGCACCGAGAGTGGTGCGCAGATGGTGGTGGTGGCACGGTGGTGCCGAGAAGAGAAGAGGAGAAAATTTGTGGTTTTGTGTTGTTGTGAAATTGTGATTTCAATACTCAGTTTCTTGGGCAATTTATGGATGAAAATTTGGAGACAAAGATGGAGGTGGGTTGAAGGTTATTGGTGTTTCTTCACATAGGGAAACTAGAGTAGGGATCAAAGAGGAAGAATAGGGAAGGTGAGCTGTTGGCTTGCCGTGGGAAACTTGGGGAGGTGTCATCGTATTTTTTTTTTCTTTTATTTCTTGTTATTATTTAACCAAATCATTCCTAGTTGGTGTTAATACAATTTATTACCCTACTTCGTAAATTTTTATTTTTATTTAATAGTTCAAAATTCATAATATGTTTATTTAGTTAATAATTATTATTAAATAAAATTTTAACCTTCTTAATTACTTAATTAATCAAGTTTATAATTTCGGGATATTACGGTGTTAGTCTTGTAAAAACAAGTATTATGAAGATTCTTTTGTTTAATTTCTTACTAGTATACTTGGTTTTGTCTAATACATGTATAACACTGTCTTTTGTTAGTTAACTATTTCGGAATGTCTTTACTTTAAAAATTCATATACATTTAAAAATTTGACAAAGTGATACCTTTGTTTTTTGGTTTGTTGACCTATTAATTTTGGAACCCACTTAGGGTGTGTTCTTTTCACCTGAAAAAACCTAAACTGAACTTATTAGATCTGATTGACCCTTATTGGAACTTATTTTGAGTGTTGTGCTGGACCTGATCAAACCTGATTACACTTTATCTGAACTTATTGGACCTGAAACTTATTTTATAAGTTTAAGAGAACACAACCTTAGTAATATCTACTTCCATTTCAAATGAAAGATAAAAACATGTACAGACGGTACATTGTGATTTTACTACACCCACTTCGTAAAAATCTTTGGTTCTGCCACTGCTGGCATGAACATAGCCCATATATTGGGATAAAGCTCCACGCCTCCACCAAACTCCCACCTTTTCTTATGAGTAAGATAGTTAAGTGAGAAGAAAGGATGCAAGTTGGTGTGCAAGTGGATTACTTGAATATAGTTTCAAAATTATTTTTACACAATTTTAGGTAACTTAAAAGTAAAAACTAGTTCCTCGCCTCGTATATTTTTACTTTCTTACTAGTATGCTTGGTTTTGTCTAATACATGTATAACACCGTCTTTTGTAAGTTAACTATTTCGAAATGTCTTTACTTTAAAAATTCATATACATTTAAAAAATTAACAAAGCGATACTTTTGTTTTTTCAACCCTCAATTTTTCCTAAAAAGAAAAAGAAAAAGAAAAATATGCATGTAAACAAACCAATAAGGATGTACTTGCTAATAAAGCATCAAGAGAACGTATCAGTCAAAAGATGCTCCAAAGTGATATATATGATTAAAGATGTTAACTCGTTAGAAGGATTTTCCTATAAGAGACAATATAACGCCCCGACTTCTAATCAACGTTATTAAGTTAATTAATCAATTATTAGCAGCGGAACCTATATAGTCGGCGCGTTATTGCCGTACTTTCCATCAGGAAAATACAAGGCAACATAATTTCATAAACTTAAACATATTATAACATGGAAATATAACAATTATTTAGTCATTAATAAAACTTAGTTACTAAACAGAGTCTGACATTAACTTAAATTAAAATCATAAGAGTCTACATAAGTCTAGATATTATATACTTCTCACTGCTACGCCATCCCGTTGTCATCATCAGTACCTAAAACATAAAACAAAACGTCGTGAGCCGAGGCTCAGTAACATACTACTCTAACATCGTAAATCCATTTCAACTCATTTTATTTATAAACAGGGAGGAGAGAATAAGTAAAACTATTTCACAAACTAAACATATCATATTACATTATCTTCTTTATCATGTTCATCATCATAGTTCATATTATTTGGTAACTTGGCTTGTACAACAGAAGGGACGTCTCCCCAGAACATAGTAACATCGTAAACGGGAGGCAGCCACCCGAGGACCATAGCCCTCACTAAACGGGAAGTGGCCTTAATGCCCAGAATATAGAAGTGCGTGGTGCCACCCGAGGACATTAGCCCTCATTAAACGGGAGGTGGTTAACCGGTCGGGAGGTACGTGCACGACCCAGGATAACATAATACTACCAAGAACCGTCTTTCACTTGAATTTATCATGTTTCATTTCTTTTAAACATATCATAATCATCATGAATCATTATATTATTTCATTTCATCCATAACATCATCATCATCATCTTATAACTTCATATCATCATAATCATCATAAAATATTTCATTTCCCGCAATCCAAATATATAAAACGTAATATTAACATGATCATAAAACATACTTCGAAGGGGAATGCGGGTGTTAGCAGTAGACGTTACCTGAATTCCTGCTTAACAACTTGATAGCCGGGGGAGGCTTGTAATATCCTTTATCTTCTTTAATCTATTCAAGAATAGTTTTATTAATATATGATTCATTATATTGCTTTCAAGCCTAAATATTAGTTAAAGCTTAGTATAGTCATAGACTTCGTCATAAATTCATAAAAGGTCTCAATAAAAGTCATTGTTATCTTAGTCGTTATTAACTTCTTAAGGTGACTCTTTAATCGACAAATAAGTGAAATAACTCCTTTAATTATACTTTAGAATTATTGAACCATTATACTTACAATTTATATCAATACATATTATATAATCATTCGATTTGATAAAAGTATATTATTATTATTTATTAACCGAGATTATAGATAATTATCAATTAACCGTCTACTATTAATTAACTAAGTTTGTTGCTATAATAGAACCATTAACATTATCATAATATTATTTAGTCACCTTAAACTAACAAAGCAAGCTAACTAGTTATTATATGTGAACATGAGTATTAGTGAAGTAATATATTATAGTTATAGCTTATACTCATATTACATAGTTGACTAAGGTTGTTAGAATCTTTTAATTTAATAATCTATAGATCATACTAAGTTTCTAAGATTTATAAGGAGTACATGTTATTAAATTAACAATTCATATTAACATAATATGAATAATACCATAATTTAGTTCATAATAATAAGTTATAAGTTGATTTATAGCAACCTACTATGACTCCATAATTAAATTAATAGTTCAACTAAGTGAGGTTAGATATTATAAGTTATTTACTTAATACATAAGACAAGTCATTACTTAAGCATATAACAATTATCATAAATATAAATGGTTTTATTCCAACTAGTTCATCGTTAACTAAAAATAATCTCATTAGTTTTAAGATTAGTTTTAATTGAACTCCACTAACTTAGTTATTAGGAAATATACCCCAATAGTTTGTAGGAACTAAATCATGTGGTTTAATTTTCAACTAGCCTAATCAGCCATTAACAAGTGAATTCAAGTATAGGCCCAAACTTATATTATCAAACCAAGATATTCATTGGGCTTCGACTTAAACAACATCGTACAAAAAATAAAACAGAGGTAATACCTCCGCTCTTATTTTGAGCAAAGACGAACGCCCACGAAGAGAGAGAGAAAGAGCGACGAGCTCCGGCCCGATGGACGGTGTTGAACAGCCAGGACGGCGGTGTAGGTCCTCGGCGGTGCGGCGTAGCCGCGTGCGGGAGGAGGGGCGCGACTCGTGAGAGGTTGTGCGAGAGAAATGAGAGAAGGTTCGAGGACGACGTCCGGGGCTCGCGGTGGTGCCGGTGGCTCGGCGACCGAAGGCGGGGGATGGAGCGCCGACCGAGGACGGCAGGTGGGGCGATTGGTGCCGTGGGGTCGAGCGGGTGGAGGTGCGAGTGGTTGCACGAGAGAAATGAAGAAATTGTTGTTGTGGATTGTGATTTTGGTGAGTGATCTTCATGGCCACTTATAGTGGAATTGACGGAACCAAATCAGCAGTGAGAAGAAGGGGATTGGAGATTATAACTCTACATTGCTGACTTTAGGAAGGAGTGGATTGGGGTGACAGTCTTGGGCAGAGAAGAAAGCTGGAGAATGTTGGCATGTTTGCCAAATGCCATAGAAGAGGAAGAAGGAAAGTAGTAGAAGCTATTTAGTTGACTTTGGAAGACAATTACTCTTTTTCCTTTTATTTCTTTGTAACAAAATCATAAAATCTCTACACTCTCACCATACCTCACGTGGCTTAGTATTAGTATAGTGGTTGTTAAATATTTTTTTATGCCTATTTGATAAAACAATAAAACTAACATTTCCCTTTAATTCAAGACATCATAAAATGTATTATTATCACTTAAATTTCATCATTTGTAAATTGGAAAATTTTATGTTATTATTTCATCAATTTATTAAGTTTTGCTTAATTAGTGAAACAATAAAATTTAATTACATTTTTAGCTACTCATTATGAATAATTATTACTTAAATACGTTTAAGTTTTTAGGATATTACATCCTCACCCCCTTAGAAAAAGTTTCGTCCTCGAAACTTATATAGCGTAGTTAAAAGCATAACATCATGCATTCATAAACTTGAACATTCATACATAAGATTTCATAATCACATATAAACATCAAAGTCATCTATTCAAACAAGTGTGGGTATTTTGTTCTCATCTGATCCTCTACTTCCCAAGTGGTTTCCGATGACGTGTGATTAGCCCATAAAATCTTAACCATAGGAATTACTTTGTTTCTAAGTTGCTTTTCCCTACGATCGAGGATTTCAATTGGTTTCTCTTCATAAGTCAAATCATTCCTTAGCTGCAGAGGCTCGTGTCTGATTACGTGGCTAGAATCTGGTATGTACTTCCGCAACATTGACACGTGGAAAACATTATGAACTTTATCCAAGTCTGTCGGTAACGCCAAGCGATAAGCTACTTCGTTGACTCGTTCAAGAATCTCATATGGACCAATGTACCTCGGACTTAGCTTACCAGTTTGACCAAATCTCATAATACCCTTAGTAGGTGAAACTTTCAAGAAAACATGATCACCTACTTCGAACTCCAATGGTCTCCTTCGACCGTGCCCGCATAGCTCTTTTGTCTATTCTCAGTGCACCTTTCATCCCGGCTTGAATTAATCGTACTTTTTCTCGTTGTTTCATGTATCAAGTCAGTCCAATCATCCGAGCTTCATCAATGTCACTCCAACACAGAGGTGTTCTACATCTTCTTCCGTATAGTGCTTCATATGGTGCCATTTGGATGCTAGCTTGATAGCTGTTGTTGTAAGAAAATTCCACCAATGGCAAGTATTTCTCCCAACTTCCTTGAAAATCCAAAATACATGCTCTCAACATATCTTCAAGAGTCTGAATGGTTCTTTCTGTTTGACCATCTGTTGCTGGATGAAAAGCCGTGCTAAAACCCAGCCTCGTATGAAGTGCCTTTTGCAACTCTTTCCAAAACTTTGCTTGGAATCTCGAGTCACGATCTGACACAATAGAACTTGGCACTCCATGCAATCTGACAATTGTGTTCCTATATAACTCAGCTAGCTTATCCAAGCTCCAATTATTTCTAATGGCCAAGAAATGTGCGGATTTTGTCAGTCTATCCACAATGGCCCAAATAGAATTCATGCCTCGAAATGATGGTGGCAATCCCATAATAAAATCCATCGAAATTGAATCCCATTTCCATGCAGGAACATCTAATGGTTGCAACAATCCTGCAGGTCTTTGATGTTCAATCTTTATCCTTTGACAAGTCAAACATCTTGACACAAATTCTGCAACTTCTTGCTTCATATTGCTCCACCAGAATGTTTGCTTTAAATCCTTGTACAACTTGTATCCTCCAAGGTGAACAGAGAAAGGATTGTTGTGAGCTTCTTCAAGAATTCTCTTTTTCAATGCTTCATTATCAGGAACACATATTCTACCTTGAAATCTCAACGTGCCATCATCCTCGATCACAAATCCCTTGATTTCCCCTTTTCACATCACTCTTTATCTTTTGCAACTCCAAGTCTCCACTTTGCGCCTCTTTTATTTCTTCCAACAAAGTCGGCCTCAACTCCAATGCATACAAATGTGCTTCCATTTTTGGCTGCATAATCTCTACTTTCATCTTTCTCAAATCGTCTTTGATTTCTTTTGGCAGGGTTAAGGTTGTGTTTAGGTAGGATTTTCGACTTAGAGCATCAGCTACAACATTAGCTTTGCCAGGGTGATATAGGATATCAACATCATAATCTTTTATGAGTTCAAGCCATCTACGCTGCCTCAGGTTCAATTCTTTTTGGGTGAAAATGTATTTAAGGCTTTGGTGGTCGGTGAAGATCTTGCACGAAACACCATAAAGATAGTGTCGCCAGATTTTGAGAGCAAACACAACCGCATCTAGTTCAAGGTCATGGGTTGGGTAGTTTTGTTCATGGGGTTTAAGTTGACGAGAAGCATAGGCTATAACTTTATCATTCTGCATCAAGACACACCCTAATCCATGCTTAGAGGCATCACTGTACACAACAAATCCATCAGTACCAGAAGGGAGAGTAAGAACAGGAGCAGTGGTGAGACGCTTCTTCAACTCCTTAAAAGTTGCTTCACATTCATCACTCCATACAAACTTAACTGTCTTCTTTACCAATCGAGTTATACGCATGGCTATCATGGAGAAATCTTGGACAAATCTCCTATAATATCCAGTTAAACCCATAAAACTCCGAACTTCAGGGACATTAGTGGGTCTAGGCCATTCCATGATAGCTTTTATCTTTTGCGGATCAACAGAGACTCCAGTATTTGAAATGATGTGCCCTAGAAAGGTAACTTCTTTCAACCAGAATTCACATTTCTTTAACTTTGCATACAACTTCTTTTCTCTCAACACTTCCAACACCTTTCTCAAATGTTCTTCATGCTCGCTGAGTTTCTTGAAAACACCAAGTTATCATCAATGAATACCACCATAAACTTATCAAGGTATGATTTAAATACTTGGTTCATCGATCCATGAAAACAAATAGGGCATTGGTAAACCCAAAGGGCAAACCGTAAATTCATAATGACCATATCGCGTCCCGAAAGCGCGAAATATCTTCCCGCTTAATGCGGAGTTGATGATAGCCGATCTCAAATCAATCTTGGAGAAAATGGTTGCACCTCGAAGCCGATCAAAAAGATCATCAATGCGCGGCAAAGGATATTTATTCTTGATGGTGATCTTGTTCAATTCTCGATAATCAATACACAATCTCATGCTTCCATCTTTCTTCTTGACAAATAGAACTGGTGCACCCCATGGAGATACACTAGGTCGAATATACCCTTTTTCGAGCAATTCATCTAGTTGCTTTTTCAATTCTTGTAATTCAAGAGGGTGTCATTCGATAAGGTGCCTTGGAAATAGAAGCGGATCCCTTAACAAGGTCAATGCCGAAATCTATCTCTCTTTCTCGGAGGCATGCCAGTATCTCTCGAGGGAATACATCGTGGTACTCACAAACAATGGGGATATCGGACAAGGATGGTTCAGTTTGGTTAGGTCTACCACATTACATAAGTATCCATGATGACCCTATGAAAGTAATTTGAAGGCTTTCAAGGTTGAGATGATTTCGTGGTTTGGGTTTGACTTTTCTTCTTCGATAAGAAACCATACACCCACCTGGTTTTCTGAGGGTTATTTCATGGTTAAGGCAATTTATGTCGGCTTTATACTTGGACAACCAATTCATTCCCAATATCACATCAAAGTCGGTCAATTTAAATTGAACTAGGTCTACTATAAATTCACAGCCTCCTATAAGGATAGGACAATTTCTATACATGACATCACATAAGATGGCTTCGCCATTTAGGATGGTGACGGACATGGCAGAGAATTCAGAGCATGGTGTTGCATTCAAACTTCTAGAAAATGCAGCAGATATAAACGAATGGGAAGCTCCAGAATCGAAAAGAACATAAGCAGGAACAGAGTTCACAGGAAAGTACCAGCAATGACAATATCATCTGCTTCTGCTTCTTCACGCTGCATCATAAACACTCTTCCAGCTTGTGGGGGTCCACGCGGAGGGTTTCTGTCTGCATTACTTGCATTCCCACCATAACTAGAGTTCTGACCATTTCTTTGACCACGGTTAATGACATTTCCACTTCGCCAATCTGGAGTCGGACAATTCCTAATCACATGACCTGGTTTACCACACCGATAACACTGATCACTTCCCTTACGACATTCATTCGCCATGTGGCCTTGTCTTCCGCAATTGTTGCATCGAGGAATTTGCCTTTGATTATTTCCCGAGTATCCCGTGTTCGGCCTCTTGTTGAAGTTGTTGCTGGAGCGGCCATCATGAGATTTCCCTTTTCTTTTTCCGCCATCATACACTTCCTTCCGCAGCTTCACTTTCCTTTCAACATTTATCGCCCTGGCCATATAGCTCTTGATAGGACTTACTCATGTTTGCAAAGCAAGCCTTTCTTGAAGATCCGCATTCATACCTCCTTCAAACCTAGGTTCATCCTTTGACGATCCGTAGACACCCGATCGGAGCAAATCGAGCTAACTCATTGAATTTGACAAAGATATTCCGAACCGACATACCCCTTTGCCTCAGATGGATAAACTCTGATTCCATCTAAAGCTGCAGAGACTGGGGGTAAAACGGTTCCTCGTAGCCTCCTTTAGGCCTTCTTATCCAAACCCAGCCGATTCTCGCATTTCTTTAGCAGTCTTCCACCACAGATCGCCTTGCCCCTTTAAGTAGAACACAAAGAAAGCTAACTTTCCACTTATCTCGGGCACCGGGTGGCATCAAAGAGTTTCTCTATGTCGTTTAACCATTCCGCGAACTCAGTGGGGTCGTTTTCCATCATAAGTTGGTGGCTTATGAGCAAAAACCTTTTGAACATGTTTCGAGCATTCTTCCCCGCTCCGTCTTGGCCCTTTGCGGTTTGCTTGCATGAATTCCACCATCAACTTCATTATGTCCACCTCGATTTCCGTTAGCATTTACAGGTGTTTCTTCAAAAAACAGGGTCACTTCGCAGAGTATCTAGCCTTGCCCTCATTTCTTCAAGTGTGACTTCAGACCCATGATTTCCGTTTCCTCCATTAGTAGGTCCACTTTCACTTGTTGCCATGTTCTAAAACATCACATATTTCATGTTCATAACATGTTAAACGAGGCATAAATATCATCGTAAAAATCATATAGAAACATTCCCTTCCCCGATCCTAACCCTCACACTCGTTTTCATTTTTAATCACTTATTTAACTAAACATGTTATTATTCATATTATGGTAGTTTTATTTACATATTATAAGCCTTGAAAGTTAACATGTAACTTATGGTGGTGACTCTCATTTTACAAACTTACTTAAACTTTATTTACTAATTTATGTAAAACCTTTAAGATTTTACTTGAGATATCGAAAACCTTGGCTCGGATATCAACCTGTAACACCCCGACTTCTAATCAACGTTATTAAGTTAATTAATCAATTATTAGCAGCGGAACCTATATAGTCGGCGCGTTACTGCCGTACTTTCCATCAGGATAATACAAGGCAACATAATTTCATAAACTTAAACATATTATAACATGGAAATATAACAATTATTTAGTCATTAATAAAACTTAGTTACTAAACAGAGTCTGACATTAACTTAAATTAAAATCATAAGAGTCTACATAAGTCTAGATATTATATACTTCTCACTGCTACGCCATCCCGTTGTCATCATCAGTACCTAAAACATAAAACAAAACGTCGTGAGTCGAGGCTCAGTAACATACTACTCTAACATCGTAAATCCATTTCAACTCATTTTATTTATAAACAGGGAGGAGAGAATAAGTAAAACTATTTCACAAACTAAACATATCATATTACATTATCTTCTTTATCATGTTCATCATCATAGTTCATATTATTTGGTAACTTGGCTAGTACAACAGAAGGGATGTCTCCCCAGAACATAGTAACATCGTAAACGGGAGGCAGCCACTCGAGGACCATAGCCCTCACTAAACGGGAGGTGGCGTTAATGCCCAGAATATAGAAGTGTGCGGTGCCACCCGAGGACATTAGCCCTCACTAAACGGGAGGTGGCTAACCGGCCGGGAGGTACGTGCACGACCCAGGATAACATAATACTGCCAAGAACCGTCTTTCACTTGAATTTATCATGTTTCATTTCTTTTAAACATATCATAATCATCATGAATCATTATATTCTTTCATTTCATCCATAACATCATCATCATCATCTTATAACTTCATATCATCATAATCATCATAAAATATTTCATTTCCCGCAATCCAAATATATAAAACGTAATATTAACATGATCATAAAACATACCTCGAAAGGGAATGCGGGTGTTAGCAATAGACGTTACCTGAATTCCTGCTTAACAACTTGATAGCCGGGGGAGGCTTGTAATATCCTTTATCTTCTTTAATCTATTCAAGAATATTTTATTAATATATGATTCATTATATTGCTTTCAAGCCTAAATATTAGTTAAAGCTTAGCATAGTCATAGACTTCGTCATAAATTCATAAAAGGTCTCAATAAAAGTCATTGTTATCTTAGTCGTTATTAACTTCTTAAGGTGACTCTTTAATCGACAAATAAGTGAAATAACTCCTTTAATTATACTTTAGAATTATTGAACCATTATACTTACAATTTATATCAATACATATTATATAATCATTCGATTTGATAAAAGTATATTATTATTATTATTATTATTATTTATTAACCGAGATTATAGATAATTATCAATTAACCGTCTACTATTAATTAACTAAGTTTGTTGCTATAATAGAACCATTAACATTATCATAATATTATTTAGTCACCTTAAACTAACAAAGCAAGCTAACTAGTTATTATATGTGAACATGAGTATTAGTGAAGTAATATATTATAGTTATAGCTTATACTCATATTACATAGTTGACTAAGGTTGTTAGAATCTTTTAATTTAATAATCTATAGATCATACTAAGTTTCTAAGATTTATAAGGAGTACATGTTATTAAATTAACAATTCATATTAACATAATATGAATAATACCATAATTTAGTTCATAATAATAAGTTATAAGTTGATTTATAGCAACCTACTATGACTCCATAATTAAATTAATAGTCCAACTAAGTGAGGTTAGATATTATAAGTTATTTACTTAATACATAAGACAAGTCATTACCTAAGCATATAACAATTATCATAAATATAAATGGTTTTATTCCAACTAGTTCATCGTTAACTAAAAATAATCTCATTAGTTTCAAGATTAGTTTTAATTGAACTCCACTAACTTAGTTATTAGGAAATATACCCCAATAGTTTGTAGGAACTAAATCATGTGGTTTAATTTTCAACTAGCCTAATCAGTCCATTAACAAGTGAATTCAAGTATAGGCCCAAATTTATATTATCAAACCAAGATATTCATTGGGCTTGACTTAAACAACATCAGACAAAAAATAAAACAGAGGTAATACCTCTGCTCTTATTTTGAGCAGCGACGAACGCCCACGAAGAGAGAGAGAAAGAGCGACGAGCTCCGGCTCCGATGGACGGTGTTGAACAGCAGTGACGGCGGTGTAGGTCCTCGGCGGTGCGGCGTAGCTGCGTGCGGAGGAGGGGCGCGACTCGTGAGAGGTTGAGCGAGAGAAATGAGAGAAGGTGCGAGGACGACGTCTGGGCTCGCGGTGGTGCTGGTGGTCGGCGACTGAAGGCGGGGGATGGAGCGCCGACTGAGGACGGCAGGTGGGGCGATTGGTGCCGTGGGGTCAGGCGGGTGGAGGTGCGAGTGGTTGCCGAGAGAAATGAAGAAATTGTTGTTGTGGATTGTGATTTTGGTGAGTGATTTTCATGGCCACTTATAGTGGAATTGAGGGAACCAAATCAGCAGTGAGAAGAAGGGGATTGGAGAACATAACTCTGCATTGCTGACTTTAGGAAGGAGTGGATTGGGGTGACAGTCTTGGGCAGAGAAGAAAGCTGGAGAATGTTGGCATGTTTGCCAAATGCCATAGAAGAGGAAGAAGGAAAGTAGTAGAAAGCTATTTAGTTGACTTTGGAAGACAATTACTCTTTTTCCTTTTATTTCTTTGTAACAAAATCATAAAATCTCTACACTCTCACCATACCTCACGTGGCTTAGTATTAGTATAGTGGTTGTTAAATTTTTTTTTATGCCTATTTGATAAAACAATAAAACTAACATTTCCCTTTAATTCAAGAAATCATAAAATGTATTATTATCACTTAAATTTCATCATTTGTAAATTGGTAAAATTTATGTTATTATTTCATCAATTTATTAAGTTTTGCTTAATTAGTGAAATAATAAAATTTAATTACATTTTTAGCTACTCATTATGAATAATTATTTACTTAAATACGTTTAAGTTTTTAGGATATTACAGACAATTTTCCATTTGCATATGTTTCAAATTTGGTAACCATCTACATAGAGTCAAAAGTAGCTCACATGTCATTTTTTATTAATTATTATTGATTCAAAGAGAGCACTTCTTTAAGTTGATGTAATTTTATTTTACATAAAACTACTACTTTATGTAGTTAAACGTTTTTGGTAGGCGCGAGAGAACTAAGAGCAGCATGATCAAACCTAATTCCTAGACCACTTGTTCCTTCCAACTAAGCAAATTATATGTTCCTTAACTATTGCACACGTTTTTGTTTTAAAATATAGGTAAGTCATGCAAAGCAAGGCACGTGTTAGAACGTTTAAAGTAATGAAGCCCAAAACAATAACACGAGTAGTGTTACAAGTTACAACTACAATCACCACTTAAGGTAAGATAAACAGAGGGTAATTGGAGATTCCATTTTAAAAGGGAGAAGTATCAAACCCCTTCTTACAAGGATGGAAAAAGTTCTTAAATTAACTAGGCCAACCTTAATTCTATAAACATCACCACAATCACAACTTGAGGTAGCTGCATCTGGTAAGATATCACTATATTATGCAAATCAGCCCTTTAAACTTTTCAAAAATCATTAGTCCATTAAAGTGCGGTATGCCTTTACGATATTAAAAACAACAATAAGTGCAAGTTGGCATTTAAATTGACCTCATGCGTATATGATGCGATTAAAACATGACTAACCAGTAACCTCAATGGAAAACCATCCGAGAAAGATAGCGTTTTAAGCTGTTTACAACTCAAAGCGATTTAGCTGGCACCATTCTTAAGCTGTAATAACTGGATTGCAGATTTGCAGTTGAGAAGGGATTGTTTCAATTCTGACAAGATTGAGATTTAGAAAAAAAGAGATTCTATATTCAGAATACATTGCCACAAATAAACAATTTTTTAGAAGGGAATGCAAAATCCCTCTGCGCATACATAAAAGTACATCTTACTCTTGAGATGCCCCTGATGATACAGGCGGCTGATACTGTTGCTCCTGCTGCTGCTGTGATGTTGGTGGAGGTTGCGGAGGCGCTGCAGGTTGGTGGTGGTGGTATTGAGCAGCAGGGTATTGCTGGTACTGTGAAGGAGGAGGTTGCATATAACCATAAGGTGGATAAAATGGCTGTTGATAGTGACCTGGAGGTGGCATGCCCTGGTAACCATATGGTTGGTGGCCTTGAGGCTGCTTCTCAGTTCCACTTCTGTTTTCTCCTGAACCTGGAGGACCACTTGAGGATCCATCTTGTGATGGAACAAGAGCACCCATTCGTTGAGGATCCATTGACGGGTAGAAGGCCCTGTCCTGCTGAGACGGTGCCGGAATATTAAAATAAGGCATTGGAGGAGGTATCTGATCCTGACTTGTACCAGGAGGATGAAGTTGACCCTGTTGCTGAGATATAACAGCTCTTGGAAGCATCCCACTGTGTGCCACTGCAGCCTGCTGCTTTGCTTGTTCGGCACTGTCAATCTCAGGCTTGGGTTGTTGAGGTCTACCCCACATCAACTTCAGCCTCAGACCCTTTATAACAAGTTTGTTTGAAAGCTCTTCTGCAGCTTTCTCTGCAGCTTCCCGGGTGGTGTAGGTTACAAAAGCACATGCCCGCTGGAGAACCATCCGTATGGATTCAATTTCACCATGGGCATAAAAGTTATCCCTCAAATCTTGCTCAGTGATCCTGGCATCAAGCCCGCCCACATACAGAGTCTTGATGCTTTCATCTTCTGGAGGTTCAAGTGTCTGCATTTCACCAGCCTTATTAAGGAGCTTCATTGCAACTGGATCATTCAATCTGTAGACAAGGCGAGCATTCTACTGATCAGAGTGAAACTATGAGCCTTTATATTACAAAAAAAAAAAAGAAGGCAAGCATCAGCAAGATTAGAGAGTATAAAAGGGTGCAAGTAATATTAAAAGTTATGATGTAAAGGACTGCAATAATACCTAAGAACAAGAACAAATGACAGAGAAATGGAGAAGAATAGGAGAGAATAGAGAGGTTGTATTAGGTTAATAAGCAAAATAGAGGAAAACTTTCGAGTGGCTTCCACACTCCCATACAATGATGTAAGAACAATATTTTCTGAATGCCTTTCTTAATCTCTATACACTGCTATTTATATTGCTAGCTAGTACTATTATTTTTCTTTCTAAAATATTCCTCTCCCTCTCATTGTTTGTGCTACCCACACTACGGGTGCTGTGCTGTCACCTTTTTACTGCTCATTCTCCCATTACCACTATTTATTTCATTATCCCCACAAGGTTGGAGTGGTCTCTGAATTCCTGATTTACCCCTATTCTGACGCCTTGCATAGGTAAACCTCAGTGGGGGTCTGCCTTGGCCAAGTGAGTCCGTTACATTACCCGCCGCCCACAGACTCAGAAGGAAATTGATGCTGTAAGACATCATAATTTTCTCAGGTAGCTTCTCTTCTCTTTGTAAGTTGTGCCACTTGATGAGGACCTCCAATGGAGTGGTGCCCCTGACTTCCAACAAAGACTCTGGAGTAGCTTGGATCTTCAAATCAGATGTGAGTTCTGGTAGAAGAGGAACTGTGACTGGAAGCGGGGCCTTGATGCTTTAAAGTTGGGAAACATGAATACCGGGTGAATACGAGCATGGGGATAGAGTAAGCCTGTAAGCAACCTTTCCCACCCTTTCTTCCACCTGATAGGGTCCGTAGAAGAGAGGTGAGAGCTTCTCAAATGGCCTTCTTGCCAAGGATTGCTGGTGGTATGGCTGTAACCGTAGTAGGACCCAATCACCTACATTGAAATTTTCCTCAGATCGCCTTAAATCAGCCCAACTTTTCTGTCTTTGCTGTGCCTTGAGCAGATTCATCCGAAGTTCATCTAACATGGCACCGTGAAGCTGCAACTGCTCTTCTAATGTATCAACTGGGGTCTGCCCTTTTCCAACTTTGACGAGTGGGGGAGGATCGCGTCCATACAGTGCCTTGAATGGAGAAATGGAAGTGGAAAGGTGGGGGATGTGTTGTAGGAGAATTCAGCCCACATTAACCACTTGGCCCATTGGCGGGGCTGTCCGTTGATAAAGCAACGTAAATAAGTCTAAGGCTTTTATTGACGATCTCCGTTTGCCCATCGCTTTGGGGATGGTAAGCCGTGGACCTATTAAGTTGTGTGCCTTGAAGGCGGAAGAGTTCCCTCCAAAAGATGCCAAGGAATTACTTTGTCGCGATCCGAGACAATTGCACTTGGAAACCCGTGAAGGCACACCACTTCTTGGAGAAAATGGGCTGCTATTGTTTGGGCTGCTATTGTTTGGGCTGGGTAAGGGTGCTTGAGCCAAACAAAATGAGCGTATTTGGTCAAACGGTCCACCACCACAAGTATTGAATCCAACCATCGGGATTTGGGTAACGCTTCAATGAAATCCATGGAGATTTCAACCCATACTTTGGGCTGGAATCGGAAAGGGTTACAGTAAGCCCGCGGGACTTGTAATCAAGGCCTTTTGTTGTTGGCAAATTGAGCAAGCTTGCACCTCCTCTCATTCCCACCCAATACCATTCTGTTGCCAAACGTAGATAAGTCTTAAGCTCACCCAGTTGGCTCCCGATTGGAGAGTCATGATATTCCTTCAAAAGTGCCCGAGTGATGGTTGGCTGGAACCATAATGCGCCCCTTGTACAAAAGCTTCCCATCTAGTATGTCAAACCCCCTGAGTGACTGCCCCCCCCCTTTCAGAATTTCTTGCATAAGTTGCTGGATGAATGTCCTCTGCTATGGCAGTTTGCACTTGGTCCCAAGGAACACCACACACTTTCCAGGTTGTTGAACTCATGCTCTTGAGATTGGCGGGACAAGGCATGCCACTTTGTTAGAGGCCCCCGCATTATAGTGTATCTCAAACTCAAATCCCATGAGCTTGCTTACCCACTTTTGGTACTCAACCACAATCTGTGTTGTTCCATCAAATACTTAAGGCTCCATTAGGCTCCGTTGATCGGTGCGGATGATGAACTTCCTTCCCATCAAATAATGCCCGCCACTTTTGGATGGCCAAAACTATGGCCATGAGTTCTTTCTCGTATATGGACTTGAGACGAGCTCACATTCCCAAAGTGTGGCTGAAAAAGGCCACGGGGTGCTGTTTTTGGAGCAGCACAACCCCAGGCATCCGTCTCAAGGGTGAAAGTTTCAAAAACTGGCAGCATGAGAACCGAGGCCAATGTCATGGCTCTCTTCAAGCTATCAAAAGCCATGTCTTCTTCCCCCACCGAAAATTGTTTTTTTCAAGCCGGGGCAATGAGCGGGAGGGCGATCCAAGCATAATTAGCCACATATTTCCGGTAATAACCGGTGGAGCCCCAAGAACTTCCGGTTCTCGAAGATTGCCCATCGCCACTCCTTGGGCGTAAATTACATGCCCCAAATAGGCCACACGTTTTTGTTGAACTCACATTTGTCCCCGTTAGCATACAACTCAAAGTACGTAAAACCAAACCTACAAGTTCACAATGTGTTCTCATCACTGGCCATACGCAAGTATATCATCGAAAGAAAACTAAAACAAATTTCCGTAAGTAAAGCTTGAATACCTCGTTCATCAATGATTGGAAAGTTCTCGGAGCGCTGGTGAACCCAAATGGCATAACGAGAAATTCATAAGTGGCCTTCGTTCAAGCTTTTCGCACTTGCTCAAGCTATAAAAATCAAAATCAAAATACCTCTATGAAATAGTGGCATATCCAACTTAACCACCCGTGTGCCAACCTTCTCCTCCGCGGTTTCCTCCACCGCCTTTGTCATTTCAACTAGGATCCCCAAGATTTGTGCTCACCATGGGACCGCTCTAAAATCCTCCACCGAAGTCTTGGTGGGTTGATTCTTCCATGCTTGAAAACTAAGTCCTCTCGGGTTCTCTCTTCAAGTGGGCTAGATTGCCTTTTTAATCACTTTAATGGCAACTTGATCTCCCGATGGAATTTCGACGACTCTTCTTGCACAATGGAAATCATCGCAGAGTGGTTATTACTGTACGGTAATCCTCCCTCCCAACCTCGACGACAAAACGTCCAAATCCTCCCCAAATTTCGGGGTGATTTGTTCTAGACTAGTAGCGAAGTCGTGTTATCGTCTCAAGTCGCGCCAATCGCCGCTGAGACTTTGCCACTAATCGTGCTTCTTATGGCAGCCAACTACTCTTCATACCATCGATTTGGAAGAGGTCTCCCGAAAAAATTTAGTGTCGGTCAACTCTCCATTATCTTTCTATGGTTGCGTGGTATATATTTCCACGGTGCCCGTTTCATAACTGTTTCAATTGTTTTTTTTTTCCTTTTTTTTTCTTTTTATTGTCGGAATATTCGGGGATTAAGACCATTCCAATGCTCCTTTTCGTCAAGCATAAACTAAACTAACTATTAGGATAAGCAAAGCCAATACAATAGTAGTGATCACCCGTATATTATTCGTATTTGAAAAATTTTCTAAATAAATAAAAAAGAATTTCTCTAGCACTTTATTTCAATATTAATTGAAATTGCCTTGAAGTTGCTCAACCCGTCGTATTGCGATAGGTGCCATGGATCTATGCTCGATAACATTGTCTCGTATAATACTACCTCCGGCTCCGAAAGATCTTCCCTATTTGACATTTTTCACTATTCACAAGTTTCACTTTGACTGTTGTTTATGATTTATACGTAAGAAAAAATATAGTCATGTGGGATCTTGTTAGATTCATCTCAATATGTATTTTATTAATATCCATTTTTTATAATTTTTTCAAATACACAATTAAAGATATTAATGTCTAAAGTTTTGCATTGGCATGCGTGAAAAGTAAAAGAGGGAAGATCTTTAGGAACCGGAGGGAGTACCTAAGAACAAGAACAAATGAAATGACAGAGAAATGGAGAAGAATAGGAGAGAATAAAGAGGTTGTATTAGGTTAATAAGCAAAATAGCTACTGTTCATTCTCCCGCTACTACGTATTTTGTCATTATCCCCTTAAGGTTGGAGTGATCTCTGAATTTCTGATTTGCATGTATCTGGCGCCTTGCATAGGTAAACCTCAATCGGGGACTGGCTTCGCCAAGTGAGTCTGTTACAAATTAGCATCAACCTATGAAGCATTGGTACTCCTCCCGGACACCGAATCCCATACCGGGGACGGGGACGGGGACGGGGACGGGTACGGGACGGATACGGCTAGGATTCGTCCCCAAAACGAATCGGGTAGGGTGTATATGTGGGTTTGGTTTGGGTACGGATGGACAAGTACGTGGTGGGGACGAATTCGAGTGAGAGAACGAACTAACTACTTTAAATGAAATATAAAGGGGCAAAAATCGATCTAGGGTTTTCTTGGAAATTTTCAAATTCTCACTTTCGCCTACTTAAGCGCACCCTCACTCCGAAGTGGTTGGCACTGCCCAACGTCGCGGCAGCCTCTTTTGTCGCTCCTCCTTCCGACCGCTTTGCTCCTTGCGTGTTCTGTTTGTTCATTTTATTACTCTTCTCAAGAGCTAAGCCTAAGTCTAGAAGGCAGATACGCAATAAAGCATTAAGCACGTGAAAGAAGACATAGTGGAGTCCAGGTGACACCACCTTTTAAAAACAAAAATAGACGTAGTGCTTATTGTTTATTAGCCATAAAAAACAAACACTAACTTAATTACAAGACCTTTTTTAAAGGACTTTTCCATTGTTATTTACCTAACCCCATATAGTCATATACTTTTTACTTATATTATTGTTTATATTTTTACATATGTCGTTTAATATTTTTGTGCAAAAATTAAATGGAGATTATATCAATTAAAAGTTTAAGGTAATATTATTCATTAAATATATTATTTATTTATTGATTTTTTTGCCTAATCCAAGTCGTGCCCGATTTTGAACATTTTGATTTTGCCGTATTCCGTCCCTTATCCGTGCCATGCTACTCTAGGCATCAACAAAGGTGGAGAATGTAACTACGATCCATATGGGCTATGGTCATTTTCTATAAATCCTAGTTCTCATTAGGATTCTTATGTAGTTCCCTTAGTTCCTGTTAGGAAACTATTTGTTTTATTTGCTTAATAACTCTTTAATTTAGGTGTTTGCATGATAAAGGGATCCTATTATGTTTAGGAGTCTAATTCCCTAAGTCATAGTGTTTGAATTTGCTTAGAAGTCTTTATTTTCTATCCTAGAATAGGCGTGTGATGATAAGGCTGGTTGTTAGGTTGTTTAGCATGGTTAGAAGTCCTAAACTAGATAAGATTATACATAGTTATCTTGTTAGGCGTGTGGTGCTTAATTAGCTTAACTAGGAGTCTTTATTATTTATCTTCTTAGTTGTTAGTGTGTGTTAGGACTTGTTTCAAGCGTGTATTTATATGCACGAGCTTCATTAATAAAAGGAGTTTTTTTGTTGAGTAAAAGAAAGTGCGTAATTGTACGTGTCGAGCGTAAGCTAACAACGGGTTTCCGAGTAGGAAAAACCAAAACAAACAACCGAGACTTGTTTGTCCATGCTCTTAACCGCGACTTAAGAGTAATATCCTTTGAGCTTTCATAGTTAGTTCGTTCATAAATCACAAACCACAAAAAAGAGTCCGAAATAGCCACAAAAATCACATCAAGTGGTATCGAGCAAGGCGACCGTAATCCGGCGCGTGAGGGCGCGTGGATCGGCCCAAAACGTGATTTTTTCGGCTTGTTGGAAAGCTAACTTATAGACCTACGTTGTGTCAAAATTTCGTATCAATCCGATCCGTAACGGTCGCAGCCAAGGAAAACATCCTATAGGTACCATGGAGAAAGCTGAAGCGCATAAACGAGGATGCCATGTCGGGAGGCCCTTCAAAAACAAAGCGTGAATCTCTCCAAGGTGCACTCTCTTTTAACATTGGATGTCAGTCAATAGTAAGAAGGATGAGGCACGAACATCAAAGGGGAATCGATTAAACTTGGGGATCTTCCCGAGCCTGGATAGAGCACTAGATCCTGGAGGCCTATTCGGGAGGGGAACGAAAGCTTGATAGACTCTTTAAACACAAGGGTGACTCGATCATAAGGCATACTAGTATTTTTGACGCGATGCGTGCGCGAACATCGCGGTGATATTGTACATGTTTCTTTTATTTTAAAAAATCAGAAAGTTAACTTCACTAAAAAAATGTGGTAGTTTTTAGGGGGGAAATCTTGCATTACATTACAGCTTTTTTTAAAAAAAAGTTAAATGACCTTTTTGCCCTCATTAGTTATCTTGGAAGAATAAAAACATAAAGGGTATTTTAGGAAACTCAAGTGGACACCAAACTCCTCAAGAGTTCCCATATATAATAGAGATACTTATGCCGTGCTCAAGTTAGTCTAAACTCGCTTCTCTTTGGCTTGACAACATGCAGATTAGAGGCGAGAAAGAGAAGGGAAAGATAAGATCAGCCCATAGGATGACTTAAATCAAGATGAAGAAGCGATTTGTCCCAAGGACTTATAAGCAAGATTTGTTCCACAAGTTTAACACTTTACAAAGAGGGACCATGGATGTTGAAGGGTACATCAAAGAGTTTCGAGAGGTTTGCCCTTAGCGTGCGATTGCAAGGACGTGGAGGAACAAAAGATCTCAAAGTTTCTTGTGGGATTAACGTAGAAATTAGCACAGAGTGGAGTCATGCACCCTTTTTCTCATTCGATGAGGCGTGTGAATCGAGCTTTAAGGTGGAGAGGCAAATTAAGGCCACCAAGACTCCGATCTTTTAAGTCTTCTTTCAATCCTAAATCAAAACAACGTTTTCTTCACCAAAGTCGGAGGCCTTAGATAACGGTAAGTCTATTGCCGCATCGGTGGTGGGGATTTGAAGACAAAGCAAGGATCTTTGACCCAGGGCGGTGATAATGAAGGCAAAGCAAGAGTTTTAAGTGTCAAGGACATGGACACATAGCTCGTCAATGCCCTAACATGGTTCTTGTTTTGTTGGGAAGAGCATCACGCACTTTTAATGGAACAAAAAGAGGAGGAAACGAGATTGTTGGCCGCTAATAAGTCTTCTAATGACTTTGAGGAGATGGAGGCGGCCTTGTTTAGCACTAATTTGCTGCATCCGAAGAGGAGAGGAGGAGTATGATCCTTAGGCGTGCTTTGGTGGTGCAACTGGAAGAGGATGAGCATGAGCAACGTGAGAATCTATTTCAATCCCGGTGCTTCGATTAATGGTAAGACGTACAATTTTATTATTGATTCGGGTTCTTGTACTAATGTCGTGGCTCAATCTTGTGAGTTCATTACATATACCTACGCAAATAAATCCTAGGCCTTACAAGTCGAGTCAAGTTGAATGATGATGGTGGTGCGTGGGTTAATAAGCGTGCGTTGATAGGCTTTAGGGTAGGAACGTACATGGATTAATTGTGGCTTCGATGTTGTACCTATGAAGTGCTTGTGATTTATCGCTTAGGCGTCCATGGCAATCCGATCGCCAAGTGATACACCATGGTCGAGATAATATCTATTCGAGTGGTGAAAGATAGGGAACGTTTTGGTCTCAAGCCCTTACCTCCCAAGCGTAAGATGGTGCCTAGGGTTGTTAAGTCGAGACACAACCAGATAGGGCTGCTGAAATTACGCCCAAATCGGATGGGAATGTCACATGTGTGCATAAGTTCGTGGTAGGGAGGAGGAGCTAGATGCCGCAAATAATAAGAAGGAACGACGAGCTAAAGCTGATGCACCTTCGCCAAGATCCGCATCTAGGGTGAAGGGGATTACGTTTCGCTATCACTTAGTGCTCAAAAACCGCATTTAGATCACAAGAATGATGAACCCATGGATCGTGAAGAAAATTGGCTATGCAACGTACAAAGTCCCGTTGGGCAAGGTGGTGTGCGCAACACTTGGGAGGCCGGATCTTGGGCCGTGTTTGGAAGACCCTTAAGGACAAGGATTGTTTTCAAGAGGGAGAGGATGATCCATATGAGCTATGGTCATTTTCTATAAATCCTAGTTCTGTTAGGATTCTTATGTAGTTTCCTAGTTTTGTTAGGAAACTATGTGTTTTATTTGCTTAATAACTCTTTAATTTAGGTGTTTGCATGATAAAGGGATCCTATTATGTTTGGGGAGTCTAATTCCCTAAGTCATAGTGTTTCGAGTTTGCTTAGAAGTCTTTATTTTCTATCCTGGAATAGGCGTGTGATGATAAGGCGTGGTTGTTAAGTTGTTTAGCATGGTTAAGTCCTAAACTAGATAAGAATATGCATAGTTATCTTCTTAGGCGTGTGAGTGCTTAATTAGCTTAACTAGGAGTCTTTATTATTTATCTTCTTAGTTATTAGTGTGTGTTAGGACTTGTTTCAAGCGTGTATTTATATGCACGAGCTTCATTAATAAAAGGAGTTTTTTTTGTTGAGTAAAAAAGAAAGTGCGTAATTGCATGTGTTGAGCGTAAGCTAACAATTGGTTTCCGAGTAGTAAACCAAAACAAACAACCGAGACTTGTTTGTCCATGCTCTTAACCGCGACTTAAGAGTAATATCCCTTTAGTTTCATAGTTAGTTCGTTCATAAATCACAAAACCACAAAAAAGAGTCCGAAATAGCCACAAAAATCACATCAAACTAACAGTAAATAAGTAAATATGTACGGCTTTCCTATCCCCATTCCCCACAAAAAAAATGATAGCGCTCTCTTGATGACGATTGGGATCGAAGTACGAAGAGGTTTATCAAGTGTGAGATCGCCCAAGACTAAGGCCAAGCAACTAGCTGCTGCAAGATTGGACGTCTATCTATCTTACCATGCTCTCCTACTCTTTAAAAGGCCAGTGGAAAAAGTGCTCTGCTCATCTTTCTTACGTCTCGTTAACTCCCCCTTCAGCTTCTTCTAAGTCTAAAAGGTAGTGTCTTTTTCCTATTCTTATTGGTAAATAGCATTTTAAAGCGAAGGCATTATTGAGCGAAAGAGACGTGTCCGTCAATTGCATTAAATAAGGGACGGATGAACTGTCTTAACCACAGTGCATTCGTCATCGAGGATGATCTCGATCCCCCAAAGACGAGACCGGGAGATTTTTATGATGATCTCAATCCAAGTAAATGAAGACTTATTACAAGTCCAATAATATATATGATACAAAGCCCTTGACCAAAGCAGCCTACTAACATGTGCAATTGGAACAAAGCAGTTGTCTCATGTGGGCCATTACATTCAAATCAGCTAAGCGATGGGTAAGATGGGTGCTTAGTTTTAAAAAGCGCGACCAAGGCACGCCTGGGCGCTAGGCAAGTGGAGGAGTGGGCCAAAACGCATCGGACAAGCCACACGAACCTCACAACGAAAGGCGACCTGAGGCGTGCGCTTTTTGCCGTCTTAGGGTCCTAGGAAGAGCTGCAAGCCTTGCTGCCTTTAGTGTAGAGGCACTAGAGAAGGAAAGATAGTGTAGACCTGAGTTGAAAAGTTCTAACAAATCGAAAAAAGTTCGAATTTAAACTTACCTTGGATTTAATTTAGTAATTTCGAGGCAAAGCCCTTTGTTAATTTCATCAAATTGGATCCTGACTTAAAAACCCTAATTTGGGAGAAAAACCCAAATTCATTGTGTGGTGGCAATTGATGGCCGCCAACTCGCCCAAGGTGGGTGCCGGCGAGCCATTGACCACCCGACTCCCGACCCATTTCCGATGGCTGTCATCGTCGAACAAGCTTTAGGTCAGTCCTCTTTCTCTCTTTCTTCGATATTCTCTTTTTCAACTGATCTTCTCTTCCCTAATCTTCTCTATCTCTTCTCTTCTTCGATCTTCTTCTTCCTTCTCTGTCTCTTCTCTTCTTCGATCTTCTTCGATCTTCTTTCCTCTTTCTCTTTTTCTCTTTAATATTTTCTTCTTTTTTTGATACTTTTTTTTTAAAACGTACTTTGATAGGTTCTTTTATCTTCTCTCGCAACTTTTTTTACTTTTTCCCCTTTATCTATTTGGAAGGCTACAATATTAACTTATTTTTTTCAGGCCATATCAGTTTTATGTTTATTTTGAGAAAAATAATATCCAGAAAAAAAATTATAATATCCAGCTAAAAAAAAATAAATATATATATAAATATCCCAAAAGCAAAATAACATCAATAACGAATGCGTGCGCCTTCGCCTTGCACCTCGTGCCTTTCAAAACTAAGGATGGGTGCATGCATTCTACATTGAGTGTCATGATGTTGCTACTGTTAGCATCAGCAGTCCCTTCCTGATATCCTAGGTAGCACAGAAACGGATACGGGGACGGATACGAGTACGGGGACGAAAAACGGCAAAATCAAATTTTCAGAACACAGGGTACGGCAAGGATTCGGCGAAAAAATAAAAAAAAAATTGAAAAAAAAGTTATTGTATATTTAATTAATTAAAGTGTCAAATTTTCAAAGTAAATATGGATAAACATTGCTGTACTTTTTTAACATTATGTTTTCTTTCTGGTGAATAAGTTGGGGTAAACAAAAAAATTTGAAGAAGAAAATTTTCTTTAAAAGAACACGTGCAACAGAAAAAAGAAAAGAGGTATTAAAAAGAGAAGAAAAGGTCAAAAAGGAGGAGGGTAATATAAACCAGCTGGCAAACAGCCAACAAGTACTTTTTTAAAATGAAATCACGTGATATCTTCCTCTCCTCTCCCCTCTCTCCTCTCCTCTCCTCTCTCAAACTCTTTCACGACTCATACTCAAGTTGAAGACTGTTGCTTTTTCTCAAATCCTTCCCCAATGGCGTCGTCGCTGACTACTTGCTGGTGGTTTGTTGGCTGGAAGAGCAAGGGGACGCCTCTAAACATGCTTCAACCGTCCCCAAGACGTCCCCGTGAAGAAACCCTAGCCGTCCCTGGATGGCTCGCCGTCCCCATTATTTAGAGATGCGTCGGGGACGTATTTCCGGCGTACCCGTACCGTACCCGTAACGTCCCCGTCCCCGGTACGGGAAACGGCATCCCGGTGAAGTACCCGTGCTTCATAGCTGATATCTTCCCGAGACTTGGTGAGCTCAATTGGTGGGTGGGATGCTTTGATGCATAATCAGAAGTTCTCGATCCAGAAAGCTTATCAGCTTTTGTAAGGTGATAGAGAGAAATTGGAGCGGAGAAGATCGTTGTGCGACAACTACGAATCTCCCAAAAATAAGTTTATTCCATGGTTGGCTTTGTAAAACAGATTGGCTACTTCCGATACATTAAGTCAACGGGGAGTGGCTTGTAAGTTGTAACCCTTAATGTTGCTTATGTAGGAATAGCTTGGAGTTGAGACTGCTCAAGCTTATTCTATGGTTGGCTTTGCAAAATAGATTGGCTACTTCCAACAGATTAAGTCAATGGGGAGCGGCGTGTGGGAATAGCTTGGAGTTGAGTTTGCTCAGCACTAGTTCTCTTGTCAGTATTATGCGAGTCTGGGAGGATTTTTAGTATGAGGCAGCAGCATCTTACATTCAGTCAGGAGATTGCTCTTGCTGTTAAAATGGCTAGAAAGAAGTCAGCTAAAGCTAGGTTGTATGTCATGCTGTAAACTGAGACTTTATATAGTATCTCTCTTCAAAAACAAAAAAAAAGATTTTTGCTAATGAACTTGCTAGTTCTTTACAGCTTATTAAGGACATTTTATTTAAGAGTTGCTTGCAGATGTAAAGAAGATGATAGGGTTGTTATCATCTAATTGATGTTTGGTTGTTTGATAAGGTTTTTACATAGGTGTTGCATGTGAAGAGTGTTTGGTCTACACCCTTCCTCAAAGGTGTGAGATCATTCATACTGATGAGTATTTGCACTTATTAGTAGGTGTGAAAGCGGACTGCGAAAAGTCCAGAGTCCAATCCAGTCCAGTCCAATCCAAACTTATCGGACTGGACTGGACTGAAATTTTTTTGGACTGGACTCGGACTCAAATTTTCTAGTCCAAATATTTTCGGACTGGATTTGGACTCACCCCTTTGGAGTCCAATAAGTCCAGTCCAGTCCAAAAATATTTTTATATATAATATATATTTAATATTTATATATATAATGTATATATATTTAATATTTATATATATAATATAAAAAATGCATGTGACTTATTTTATGGAATGGATATAATGAGTTTATTTTTTCAAATTCAATTATGATAAAACGTTGTGAATCATTGAATCTAAATCGGGGAAAAAAATAATATAATAATCGGACCGACCTGGATCGATTCGGACTCAAGAAAAAATTATCGGACCGACTGGACTCAAAAATTATTTGGATCGGACTTGGACTCAATTTCTCGAGTCCAAAAACTTTTGGATTGGATTTGGATTTGGGAAAGTCCAATCCAAATCAATCCACTTACTCCCTACTTATTAGTGTTATGTTGAGTCGTGGGTTTAGCATAGATTGTACTTATTCTCAGTTTTGGTAATATATTCTCTTATTTGACAAAAAAAAATTAATAATCAAAATAAAAAAGGCCCTTGACCAAGACCCCTAGGGTTATCTTCCAGGATTTCCACACTGCTAGCGTGCTTCGGACACCAGCTTGCATTACAAAAAACATGAGCTTTCTCATAATATAAACAGAGGTAACCAAAAGAATGCATAGTTCAGGGGGCAGCCTCTGAAAAGATTAGACCATTGATTAATGCGAGATCATATTAGATGACTTTCAAAATGAAGCAATATAAAATCATCATATCATTATATCGACCAGACAACACATAAAAACAATTCCTGCTTATATATGTGAACTGCAAGTACTCCCAATAGTTAATCATTCCAACAACTAGCAGACAGAAGCTGGGGTTTAACAGGATATGAGGAACAGAAGACAGACTAATTTTACTTACCCATAATAACGATCTTTAATATTTTGCTGTGACAGCTCCCCCGGTGACGGGCATCTCATGCCTGTATGGACACTCAGCACCTCGTGTACATTCACCTCTTATATAGAAACTGCAAACATGTGCTCTGTTTCTTTTATAATATGGTGTCGTTCTCTGAAGCTTCAAAATAGTGTCATTAGGCCGCACCTTGCCGTATGATGATTCATAATCCAAACCAGCTCTAGCCTATCAAAAAAGGACATTGTAATTAGCTTTATGTAAATTTTCATCAAAACATTACTTTTTTTGCTAGTGCTACCTTTATTCATGCACATTTGCTAATCCATAACGTTGAGCAATATATTTTTACTCATGTGCAAGTAAAAATAACGAAAAGTTGATATTATGATAAAATATATTGAGACTAATCAAATAAGATACCACATGACTATGTTTTTCTTACATATTATGGTCAAAGAGTACTATGTGAGTAGTGTCAAAAATCAATATGGTATAACTAAAAATGAGGAAATATGACCTCGTTAAGTACAAAGGGGGAAACGCGGTATTTTTCAATCAAATTAAATCCTTTAGCTTGGTGATAGCTACTAAACTATGCCAATCATTGACAAGGAGAGTGATAGACATCATTAGTAATGAAATAATGTCAAGCTTCAATAGAACCATATATCCACGCATCAGCTACTTTATATTGTCATATGCAAAATATAAAGCATATAAGAAGAAGATACACATTGGGAGATAAACGTATAGAGTTCTCCAATTGAGATAGGCGCCAAACCTTTGATGCTTGGACTCGGGTACGAGTGTCTGACACGGGTACGGATTCGAGTGTCGGATCCGGAAATTCTTAAAACCAAGGACTCAGGGGACATTGGGGAAGGATCCAAATGTTGAATTTGGAGAGCTTTAAGGAAAAAAAATTATTTACATATTTTCAAGCTATTTTTGTGACGATGAGGAAAAGTCATCCCCAAGAAAAAGAAAGAGCAAGAGTTGCAGATGTAATTGTAAAAAGAGATAAGAATTAAAAATTGAAAAGTCATAGCATAGTACCCCGTGACTTTTTCTTTTTGGAAACCCTCCACGAGACTTTATTTACCCACCCACATTAAATTAGTTGGAGAAAGGCAGAAAGAGAGGTAAAGAGAATGACGCGACGTTTAAGAAAAAAAGACGGAAGAAAGAAACATGCAGCTTGCCATCACTCCAGCACCACTCGCCGATGAAGGTAACTGGAGCAGTGCTAGTGCTGGTCCTCGATCTGCTTTTTTCTCACGTATCTTCTTGCCCCTGCTATGGATCATACATATACCTTTTCCGGTTTCATCATACCGGGTCTGACCCGTATTCCATGTCTGCACCCGGGTCGGGTCGGTCTTGTTGACACGAGTACGCCAGGGCAAAGTGACGAGTCCGGGCATCCCAGCCCAAACTAAAACCTAATTTGTCTTTATGCAGGAGGCGGGATATATTAGTGCATGCACCCAAAACCAAAGGAATACTAAATAATTAGAAAGGGTAAAGAGAAAACAAAAGGCATAAATGTCCAAACCATGAATCAAATGTCTGTGTGTGTATTCCATACGAAATTGGGTTTCACCCTCTTTTGTCAGCTACAAAAAACAAGCTTAAGATGTCAGTGAGCTCCTGAACAAACACAAACTAGAACTACACTCATCTTACACTTGAAACCTGTGAGACATAGCGGCGCACCCGAGCCAAGGCATAAGGTGAAAGCAACACATGAAGCAGCCGACGTGCACTTTTGTGCAAAATATCGAACCTGCTAACTTCCCAAAGTCTAGGAGAGAAGTGGAAATAAGCAACCTAAATAATTTATACAGAAAATATTAAAATCGCAACACATGCATGGTGAGTGTGACTTCACATCGCTCATTGTACTAGGATTCTGGGACACTTCGTGCCTCGTCCTTTACAAATGTCAAAAAGTTTGTAATATATTACAAGAGGCTTTCACTGTCTTTCATCTTAAGCCATAATATGTTGTGTGCATGACAAGGTTAAGGTAGAAAACAACTACCTAGAAAGGTCAATGAACAATACCAAGACAAATTAAGAACACGACTACTAAGATTCCCTTTTACCACCCTTCTCTCTCACAGCATAACTATTTAGCTTCCACATACAGCTGCATCTAATATCTCCAGGGTCAAAATTCTTGGAAAACCTCAAGTGAACAGGTGAGAGTGTCCATTGGTCAGATAAAGCAATCTAGGTACCATGCCTACCATGATCTTCATAACGACTAACATATTTGAATAATAATATACACATGAAAGGTGTAATATAGCAACTAACAGAAAGGGGGGGACACCATCAATTGCGTTCATGCTAACTAATGCACTCACTAGTAAGTAACCCAAACATTATCCCAGATGGACAGCATAGATAGCAAGGTTTCACCCTTTGATAAGACCAATGGTAGAGTTGCTTGCCACTCACAACACACACATATTCCGCTATAATGAAATGTAGATACACATACCTTTCGGTCATGTTCCTCTGCAAAATATTCCCTGTTCACATCACTTTTGGGGATGGCATCATTGGTGCTGATGCTAAGAGCAGTGTCTCTAACCTGGACTGGCAAACCATACTCAAGATCCAAGAGACAGACTTGACATACATTTTTCAATTTACTGCATGTTTGGCAAATCTCTGTTTTCTTATATCTGGCATCTCGACCTGGTCTCCAGCGGAAAACTGTAAAGGGCCTTGTACAGATCTTACATTCCTTGTCATATTCTGCTTTAGTCTGCAAGATAAAGAAGATCCAAAGTTGGCGGAAATCTATCAAAGACTCAAGTGATACAGCAAGTCAACAATATAGCTCATACCCTTTGCAATGGTGGCCTAATTCTGATTAATAACACTTAACAATGACAGAAACTCAGAGAAAAGAAAACCCTATGATGTTTTACTACGCTAATAGTTGGTGAGTTCCCACTTCCCAAATATACCATCATTGTGTTGACAGTTAAACAGATTATCAAGAAGCTCAACAAATAAAATATAGGAAAATTTGATAAAAACAGTCCCAACTTCAACAAATCTTCTTTAACCAGTCCCAGCTATGAAATAACTCATAGGAGTCCCAATTTTGGGAGTATTCTTCTAAAAACAGTCTTCCATCACTTGCAACCGGTTTAGCGAGAAATATTTCTTTGAAAAAAGAATATGTCTCTCTCCTTTGACAATTAGACCTTCGTTATTTCACCCTTCCTCACTACTGCCCCATCCCCACATTTGCCACTTTTTACACCATCTTCTTCTTCCTCCAGCATCCCTTCAAGTCCCCACCACCATAATAATTTGTCTTCTTCATTTTATACCAAATGGCTAAAATAGTTATACCAAATGACTAAAATAGTTGCATTATATTTCATCTTCCAACTTCTAATCGACGCTCATCATCTCTCGCCTCACTCTTTCTAACTGCTCTTCGCTGGATTCAATTACAGTTGGTAAGGGAATTAATTTTTTGCCTTTTTTCATTTCCAAACACAAGCACCATGGCACCACCATACCCACATAACTAAACCTTCCCATCTTTCTCCTTCCCATCTCGTTCGTATTTTCTCACTGATTTATTTTCCTTTTTTTAAATACGATAATGGTGGGTGAATTGAGTATAAGGAGAATTTGGGGATGGTTGAATGAACACGACAGGTAAAGTAAAGACAATGACAATGGTGATTATGATTTTGGTAGCCTAGTTATGGTGGAAAGAGAAAGCAGGCTTTGTGGTTACAGTATGGTGGTTAGACAAATAGGAATAAAATATGGGATTATGGTGGGTTACAAAGGTGTGGTGGAGAAGGAGGTGTGAGTTGGGTTTTCGATTAGGCTCTAGGCTGCGAGAGAAAAGAGAGAAAGAGATTAAATTGTTTTTTAAAAATTAAAAAAAAAATTAAACCAATGATAACTAGCCACGTCATCCCTTTAATCTGCTTATCGGGTTATTTCCAGTGAGTGACTGTTTCTAAGAAAACCCCCAAAATTGGGACTACCATGAGTTAATCCAGAGACGTGACTGTTTAAACAAGATGTGCAAAAAGGGAGACAGATGTTATCAATATATCAATAAAATGTAAAACAACCTTCATCCTATTCCAACAGAGTGAAATTTCCTCAAAATACATATTAAAACAATCAAAGACAACCTCCTCAAGTAATTCCTGATAGCATAAAAATCACCTGCTCAGAGTATGCAAGTATACCAAAATAAAGATACCTCATGAATATGCATATGGGGAGGAATCCAACTACGCTCCAATCGCAATTATGTTCGATGGATTGGGTTTTGGCTTGAATTCAAATAGCACGTTTAGCTTTGTTTTATCTTGTTCCTGGATCAAAACCAATTCAACTCCGGCTTAACTTTGCTTAGTCAAATACTCTTTTGTTATCAACTTGTAGTTCGCTTATTTAAGTTTAAAAGCGGTCATTGGGCTTTCACATCGTAATTTAGTAGTGGTGTGATTTGTTAGCCAGCTAACAGAGATTAGTTTCATCTAGCAGATGCATTTGTTCCTGCATGAGCTGGCTTTACGCTGTTAAAAACATGGTTAATCCTGGGGATGCAAGGTTAATACACAGTTCAGAAGTTGTTAAAATTAAGATTGTAACAAAATTTCCATATTTGCCCAAAGACTTCACTCTCTCAGTTGGATTAACCTTAGATTAATTAAGTTTATCCAAGGATCATGAAGAGGCTCGCCAATTCTGGATTAGCTACACAAGAGAGTCACTAAAATGTTTAAATAAGCCTCCAACATTAAATCTTTACTTAATGGTTACTAGATTTTTTCAGAGTTTCATCTACAAGACGACTAGATAACATCACTCCAATAGAAGCATAAAAGCCCAACTGTATAGTAGATTTCCAAAAATTCCGCACTACCATTATTCATCTTGATTCACATTCTATAGTAGCTCTTTTCTGTTAAATATAATCCCTTACACCAATCATTTCAAGTTAAATAAACCCAATCGTTACTATTAGAGTCCCTCAATACAAACTTATCGTTCTTACAACAGCTCGTATTCACCCTAACAACAATTAATTCACAAATCACAACAAAGTGAGCTCTCCGGAGGTCCATACTTCTGTTGCTAATTAATACCACGCTAATCCAAAATCTTACAGCCACGACAACCAATTTGAGCATATTTCAAGATTAATAAAAAAAATTAGGGTTTCAACGAAAAGAGAGCAAAATGAATCAGGAATTTATAAGACGGAAATATATATTAGGAATGTATTGGACCGCTTACCATGCGAACATAAGGATTGTCACCAAGGCAAGATTCACATATGATAGGGAAGTCGGAGCGCTCCCAGCCATCTGCTTCTAAGTCTCGGAGCAGACGATGCGCCATCTATGATCTTTGCGTTATACACCACTGTTTGGTTATGTGATTAGGAAGTTGTGCAAAAAGTTTCAAGACCCCTGAACTTGGTTAGGGAAAGAAGGGAGAAGGGGGGTTCCTCGCGTAGGGATGGTTGTCAACCAAAACACCATGTGACCATGGGCAGGAAAAGACTAAAGAGGAGGACCATTATTTGTCTATTTCATTTTTAGCACGGCGGGATAGCAACTGATCGGATTTGGATCGAATCCTTAGATCTATTTTAAGAGGTTAGATCCAGATCCGCGCCATATCTAACGGATCAAAATATTCGGATCCAGATCTAGATACTACGGATCACACATATTCGGGTCTAAAATGGATTCAAACTGGGTCCAAGACCAATTCCCTAATCTGGTAGATGGAAATGAGAGATAAGCCAAAGAAAACGAAATTTTGATTAAAAAACAAGAAGAAGATAAAATTTAACCTATAAATTCAAAATAAGATAAATATGAGATTATAACAATATAACTCAAGACTTGGATTAATATAAAGACATCTTGAAATTAGGATGTATGAAATCAAATTTTCGTATTTAATTTCTCGTTTAAAAATAAATTATTTTAGGAAATTTAATAATTTCAAGTCTCCTTTTTGCTCTAATAAAAAAATGAATAGATCTTTTATCTTTGTAGTGATTTGTACAAGTAATGCAAACCCACTTCTTTCACCTCTCTTCTTCCTTCCTTCGTTGTAGGATCCACCCCTCTATTTCTCCGGCCCCTTCTTCTTCCCACCGTCCTTGTACTCTTCTTAGCAACAATCCAATGATTTAGTCCCTAAAACACCTGCTGGTGGCTGCACTAATAAGCCGATATGGCTGCTTGATAGGCTGACGAGATAGAATCCGGTGTGGGCCGGTGGTGGTGGGATCTTGGTCCACGCTTACGGGCAACAGAGAGTGGGAAGGTAAGTGACGAGAGACAAGTTGGCGGCTAGTGTGCGGTGGCTATTAAGGGAGAAGTTGTTGGTTAGTTGTAGATGGAGGAGACAGAGAGAAGGGGAGTGATGGCAGCTAGTAGTGACGAGAGAGTTGCATTTATATTATGAATTTATGTTACATGGTTTATACAAGCCCAACCTTTTTTTAAAAAAAAAACAGATCTACGGATCCGGATCCTGGGGTCAGAATCGCATTCTTACCACAAGACTCGGATCTGACGGATCCCAAATTTGAGATCCATATCCTAAAATACAGATCTGGATCCACTCCGGCCCAGTTCCAATATCCATTGTCATCCATAACTTGGATATTTTTTTAAAAAAAAATTGAATGGACCCGTATTGTGCACCCATTATCGTATGACATAGTCAGATTTTATTTGATATAGTAAGTTTTTGGTTGATACTAAATTTGGCTTGGCTCACTTGGTGGGAATTTTATCTCATGACACAAGGTCCAGAGGTTATTCATCTTAACAATCCAAGAAAAATAGTTAGTTTTTGTTGGATATAGTCAATTTTTTTTATTTCCTGCGTTTCTTAATACTTGCGACATTCATAAATGACACATGAACCAAGGAGGAGGAGAGTGTGTGAAACATGACCCGTGTGCTTAAATAATAAAATAAAGCTTTCTTTGTATAAGAATATGCTAAAAAGATAAATGTTGCAAGTATTAAATTTACAGTTTGCAAAATAAGATTTATAATAATAATAGTATATAACATGGATTTTATAATAAATTTTCTAATATATAATATGTTTTTTAATAAATAGAAGGGTATGAGATGGAGGAGAAGCGGGGTGGGCGGAGATGGGGCGGGTGTAACATAAAAACCACACCCGCTCCATTGCCCATTGTAGGTATGATTTTCATCCCCATCCACGCCCTATCCCCACCAAACCTAGACCCATCCTCGCCCCAGTTGGGTGGGGATGGGGCGAGTCTCCTACTTGACCCGCCCCACTGACATCCCTAAGTGGCGTTGTGAGCGCAAATTTGATGCAATACTTGAGGAAGTCAATTTATTTATCTTAATTATAGTATGGGCGAATGTTAATTGTGGTTACTGTTGTGAGGTGATTATTGGAGAATTGCTATGGAAATATATATGATTCAAGCTAAGATGAGATCAAGTTCATGATTCTTGGAGGTTGCGTATAATGGTTCTTGAATTTTTATTGAAGTGATTATCGTATTGAGGTAACATTTATGTTCAAGAAAATGTATTTACATGCCCGTGTGTGTGTTATGTTTTTAATATCATACATCGTTTATAGTCATGGTCATGGTTATATATGCATCTTTATGAGCTAATAGTGAATTGTTATTGAAGGATTGTAAAAGAATACGTTTGTTCTGTTATTGGAATTGTTCGGAAATGTTTATGTTTACAGAATAAGATTTGTAAGAGACATGTTAAAAAGATTTGTAAGAGATATGTTAAAAGGACTTCGTATTTGTTTTGGTTGGCTTAACTCATGAACTGAGATAAAAAAGTGGGCAAGGTACAGGTGGAGGAAAATTGTTCAGATAAGCTAAGACCAGATAAGGTCGGATGTTATGTCATGTTTTGTTATGTTACTTTAAGTTTCTGCCAAAACATGTACTTGCCAACAATTTGTGTTATGGGATTAAGCTATGTCAGTGTTGTGTCTAAATAATGATTTTTCGAACAATTAACAAGTTTGTTTATAATATGAAAACCTCTTGCGAACAAAAACTGTTTTGACCGGCCGAAGTAAAGTTACTAAGTCATCCGCTCATTTTCGTTTTTGTTTGTTTTGTATTTCCATCAGTATTTTGCAGGTTTGTGTTGAAGGCTCAGAGTGGATCAACGCGGGAGTTTGGTTATGAAATCGTAATTAGATTAGTGATTTTGATATTGTATTTCGAAGTTTTCAAGTGCTTATTTGGGAATAAAATGTTCTATAATTTTGGGGATCGAGTAAGGTATTATGCAATCTGATATTTGGTTTTAAAATTATTGTGTTGTGGGCTCATAACCCACAGGCCTTGGAGCGTATAAAAGATTATGTTTCCGCTTTGAGTAAATGTAAATTCAAGGTTAGTTTATTAATTGATAATTGACATTTGTGAATGTTAAGCGTGATTAGCTAGCAGCTCGGAAGTGCGGGCTATTACAGAACCGGTATGGAACTTGAACAGTCCCCATACAAATTTGTTGTTTCTGCCAAGATAGCGTAATAACCTGTTGAATTTAGCCGAGATAACTTTATTCTTCAAACGCAGTTGAATTTGACCGAGATAGTTAAATTCATATCCCTTTTATTTTCGTCCAATATAATACAAAGTACCAAAAAAATAGTACCGAAAGAAAGTCTAAAAACGTGTTTATTGCCTCAAAAAATACATCAAATGTATATATTAATACTCATTAAGCTAATGCTAATAATAGCATGTCCTACCTTTCATTACTCTTATACTAGCATTTCTTGCACGCTATTGTAGGCGTGATTTTATTTCGCCTACGCGGTGTGAGCGCGTATTTGACTACCCATTGTTAAGGTTTTATCAAATACATTTTTGAAGTCGCCAACAAGTCTTTGAAGGAAGACTCATAAACCTAATTGGATATTTGGGAAACTGAAGGGACAACTGCGGGACTTATCCAATGTAGATTTCCCCATCATGACTCCATAGATGGTCAATGAACCAAAAATTGAGTTCGGGGGTGAGGGTACGAATATGGTCATAATGAACCATGTTCGCCCATTGCTGGCCTCTACTTAATATCGATTCATTACAAAGTTTATGCAGAAGAACAACCACATAATATTTTTATGCACCCTAAAAAATATTAGTCTAGGTCGGTTCAAGAAACACATAAAAGACTACATTTTTAGTGACAAGTTATTAAGCAATCAATTTACAAGGTACCTAGCTGGTTGTCCATATTATCTGGTTTAGTTAGAACAGTTCCTTAGGTCTTGATTAACAATAATAACTTGTGGGCGATAAAAATCATGCATAGAACAATCATAATAACATAAATATTATATATACAAAATAAGAAAAAAGGAATTAAATGTACAATAATAACGTTTATTTATTAAATATCTACATCAGGACAAGGAATCGTTAGTAACTTCAAGGAAATATAAATAAAAGAATTATTCAAGGGTCCTCAAGAGTATATGTAATCCCCCATAATTTTATGAATTTTATAAATGTATTTAAAGTATATTTATATATATTTTAGTATTTAAATAATTAATTGCTTAAAGTGTTGACTATTTTTAAACTCAAAGGATTATTTAATGGTTTTAAATAATCAAATATTTATTGGGTCATACATTGAAATTATTTAATAATTTAATTAGTTTGAGTTGAAATATAAAAGATTTTAAAAGATGGGTTAGAGGAGCCCAATTCAACTCAATCACCCAATCAACCAAATTTAAAAGTCCAAACACACTTCCCTAAGCCCACAAGGGTTAGTGTTGCAGACCTATATAAACCTCATGAGGGCCCAAAAATCCCCAAACAAAATTACACCCTAATTTTCTATTCTCTCTCTCCCCCACTCGGTTCTTTCTCTTTCCTCACTCCCTCACCCGACTTTTTCTCTCTTTCTCTCTCTCCCCCTCGGTTCACTCGCCGTCGCCGTCGCCGCCGATCACTACCGCCACCAGCCGACCATCGCAGCGAAGTGCCTTGCGCCGGCGCCTCCCCCTAGCTTGCGTTTCTTTTCTCTCTCCTCTTGGTTTCTCTCTACCTCCTCTATATTATTTTAATGATTAGTTTAATATTTTAGGTATTGTTTGATGGTTTGATAATCGAAGTTAGTATCTTTAATTATTTTAATATTAATTTCAGATTATATAATTAGTTTAGTGAAGTAAATAAATTTAAGATTTAATATACATGTTTAAATTAGGTTTTTAAGCATGAAAGCATGGATTTTTAATGTTTTTAAGAGTTAGAACTATAATACTATGTTATAGTTTATGAAAATTGAGTACTTTAATCTTTATAACTATGTTAAAGTAAGTTTAAAAGAGTTTTAAAGATGTTATATGTTGCTGGAATTTTTATTAGCATACTTATGGTGGGTTTTTAAATATTAAAGTATTGATTTTTTAGGGGTTTAATGTCTAGTATGGTGGTACTATATTAAGGGACACTAAAGGTTGAAGTTTTAATGTTTTAGAGGGTTTTAAAACACTTTTTAAGAAGGTTTAAAGTATTTTAAAGTTGCTGTAATTTTTTGCTAGAGTATTAATACTTGGATGTTTTGGTATTTGATAGGCGGAGACTTTACTTTGAGTGATTTCAAAGGTTGAGAAAGTAGCCTCTCATATTGTCTACACAAGGTACGTACATACCTATGTGTTATTAGACTAGTATCATGTCCTAAGGATAGGATTGTTGTAGTATCATGTATAGGGAACTTTTTATAGTTCCTATGTGGCTTATATTCAAGTGAATTTGCATGTTTTATGTCGTTGTGTAAAGCTTGTTGCCTATGATGAATATTATATGTTTGTATGGATGATTGATGCAAGCATGTGGGTTGGGAACGTTAATTTTATTAATTCACATGAGGGATTAATGAATATATAATTTATTGGATAATGAATTGTATCATGTTGTTCCCTTGGATTATTATTATTATATTTTACTTTATAAGGACCGTGGGCCTTGTTTGGTTAAGTTGGATATTCACCTATTGACAGATTGGTTGATTGTTGATTTAAGTCAACAAATAAAGGTTGGATGGTTATTAATTAAGGATTGGGTTGATTCTTGGATTATTTGAGTTGTTGATCACCATATTTAATCCTAAGATAAAAATGGGAATTTTGTGTATCCATGATATTTATGTTGGTTGTCCTATTTTGTGAGTCACAACAAGTAAATTATTTATTAATACTTAAAGTGGAAAGTGAATAGCAATAAGCTTTAGACTTGTGCTCTTCTGAAGTGTTGGACTAGTATGAGTTGGAGTACATGGTGGTAGCCCATGACTTTTCTTGGGGCCAGATTGATCACCGTGTCCTATTTTATTTAATTAGTACCTCGATATCGTTGGTCGCGGGAGTACGGAGTCGCGCCCGTACTTCGTCTTCTATATTGAAGACAAGTTTTTGTTGGACAACTCTATCCATTGACTATTCAATTTAATTATAATTAATCTATTGGTTTGTGGAGTCAAGTTCAGTATAGTGAGTCTGTTATTTTGTTATATCGTTATTTATCTCTAATTTAATGTTTATTAGTATCATGTTAGGTTATATGTTTTATTTATTATGTAAGTACTCAGCTTTGCTGATTACGTGCTTTTCTGTGTGCCAATCATGGTTGTGCCTTATTGATCCTGTGATGACCCATTTGGTGAGCAATTCTTCAGGATCAATAAAGCATCGATCATTTCAGGTCTGAAGATGATGCATCATTGGGTTTCAAGAAATCGTTTGGAAAGCTTGTGTTTTAGTTTCTTTAATACTTTTATAATTTTGGTTTAGTTATGGTTTTAAATAGTTTAACTTTTACATTGGTTTAACTTTGGTTTGGTTTTAGAGTTGACTTTGTGGTTGACTAAGTTTAATTATGTTTTCAAAGTACTTTATTTATTTCCGCTGCAAAATTCTGAATAAGCCGATACGTTATCCCACGGGCGATAATACTTTGGTAATTCTCTATGCATATTTTGTGGGAAAAAGGTATTTTATAAAATAGAGAATTCTCGGGGTGTTATAAAGTGGTATTAGAGCTTAGGTTTTTATTGGCCTTTCGTGCCAATATTTTTTTTAGGCGCCTAGTTATTTAAAAAGAATTTCAAAGAAAACAAGCTCCTATATATTCATTGTGCTTAAGTCACTTGTTCATAAATTCAAAACATATTTCAAAAGGGTTCGAATTTTTTTTTTAAAGTTCAAAAATTTTTTTTAGCCGAATTTTTTTTTATTTTTTTTCAATTTTTCCTATTTTTTCGGCAATTATTAATTTATTTTTTAGTTGTTTATTTTTTGTACTCTTAGTTTTATTTTGTGTTTCTTCAATTTCTACGTTGTATCCCAACCTTTTAAAAATTCCACACGGTATCCTCAAGGTTACCTTATTTAATGCACGACACCCCTACAACTGATTATATGTCATTAATTTCGTTTAATATTTTATTTATTTATCGGAACTGATTTAACTTATACATAGTTTAATGCTTGAAGGACATATTTCACAAGTGGAAAAAATGCTATATGTTACAACACAACCGCTGCGGTCCTTAAGAGAACCGAATCGGTAAATCCTCGAAATTTTGGGTGCGAAACCTGGGAACACAACCGCTGCGGTCCTTAAAAGAACCGGATCGGTTAACAGAAAACTGCTCCGGTTCTAATAACCACAGCGGTTAATCGGCCCAAAAGTTGTGACCACTACCAGCCCAAAAGTTCTCGAACCGTCCCAAACATTCTCTCTTCTATCGATCCTAGCCCCCTCTTAATCTCTCTCCTCAACAAACCCTAACCCCTCTCCTTCGCTCTCACCTCTGTCCTGCCTCAACGACAAACACCATTCGTCCCTCACCATCAACCACCACCGGCTTCAATTCGTCCTCGTCAACAACCACCGGCTTCAATTCGCTCTCGTCTTCTTCTTCTTCGTGCTGCGATTCCTGATGCGTTTTCTGTCGCCGATCAATCGCCGTCGATCGTCGATAAGGTTTCCGGTGAGAGACCGTCGAATTCGATATGTCCTGTCGAATCGCTTCCGGAAAATCCTACCGTTAATGCTGCTGCCAAAGCTAAAGGTTATCTATCTCCTTTTTTTTTCTTTCTTTTTTGAGAATTCGTAGTTGATTTTGTGAGACCTGATATTTTACTGATATTGTGCTTTTGCTAATTTGAGATGGTTCATAAGTAGAGTTTAATATTGTTGTGATACGAAATTCATCATTATCGAAGCGATAATATTCGAAGACATGTTTAATTTAATCATCCCGAGGTTTATCTGTATATCTGATTAATTCTGAACACTTTAATTGAAATTTTTAGATTTCTCTTCTTTATTTTTTTTTTCTTTTTGAGGTGAATTGTTTAGTTTGATATAACTGTATATAGTATAGATGGAGTTCATCGAATCATCGGTTGTTGTTTTGGTGTTTTACTCCGAAACAGAGCTCATAGAGAAGCATCAAGTTGTGTAGCTTGGGAAGAGTTGCCATAAATACAGTATTTTTATACTGTATTTATATACTTCCAATTCTTTTCTCTCTCCTCCCCTTGACTCACTTCCCTAACCCCTCCTCCTCCAATTTCAAAAGACGACACCACCACCACAACCACCACCATCACCATCTTCTTCTCGACGGCACCACCACCACCACCGTACACCGACACACCACCACCACCGTACACCGACAAATCATCACCACCACCCCTTCTCTCCTCTGTTTTTTTCTTTTTTTAAAAAAAAAAAAGGCAAAGCTGGCGAGCGCCTAATTTAGGTGCTCGCACCATTGGTGGGCGCCTAAATTAGGCGCCCGCACCATTGGTGGGGCGCCTAAATTAGGCGCCGCACCATTGGTGGGCGCCTAAATTGGCGCCGCACCACTGGGTGGGGCGCCTAAATTAGGCGCCCACCAATGGTGCAGCGCGCCTAATTTAGGCGCCCCACCACTGGTGCAGCACCTAAATTAGGCGCCTGCATATATTTTTAGAATTTGTACACTACCCTTGCGCGGAGTTCGTTATTAGCCGAGGGGTTGCCGGAGTTCTTGTTGCCGGAGTTATGTTGGCCGGAGAGAGGGCCCAACTTTGTCGCCGGAGTAATTGCGCCTCACCGGAGTTCATGGTGTCGCCGGAGAAAATTGTGCCTCACCGGAGCCCAACTTTGCCTCACGGAGTTAAGAGAGTGGGAGAGTAGGAGAGTGAGAGAGAGGGAGAGTATCTCAATAGTGATATACATATATACGTATTTATATATGTATATATGGCGTTAGTAAGAAAAAAAATGGCGGCATTTAGCAAATGAGTTGTTTTTTTATAATGTTTATTAGAACATTAAATTAGAAAATTCCGAACATTCTCAAAGTACTGATAAGCAGGCAACACCTTCGAATCCCATATTGTTGATTCAGATGTCACAGGCTCATTATTCTCCACAACCTTCAAATCACCCCCAACATTTCCCACCAAATAAGTTAAAATAACAAAATAAAAACACAACTATAACTACAACATGTACAAAATCTTAATCCCAAAGTTGCAAAGATATTTCTTCCATGAAACACTCAAACATTAACGAATTCGAACACGAAAAGTCGAAAACAAAAAGGGGGGGGGGGATTCAAGTAAATACCTTGGATATACATCCAGGTTGGATTTTGTTTATTACATTGCATAATATGATGCCATTTCTCAAGCAAGAAATGAACTCTTTCTCAGATGGTTCACTATGAATGCCAAGGGGACCCACAAAACAATCTAGCCAGTGGACTGCTTGATGTCTCCTAAGACCTGCATCATCACACATTTTTTTTTTCTGAAAGAGAAGAAGTGGGAGAGAAAGAGATGGATGAGTATGATAGTGGTGGTAGTGCTGTTGGTAGAAGTGCTGATAAAGGTTTGAATGATGATGATGTTTCTGGTGCTCCTCTTCCTGAAAAGGTTGATTAATCTAATCTTTGTTTCTTGTGTTGTTGTTATATCTTGTAATTTTATCTATGTTTGAATGTGTTTGTTAATTTATGTGCGGAATTTGATTGATTAATGATGTTGATTGAGTTTAAAGTGTGGGTTTTTAGCGAAAGAAATGAGCTTGTTTTTGAAGTTGATTAGTTTTAGCAGTTTGCGGATGCTAATTGGTTGGTGGAAGTCTTAGGAGTGAGACACAGAGCCTCGAGTTCCCTCCCGGTGCTATTTGGAAGCGATTTGAACTATTTTAGCAGTTTGAGGATCCCAGAGGGCTGTCAAATGTCAAGTAGCTAATTCATTTTCGTTGGTAATGTTTTATATGGATGGTGCTATGTTCGTTGTCAGATGTGTGCTAACTTGGGAGAGTTTCCTTTTCTCAATAGTAGTTTTTTTTTGGTAATGTTGCATTTCAGTGATGCTGTATGGATGGTTGAAGTTTGATTGGGGTTGATAATTTGATATGTTATTTGCCGGATGTTTTATAGAGAGTGTCTTACAAGTTGTATAAGAGCAAGCTGAATTATTTCTTTTCTCCAAATTTTATTAGGTTCATATATAAAGTTATAAACATGTATAGCCTGGTTTGGGTGATTTTTTTTTCTTTTTTTGAGGGAATGATGTTTAGATATTCTTATGGTGTGGATGAGAACAATATTCGTACATTTAGCAGCTTTTGGAGTTGGAACTAACTTGTTTTACGTCGATCCAAACAGGTTCAGATGGGGGGGTTCTCCCATGTACAAAGTGGAAAGAAAGTTAGGGAAAGGTGGTTTTGGCCAAGTTTATGTTGGTAGACGTGTTGGCTGTAACACAAATGAAAGAATTGGTTCGGGAGCTTTTACAATTTAAACATGCATATTGGCTTATGTACATAAGTAATTTCTTTTTCCTGATGTATTTCTGCCTTTATGCCATCTTCTTTTCCTAACAATGATATTCAACTTTGGCAGATTGAAAAGAATAGGGGTGCATACAGTTTTAAAGTGCTTCTCTATTTGTGTTGCAATACCTGCATCACTGGGCTGCATGGATACACATAGAACAGTTTTACATAGTTTCTGTAGTATAATACTTAATAGTGAATCTTAATAATACACATAGAACAAATGACTTGTAGTAAGTAGAAAAAAAATGTGAATCTCATTTGTTTTATGTCCTGGCAGCCTGTGTTCTTCAACTTAAAAGCATACATCAGCTTGATTGAGCCTGATCAGGAAATGTGGTATCGGGCATGTAAGACATGCAATAAAAAACATTTAAGGAAATGAAAGTCGTTACCCACCTTGTGCTCAGAACTCCAGTGCTCATACTACTGTCTTTGTTGTAGCAGTTAGAGAAAGCGTTCTTCCTAATTCTGATTGCAGATGAACATGTTCATTATATAATAGATTTAACTTTCATCCCTTGAAGCATGTCTATCTAAATTCTTTTATCTGTCTGGGCTTAATGATTTGCCACAACTATTAGAGATCTGCAACGTGAATGGTTGAACCTTTTCATTGTAATGTGAAGAAACAAACATTCACTTTCAGTTCTGTATTTGGCAGATATAGATTCTAATGTGTATTAATCATAGCTTTTAGTCAACTGTTTTCAGTTAATCGGGTTTGAATGTTGAGGGAATGGTACTAATCATTTTCATAATGCCTGATTTGCAACAGAGCAGAGGTTGTCTTGGATGCTGTACTAAGCCCCAACTAGTCATCGCTGTGGATGAGCCATCAGGACTGAAAATACAAGGTCGAGCAGTAAATAAGTCGAGCTTAACAGAAGATATTTGGAACAGTAGCACATATGAAATGGACAATAGTGCAGTTCAATCACAGAGAAGCATTTCATCTATGAGCAGTTGATTTGTACAGTTGTACAACTTGTATTAACATGAGAAATATTTATGCTTATGCTTCAATTGAGCATAATATACATAATAAAATGAGTATTGATATATATTATTGATTTTGTATTGATTAATAATGAAAAAATGCAAAAAAAAAAAAAAATTTTGGTTTTTGGGGTGGTCAACCGCTGCTGCTTCGATTTTCCCCCAAAACCGCAGCGGTAAATGATTAACTGATCCGGTTTAGGACCGGATTAGTTAATATCTGGGAACTGCTGCGAGTCCAACCAATGCGGCCCAAAACCGGAGCGGTAAGCCCGGTTTTGACCGCAGCGGTTGAACTTTTTTCCACTAGTGTTTACAAATTAGATTAGTTCCACTAGATTATAAAAAGTAAACGAAATTAATGACGTATAATAAGCGGTAAGGCCATTGTGCATTAAAAAAGGTAAGATGGGGTAATAAGCGGTAGTACCTTGTGGAATTTTGAAAAGCTTAGGGTATAATGTAGAAATTGAAAAAACACAAGGGTATAACGTAGAAAAATCCTTTATTTTATTTACTTTATTAATTTTGTGAGAGATGGGGTAGAATAGGAAGGGCATATAGGATAGAAATATTATATTTCTGCATTTAAATGTTTTGTTCAGCATGTTCACTGTTTTCTTTCCTGCTTAACTGTTCGATGTTAATCCTGGCTTTAAATTATTTATTTATTCTTGCTTATTATTTATTGTTGGGGATATACGCTAAGTGAGAGTATTATTTATTATAGATGTCGTGTTCAACTGTAAACGTACCTTTAAGCATGACTGATAGTGAAGCTGCCCGAGTAGGAAGCTACTCCAACCCTATTGTGCTTAGTGATGATGAGTATGGCGTGGAGTCTGATAGTGAGAGCTACACCAGTCTAGACCTTGTTTTGCATCGTATCTTGAAAGTAGGCATCCCTAATAGAGATGATGAGGTAATTCAAGAGTTTGACCGTGCTAGAGGGCAAACCAGAAAGGACATTTACAGTGCTACTTGGAGATCTTATCTGGACAAGGATAGTGATTCAGAGTTGGAAGAGGATGAACCTCAACCCAAAAGGATTCGAAGATATACTTGAGCTGAAGAGCCAAATTATTATTATTATATATGATAGTGAAGACACTGAAGACTTTGAAGATGAAATGTTTACTCCAGGGAAATATAAGGAAAATAAGGATAGGAATGATGATGTTACTCCATAGAATATTTATTCATGTTCTAAGATTAGTTAGTTGAATAAGTAGCTAAGCTACAACAGTTTAAATTTCTTTTGTTTAGCATCTTTGTCTTGTTGAGGAATAAGTTTGGTTATTTTGGATTAGACTAATATTAGTATTACCGTTTTGAGGAATAAAAGTGATTATTTAGTTATTTGAGTTGAGTAAGAATTTATCTTAGTACGCGAATGGGAAATATTTTATTTACTTATTGTAATTAATTTCATTTGATCCTTATGTGGTTATTGATGTGAATATTTATACATGAGTGGATATGTGGTTGCTTATGGTTTATAGTGATTGAACTTAGCGCTATTGTAATTCCATAGAATTTTATTTTGATGCGATCTTGTATGATCAAATCAAATTGATGCCTTCATAGTAATTGACAAGTAGTTGTGAATCGAAACCTAAAATAGACCTACGTTAAATTTCAGGTCGCGAAGTAGGTTGGCAAACAATGATATCGCCTTAGCCCCTCTACTATTCGCCTTTTGGCTGAGAAACTGACTCAAGAAAGGACTGAGCGTCCTGATCCCGCGGGGGATATGTTTGCGAGGTTAGCTAAGATTAAGCCGCCGTTCTTTAAGGGGTAGGCTGACCCTACGTTCTTAGAGAGCTGGATTAGGGAGTTCGATAAGATTTTGGGGGCTGTGAACTGTCCTGAGGCAATGAAAGTGGGTCAGGCTGTGTTGTATTTGAAAGATGAGGTTGATTTATGGTGGAAGGAAAATGGAGATAGGATTAGTGTTGTGGAAGGTTTTAATTAGGATTTTTTTACTGCTGCTTTAAGAGGAAAATTTACCCTGCATTTATGAGGAAGCAAAAGGCTTAGGAGTTCATAAACCTTAGGATGGGGAGTAGGACCATTTCTGAGTACTATAGCAAGTTCATAGCATTGTCTAGATTTGCACCTGAGGTTGTAGCGACCGAAGAGCTGAAAGCTCAGAGGTTTGAGCAAGGGCTGACTGAAGAGATTCAATTGGGATTAGGAGGTGAGACCTTTGCGTCCCTAGATATTGTTTATGGGAGAGCTGCCCATATTTATGGACTTCAATCAAGGCGAGATAAGAAGAATGCTGTGGTAGGTGAGAAAAGGAAAGATTTCGATGCTGGTGGAAATCAGGGAAATTTTAAGAGGAATAGGAATGGGAATGGAAATTTCCAAGGAAGGAATGCCCAAGGTATTAACGGAAAGGGCCAGTCTCAGAGAAGTTACAACTGCAAGAGGTGTAACAAGAACCACCCTGGTAGAGACTGTAAAGGGGAACTAGTGACCTGTCATTACTGCTAGAAGAAGGGGCATAGGGAATTTGAGTGCTTCACCAAGCAGAAGAAAGAGCATAATGGTAATGGAAATGGTAGCCAAGGAAGGTCTGGGTACAACCAAGCGAACAACCAAGGGCCGAAGCCTACGGGATCGCAGAATGGTCAACGAAGCTACAGATTACCTTCTAATAAGAACAACAACAATAACAACTAGAGCAAAGCTCCGGGGAAACTGTTCGTGATGAGTTGCAATGAAGCTGAAAAATCTGCCGACATAGTTTATGGTACTTTTTCTATTAGCTTCGTTCTAGTTAAAGCGTTATTTGATTCTGGAGCGACCTATTCGTTTATTTCTTCGTTCATTATAAAAAGTTTGGAAAGCTTGTGTTTTAGTTTCTTTAATACTTTTATAATTTTGGTTTAGTTATGGTTTTAAATAGCTTGACTTTTATGTTGGTTTGACTTCGGTTTGGTTTTGGAGTTGACTTTGTGGTTGACTAAGTTTAATTATGTTTTCAAAGTACATTATTTATTTTCGCTGCAAAATTCTGAATAAGCCGATACGTTATCACACGGGCTATAATACTTATCGCATTCTACCACCCTTAAAGAAAACGAGTTACGCCCTCGTAACTCACCTCAATGAATAACTCAGGATACTTCTTCTTCATTTCCTCTTCGACTTCCCACGTTGCCTCTTCGGACTCATGGTTAAACCGAAGCACTTTCACAATGTTCACATCCTTATTGCGTGTACTACGCACCTTTCTATCCAAGATTTTCACAGTTCTTTCCTCATATGTGAGGCTACTATCTATTTGGATTCTTTCGGGCTCCAGAACATGATTCTCATCAGGGATATGTCTCTTAATCTGAGAAATGTGGAATACATCATGCATCTTCTCAATATCCATTTGTAAATCCAACTTATAGGCTACATTCCTAACTCTTTGCAAAATCTCATATAGGCCAACACACTTAGCACATAACTTGCCCTTCTTACCAAAACTCATCACTCCTTTCGTCGGTGACACCTTCAAAAACACCTTATCACCAACAACGAATTCATCTTCTCTTCGCTTCAAATCAGCATAACTTTTCTGCCTGTCTTGAGCAGCTTGAATTCTAGCTTGAATCAACTTCACATTCTTGACAGTCTCCTCAATAAATTCAGTCCCCAACACTACATTTTCACTAAAATCATTCCAGCAAATGGGACTTCTACACTTCCTTCCATATAACGCCTCAAATGGAGCCATCTTGATACTTGCATGGTAACTATTGTTATATGGGAATTCGATCAAATCCAAGTGATCTTCCCAACTTCCTTAGAAATCAATCGCGCACGCTCTCAATATGTCTTCCATAGTCTGATTGGTGCTTTCAGTCTGACCATTGATCGCAGGAAGAAACGCAGTACTCATCTTCAACGTTGTTCCAAGATTCAACTGGACCTTTTGCCAAAATTTCGAGAGGAATATCGAATCACGATCTGAAATAATGTCCTTCGGGACTCCATGCAGTCTCACCACGTGCTTGATATACGTCTTGGCAAGTTGCTTCTTCTTCCATGTTTCTTTGACCCGAACGAACACGGCAGACTTCGTCAGACGGTCCACAATAACCCAAATAGTATCATTGCCATTTCTCGTCTTTGGCAAAGCAGTCACAAAGTCCATTGATATCGAATCCCACTTCCATCTAGGGACTTCTAATGATTGGACCTTCCCCACTGGTCTCTTATGATCGATCTTTACTTTCTGACATGTCAGACACTTTGACACGAACTCGGTGACTTCTCGCTTCATATTCGCCCACCAATAAATCTCCTTAAGATCCTTATACAACTTATCGCCACCCGGATGCACAGAATATGGAGTACTATGCCCCTCTTCCATAAGCTTCCTCTTAAGCTCTTCACACTTCTGTGGTATATACCACCTTCCTTTGAACCTCAAGCTTCCATCATCATGAACCTTAAAGTCAACTTCCTTGCCTTGCTTCATCTTCTCCTTAATCTTATCTAGGTGCTCGTTTCCAACTTGACTCTCTTTGATCTCATTGAAAATTGACGATCCCAATGACAAGGCACTCAATCTTGCTTCCATCTCCCCAGGACTCAAAATTTCTAGGCTAAGCCTTTGCATATCTCGGTACAATTCCTCCGGAACTACCAACGCATTCACGCTATGACTCGACTTTCTACTCAAAGCATCGGCGACTACATTCGCCTTCCCCTCATGATACTGGATATCAAGGTCATAATCCTTAATCAATTCCAACCATCTTCTCTGCCTCATATTGAGATCCTTCTGGGTGAAAATATACTTCAAACTCTTATGATCAGTAAAGATTATGCAAGTCGCCTCATATATACAATGTCTCCAAATTTTAAAGGCAAACACAATAGCAACAAGCTCTAGGTCATGGGTAGGATAATTAGACTCATATGGTTTCAACTGACACGATGCATACGCGATCACCTTCCCATTTTGCTGCAGAACACACCCCAATCCATTCTTCGAAGCATCACTATACACCTCGAATCCTTCATTTCCGTCAGGCAGGGTTAAAACAGGTGCAGAGGTCAGACGCTCCTTCAAAGTCTGAAAGGCTTCCTCGCACTTCTCACTCCACTCAAACTTTGACTCTCTCTTCATCAGGTTAGTCATCGGCCTTGCTATCTTCGAGAAATCTCTCACAAATCTCCTATAATAGCCAGCTGATCCCATAAAACTCCTTATATCCGACACATTCTTCAGTGTAGGCTACTCACTAACAGCTTGAATCTTCGCAGGATTCACGGAAACTCCTTCTTTAGATACATAATGTCCCAAAAATGCTACTTTCTCCAATCGAAACTCACACTTAGAGAACTTGGCATACAATTGGTTCTTCCTAAGCGTCTCCAAAACTATCCTCAAATGTTCATCATGCTCTTCTTTGCTCTTCGAATAGATCAAAATATCATTCAATGAACACTACAACGAACCTATCCAAAAACTCATTGAATATTCTATTCATCAAATCCATGAATATAGCCGGAGCATTGGTCAATCCAAACGGTATCACTGTAAACTCATAATGACCATAACGCGTCCTAAATGCTGTATTAGGTATATCCTTATCAGCTACCTTCATTTGGTGATACCCCGAACGCAAAGCGAACTTCGAAAACACACTCGCTCCATTTAACTGATCGAACATGTCATCTATCCTAGGCAAATGATACTTGTTCTTAATGGTCACATTGTTCCATTCCATATAGCCAATGCACAATCTCATACTTCCATCTTTCTTCTTCACAAACAACACAGGAGCTCCCCACGGTGACGCACTAGGCCTAATATAACCCTTCTCCAATAATTCTTGCAATTGCGTCTTCAACTCGCTCATCTCAGGAGGTGCCATTATGTACGGTGCCTTAGAAATATGTGCAGTACCAGGAACTAGGTATATGGTGAACTCAACGACTCTCTTAGGTGGCATACTAGAAATCTCGCTTGGAAACTCATCCATAAACTCATTCACAACCGGTACATCCTCAATCTTTGACTCAACTTGTTTGCTCACATCTTGCACACTATAGAAAAACAACTCACACCCCTTCTTTATTAACTTCTTCACTTGCATTGCGGAAATGATTCCAAAACTGTTAGGCTTCCCAAATGGTCGGTATGAAGTTAACTTTCCTAAAGGGCTTCTCAGCACAACCTTCTCAGCCGACATAGAATCTGGTACGTTTTCTATCAGCTCCGTTCTAGTTAAAGCATTATTTGATTATGGAGTGACCTATTCGTTTATTTCTTCGTTCATTATAAAAAGTTTGGAAAGCTTGTGTTTTAGTTTCATTAATACTTTTATAATTTTGGTTTAGTTATGGTTTTAAATATCTTGACTTTTATGTTGGTTTGACTCTGGTTTGGTTTTGGAGTTGACTTTGTGGTTGACTAAGTTTAATTATGTTTTCAAAGTATATTATTTATTTCCGCTGCAAAATTCTGAATAAGCCGATACGTTATCACACGGGCGATAATACTTTGGTAATTCTCTATGTTTTGTGGGAAAAAGGTATTTTATAAAATAGAGAATTATCGGGGTGTTACAGTATACCTATGTGGCTTAGGTCTAAGAGCGTAACGACCTTTAGGAGGAGCAATCTGGAAGCCAAAAGCACGATGTAATTAAGAACGTAAAAGTATTTGATGTGTTTAGTGTGTTTGATTATATGCGGAAATACGAAATTATAGGCACGAGAGTATTCGGAAAATAAAGTGTATGAGAAATAATATTGACAAAGCCGTCCTTTGATTCGAGAAATCAAGGAGTATTTATAGAAAAAGCGAAGGTGCGCTTCACGCGCCAACTGTGCCAGGCACAAGAGGATATGTGCCTGACGCGGCATGCCCAATAGACAGCGTACACATGGTACGCGTTTTTAAAAAAAGATAAGAAGCAAAACCTGCGTGTTACACGGAGTGGTGCGCTAGGCGCAGGACTCTGTGTGACTCACAGATCCACGTGTCAGGCGCAAATTGGCGCGCCTGACACACCATGGCCAATGGGTTGGGCGCACGTGGTGCGCTAGGCGCACCGCATGCGTCCAGCTCATCTACCAGCCTTTTTAATTTAAACGCGTTTTTTAAAGATTATTTATCCCTTAAAATCCGGGAATTCACTATTGCGGATTAAAAATCCGATTTCAATTTATGAAAATATTTATTAAAAATAATAAATAAACAATTGGGCTTTAAAATATTTTATATGGACTCCAAATATTTTTATGGGTTTAAATACAATTAATTATCATGAATAATTAATTGGGCTTTAAAATAAGACTTCAAAATACACTTTAAATTTATTTTGGGTTGTCTCTTCGGACTGCTCTTCCGTTGGGTTGCGCCAACTAAAACTGCGGTATGTTTCATCATCTGACCCTTAAATGGGGAGACACGGTTATGTGTCTACAGCTATGCGTGCGTGTCATATTAACGTTTTTTCTTAATTAGTTATTCATCAGTGTTATAAAAAATTTGATTTGAACAGACATTTATAATTATTTTAAATTTTGTTAATATGTTTTTTCTTAAATCAATGTTTTGTTGGTTGTTTTTAGTTATTTGTTCATCATTATACAAATATAGTATTGAGAAAAGGAAATATAAAGCAGAAGAAAGCTTGTGCTCAAATAAAGTGGAAGAATTTGTGTATCAGGTTCAGTCGTTGAATATTAATAAAGTGGAAGAGTTTGATTTATATAATAGAGATTACCGAATAATAGTCAGCATTTAGGTTTTAAAATATTATCAGTATAATTATTAATATGAAATTCATGTTTTTATTTTTCTGATTGTGATCAGAGTTTTTCACACATATGTAAGAAGAGAAAATCATTCTCCTTAATTTAATATTTAATTGAACTTTCAAATTAAACACCATTGTTAACTTGTTCAATATATAAGGCAAGTAGGAAGAAGAAAAGATTATTTAATATATATGGCAATTTAAATTCATTAAGGGTATATCAGACTTTTTGTAAGGGGGACACCATCTTCCTCCCCTCTTCACTTATATAATAGAGATTAACAAAAAAAAAGCTCTTTAAATTTTTTTAACCTCCGTAATAAACACTATTACACCATTTAATTATATCGGTTATATTCTAACACATTGATATATGTACTCTCTAGAAGGCGAGTTATATTGATGAATAATTCATAATATAATTTACTATTTAGAAAATTTTATAGGAACTGGAAGATCATTTCCTGAGCGCAATCCAATGCCAATAACTCTTTTTTCTCACTTCTCTCAGGTGTTTGATTTAAGACTTCAAATTCACATTGGTAAATGATCCAGAGCATCGTCCGAGCCAACAACTAGCTAGTTAAAATTTATAATTCATCCAAGACAAAGAATTAGACACAGTACCAAACTCTTCCCGTGTAATTTTTTATTTTTTTAAACATCATTATTATTTCTATTTTAGTTTTCCCAAAAATAGCCCTCTTTTCAAATAGGGAAGGGGGTATATATATATATATATATATATATCCATAGATTTTCCTTCTTAAATCATTAACATTTAGTGTATGCACCCACAGACAAAGCTTCACATACACTTCACCACAACACATTCACAATTCCCTTTCACAAAATCAAATTCCCCCAAATCCAAATATTTGCGTCAACATAGCTTGGCAATTTCCTACTTATACAATACATATTTCAATCAAACATCAATTTCCACCAAATTGCACACTAACAATCATAATTAAGTGTTTTTTCAGAAAAAATAAATGTCCATGTGAAATCAGTTAGAGTCCAATTCAAAATTAGGATTTTTAATTGCAAAAAAGAGAAAAAGAATAGTGCTTTACCTTGGTTGAATACTGTGAGGTTGGGGATTTTGAGACACATATTTACCCTTGTTCATTGTGTCCTTCGTGGACAACAATTCCACTATTAAATATTTTTTTTCAGAAGACAGAGGGATGACGAGAGTTTAACACAGTGAGAAAGTGAAAAAAAACACCAAGTATCAAACTTTGATCAGAACAGAGGGGAAACTGCTGTGAGGATTTCACTTGGTTGAAGGGAGAGTTTAACGCTGCTGTGAGGGAAATTAACAAAGAGGGGTTGGGGTAATTTAAGGGGGGTATTTTCGTAATCTTATATTAGAGGGATAATTTGAGGGAATAGTTAACCATAGTTAGTAAATTATGAATTTGGTAGTGCTTTTTAAAGTTTTTCCACTTATAAGGTAATTTTGTAAAATAAACATGATATAAGGTAGTTTATTTTAAAAAAGTGTCTTTAATAGGTAGTTTCTGACAATTTTTCATATATATATATATATATATATATATATATATATATATATATATATATATATATATATATATATATATATATATATATATAGAGGCAAGATCATGTGAGAAAGCTATTTAGGTGAGAAATGAGAAAGAATCAACACCTTTAGATTAGATAAAACAAACGGCCAAGATCTCAAGGTTCACTAAAGTCTCCTTCGCTCCGCTTCTCCTTCGCATTTGCTACTGCCTACTAAGCAAGACCAAAGCTTTCTCTCTCCTAATTTTACTACTTTCATGCAATCAGCTTATTTTCTCCCTCCTCTCGCCCCTGTTTCAAGTTTTCTCTCTGTTACTATCCTATATTGCGATGCAAAGATGGTTAATTAGTATTGCGCAATTTTATTGCAATTATTTGTATTCAATTTTCGCGATTTGGCTGGACAAATTGTTTTTGAGTTTTTGGTTAAATTTTAGAATTAATAATTTTCGAAATATTGTTATAAGAAGGTTAGAATGTCATCTTTTGCTATCAATTTCTCTCCCTCGTTCTTCTCTCCGTTCTAAAATTTGGAGTTCCAACCTTTTTAAGAAGAATACAATTATGGAACTATGGAAGTAAAAGTGAAAAAGGGATTGTGGTTGAATCTTAAGTGGAGATTACACTTATCATGAGAAGAGTAACAACCGGAGATTTGTGAATTAATGAATTGTGTATTTACCATTTTACATTATTAGCATTTGCATTTAGCAATTTGTTAATTAGAGTTATAGGAAGTATTTTTTTTAGAGTTATGACACTTCTTATTTAGAGTTATAGCAGGTCTTGTTTAGAGTTACATCAAGTCTTCTTTAGAGTTATAGGAAGAATTGTTTACAGTTATGACAAGTCTTTTTTAGAGTTATAGGAAGTCTTGTTTAGAGTTATGAACTTATGACAAGTCTTCTTTAGAGTTATAAGAAGTCTTGTTTAGAGTTACAACAAGTCTTCTTAAGTGTTACAAATTACAACTTTACACAATATTAACTAGAGTTGCAACAATTTTGTTTAGAATTATAGTTAGCGGTAACTAGAGTTATGATAAAACTTCTTTGAGTTATAGGAATTGATTATGTATCGAATTCGAATTCCAAGTCATCCCCGAATGTAGTAGTAAAGTGTGGCCTAGGTAGCTTTTATGCTTTCTAATGTTCGAATGTGGTTGATGTTATGTTGCTCAGAAGATTGGTCAAGTATTTTTTAGTCCATTATCATTATGAAATTTAATAATTGATGTGAAAAAGGCATTATGAAATGGAAGAATCAACGTGAATAATGTGATTATTTGAAATTGTATGTTTAGAATTACTCAAGATTTGTTTAGAGTTGTAGGCAGTAGTAGTTAGAGTCGTGGCAGCATTTATTTAGAGTTACGGGAAGTAGTAATTAGAGTTATAGCGGGATTAGAGTTACAGGAAGTAATAATTTGTTCATATAACTACTAGTTCATATAAAACTCTACTCAAATGATGGCATAACTCTAACTACTAGTTTATACAACTGTAATCAAATGTTCACATAACTCTTAACTACTACTAGTTCATGTAACTTTAATCAAATGATGGTGTAACTCTAAATTTGACTTCCTAAAACTCTAATCAAATGTTGGCATAACTGTAAATTCTACTTCCTATAACTCTAATCAAATGTTTGCATAACTCTAAGTTTTATATCCTATGACTCTAATTAAATGTTGCCGTAATTCTAACTACTTGTTTATATAACTTTAATCAGATATTGCAACTTGATAGCTCGTTATCTCAATTGGCGAGTGTTTTGTGTTGCAAACGCACAAAAATGTGGGTTCGACTCCCACACGAGGCTTTTATTATTTAATATGGTTTTTTAATGGTCTTGTTCAGGGATGCAATTTTTCTCCCTTACCTAATGAGGTGGTAAAAGAAGAAATAAATTACACTAACTTGAGTCACAATAACAAAAAAAAAAGTTCGACTCTACTTAAAATTTACATGGGGTGCAATTGTACAGGACAATTTGTTCTATGTTTAGGTTTCTAACTTCTAACAAGAGTCATTTTATAACCTATGTGGGAATCGAACCCACATCTTGTGCATAGCATAATGCTCTTCCATTTGAGCTAAAAGGTTTTAGGGTGTTCGAACATGATACATTAATATGCCCAAAAATGTTTATGTTTCTAAGAATAAGTAGATTATTCAAGTTAATAGCTTTAATCCATCCCCGGACTTGATAAATTTAATCAGGATTCATGGATGAATATGTAACTCCTCCATAACTGCTTTGCCTGCTTATGTCGAACAAACATTGCAGGGCATTTAGCATCCGTCCTCCTGATGATAAACATTGATTCGTTTTGTACGTGGCTTGTAATCAAACAGAAACTAGTTGCTTCACGTTCACTAAAAATACATATTGTTGCCAACTATCTGAGGTAGCCTCAACTATGATGTAAGTAGCTGCTTGTTTCGAGTTGTAAAAGATCCTAGAAATATCTGTAGGGACAAAGATGAAGCACATCATTAGTAAGAAAATGAATCCTCCAACATGGTCCGAGTGCAAAACAGAGGATCATATATGTACGAAAGACAAAAAAGAAAAGGAAAAAAATTCACTTTACTGGTAGTTACTTACACTATTATATATACATATAGAAACTCATATTTAGCAATTTAGGTCACTGAGAATTAATAAGGTTATCCTATATATACTTTTGGATGGAATATCTATTCCACGTTCTTATGGACCCTTGGAGGTAAAATATGGAAAGCCATAATGAGCTAGAATCGGCAAAGCGATATTCAGGGTCCAACTCTATATTTCACTATAGAAAATTAAAGGTATTCGAACAATCAATCATGTTCCATGCATTTGAAGAGAAGGCGGAATCTCCAATCTATTAAGCTTGAAAGTTTTGCGGCCACCTAGACCGAACTAGTGTATTTTCTATTCACAACAACCCTGAACCTATTACACATACCTATTACTTTCACTTCTTAAGTAAGTTTGATCCAGAAAAGTTTAGATATGATCAGTTCAGGGCTAATAAGAGCAGCCGTGTTCAATTAAATTCAATGCAGCACCAAAAAAGTATACAACTCATGACTAACTTAAGTTCAGTTTGCGTCTAATAATTTATGTTCAACTAATGGCTAATATATTTGATTAGGTTTGAACAACAAGTTCAGAAGATTTATGGCAAAAAGACCAGGACAGAGTAAGAGTTGTGGCATATATGTAAACAATATACAATAAAGCTCCCACAAAATGATACTCAAGCCTCAAGGTTGTGGCAATTGAAGACAGAAGCATGAATTAAGTGCTCTTTCTACTGTCATTCCTAACATATTTTGAGAATGTAAGGCACAAATCAAACATGGATATAGCACCATTTGTTTACAGTGATATCAAGCACTAATTAGAGTTGTAGTCCGTACTAATTAGAGTTGTAGCAAAATTTGTTTAGAGTTATATAAAACACCAATTAGAGTTATATCAAGCACTAATTAGAGATGTAGTCGGTACTAATTAGAACTTGAATGAAGAGGATAAGAAGAATAAGAAAGATAAATCAGCAAGAAACAATCAAGAACATTCAGATTATGAATAGGCAACAACAAAAAAATCTAGAATTTATTAAAATGAGCATTAATGAAGAGGAGAATGACGAATTGTCCTCAAATTCAACCACAAAGCCAACAATTAATCAACAAAAGCTCCAATTACCAATCTAAAATTGCAGATTTAAGATCAATCACGAATAACAACTACAGAAAATTCAATTCCAGATTTCACCTCAAACAATTCCAAATTTCAAACTCAAACAAAACTTAATTAAAAAAAATTGCAATTCCATAACTATATCTCAATTTTCGGCAACAAATCGATAAAAAAATGAAGCAGAATTTCCTGAAAACAGAAATCCAATGAAAACCAATACCTAACAAGAATTTCGATATGAAAAATTACCTGGAAGCAGAGAAACCGAAATAAGAGAGGAGAGAGGAGAGAGTTTATGCGTGAGAAGCGTAATAACTTTGGGATTTTAGTTTTTAAAGTTTTTAATCTCGGCCCTTAAATAAGACATGATCCAAGGGTTATAATTTCTTCTCACTTCTCATATAAAACTCCCTTCTCACCTGAACTCAATTCTATATATATATATATATATATATATATATATATATATATATATATATATATATATATATATAACACTAAACTGTTGTTAATCTCTATTATATATGGCAAGGGGTGGGGGAGTACACCAAAAAATAGAAAAAGGAAAAATAAATAAATAAATAAATAAGGGTGTAGACGTGTTTTATTGCCTATGCGGGATAAGCTCGTATTTGACTAATTTATTGTAAAGGTTTTATTGAAAAATATTTTGAATTGAAGAAGTCGCCAACAAGTCTTTAAAGGGAGACTCATAAACCTAATTGGATGTTGGGAAACCATAGGGACTGGACTTTTCCACTGTAGATTTCCCAGTCATGACTCCATGAATGGTCATTGAACCAAAGATTGAGTTCGGGGGTGAGGATAAGAATAAGACCAGGAATCAAATTAGCTCATTGATGGCCTGTACTTAATATTGATTCATGTCAAATTTTATGCAAATGATACCTCAAAATATGTTAATGCAATGTAATAATTAGTCTATGTTGTTCATTAAACACATGAAAGACTACTTTTTGGGTGACATGTTATTATGCAATCAAATTACTAGGATCCTAATCAGATTGTCCAACTATCTTATATTAGACGTTAGAAGAGTTCTTTAGGTCTTGATTAGCAATAATAAGCATGTGAGGTGATGAAGGCATTAAAACATACAATCAGCATATGAATAATATAATCAATATAGAAGAGAAATAAAAAGAGAAGGGTAGAGATTAGAATGTACAAGAACGCGTTAATTCCTTGAGATCTACATTATGACAAGTAAATTGTTAGTAAAAAAGGAATTAAATTGGAATTGACCCTAAGGAATTATACCTTTGTCGTCTGGGTCTTATGCAATGATCTTCAGGATGAGCAATCTTGAAGCTTGAATGGAGTTTGAATGTATGAATGTATTTGATTATGTGTTTGAATGTATTTGAATGTGTTTGATTATGTGTTTGAATGTATTTGAATGTGTGTAGAGAGTGTTTATGTAGTATGAGATGTATTATGAAGTGTTAAGAAGTGATGAATTCATAGGGGAAAAGCGTTGTAAAACCATGTGAAAGTCGTTCGAATAAACTCAGTTATTTATATAGGCAAAGGAATCCGAGAACGAACCGATGAGACAAAGAAATTTTGTGCATTTGGCGCACAGCTCGTTTGCTGGATGCACAGTCTGTGCTCTAGGCGCAACGCTCGTACGTCTCGTGCACTGACTTTACGTTTTTGAAATTTGTATACGACATTAATGATCCGCGCGCAATATTCAGCGTCAGACGCAATGTTGATCTGGTCGGTTTTTAGCGTTTCAAGATTCTTTTTTATCCTTTGAAATCCGAAATCAGCAATCTTTAGGAATAAAAATCTGATTTTCGAAATATCCTTAAAAAACTAATTAGCATGAATATTAAAATATTGAAAATACAATTAATTATCAGGAATAAATAATTGGGCCTTAAAATTGGGCTTGGATTGATTTAAACCATTAAGTAGACTTTGTATTTTCAAAATTTTTTAGGGCTTAGCTTGTTTGATTGCTCTTCCGTTGTACTAGACGAACTAGGACGACGGTATGTTTCATCATTGGGTACTACATGGGGAGACATGATTTTGTGTCTACATAAGCCCCCATTTTTACTAAGGTTCAGGAAACCGAAAGTTAAAGTATACGATGTTGGGACGGAGAACGATTCTAGATGCTCTGCAGTCTAGAACTGATCTATATATCGCCAGTTTCTGCAAAACAAAGTTAGTTTGCAAGACCATAACTACAAGTAAGCAGATTACCTGCAGGAGAAGATGTTAGCAGATAAGTGCAAATAACTCAGATAATGGACATAATGATGCAAAGATGCAAACTTAGACTCTCTAAGGATGCATGAGACGTGATGCAAGGATCAGGGTTATGTAAAGCTAAGGTATAGATGGAACGTTATGCAAGGTCAGAGTTATACAAGGATATAAGGTCTGGATTGATAGAAGGAAATGGATAGGTTGAGCTGGATTGGTAGGGATAGGTGATTTTCGAAAAATATTTGATAATAAATTGGGGTCCACAAGTGAGATCCGCAAATTACAACTCTTCGGGAGTTTGATTTGGATCAGGAACTACCACATATATAGGAAATCCCCACTTTGGAAAGCTTGTCTTAAGTTAGGCACTCTGAGCCTAAATTGGAAGGCACTTGATTTGAACTGAGCATTTCAAGGAGCATTCGAAGTTTCTTCACTAGGGAGTTGATGTAGGCAAAGTCAGATATCGCTAGAGACCATGGAAGTATCAAAGAGTCCTTCTGGGATAATGAGAGTTTGGATTGGAAAATAAAAAGGTTTAATTTGTGACTTAAATATATGTAGCTTTGACGTGGCTAGGTTCAAACTCGAGTATATGTCGGGATCTAGAACTTCTGAATTCTAGAAAGGCATATCATTAGACCTTGATTAATTTAAATTAATTTAATTTTATTGAAGAGGTCGGAGCTCGAGATGAGGATTCCTGCGTATCCTTGCGGAGTCAGACCATTAGTAGTTCTGGATCTGATTATTTATTTAATTTAAATTTTTTTTTGGTGCCCTAACTTTTGCCTAGGCCCCCTTTCAAGTTTTCAACCTAGCGGGGCTAGGACATACCTTGAAGAAGGAGTTAGGGTTGATGAAAGGTTGAAAGGTTTAGGACTATGACGTAGGTTTTAAGGGTTTGATGAAGGTTTAATTGGATGGGCCAAGGTAAGGATTATGGATTTGAATTGTATGGTTAAGGTTTTGATGGATTGAAGAATTTTGGAAAGAGGGGTAGAACTTGCGTGCAATCCCCTTACCTTGACTTTGATTTTTGCCTTTGGCTTTTTCTTTTTGCTTTTGCATTTGCTTTGTGCGTTTTCTTTTGCTTTTTTTTTTCGAACTTTGGACTTTTTCACTTTTTATTTTTATTTTTCCTAGCATTGATTTTTTATGTAGTAATACTTGTACACAAGTTTTTATGGTTTAGAGTATCGGAAGGTTTGAAGGATATTTGTTGAGCTTTGAAGGGTTATATGAATTTAAGGAGTGAAAGTACCTTAGGATTTTGAATAACCCCCGATTATTTTAGAATTGAGTAACGGAGCTTGGAATGACAAAACGTATTTAAAAGATATGAATTAAAGTTGGAAGTTGAGTAAAAGCATTTGAGCCTTATGATGTAAGTATAAGTATTTCAGTGTAATTATTTAAGTATAAGTATTTCAGTATGAGTATTTATGTATAAGTATTTCAGTATAATTATTTAAGTACAAGTGTTGAATATAAGTATTTTTGTATGAGTATAAGTTTAGTTTTATAAGGGGAAGTAGCTGCGTAAGCAGTGATGAACAACATTCGTAGAGCGGGTTTTACTCATTATGTGTTAGAGCGGGTATTGCTTCGGAGCGGGTATTGCTCCGTTTGTAGGGTCATAACCTAAGAGTCTTGCAAGCAGAGTATAAGAAAGGTGGGGAGACGTCCCTCAAAAGTCTGGAGACGTGGTTTACCCCTCTCCATTCGTGTTCCTTCCCTGAGTTAAATATTTTGATGCTAAAGTATTGAGAAAAAATTGAGTTATGTTTGATAATGATGCCGATGTTGCAAGATAATTTATGGAAAGCATTTGAAAAGTTACTCAATATATTCTTTGATATATTACATTTGCATCCTTGGTATCTATAGAGGAGTATCTCTTTATTTTGAGCAAGTATAAAAACTTTTGAGAAGTATAAATATATTATTTATCCGGAATCTTTGATTTCTTTGACGGAAAGATATTCTTTCATGATTTTGTTTTAATTAAGTACATTGATCTATGAGGTATAAAAGTTCACATGTTAAGGCCATTTCTTTATTACGCATTTATTTTCTATAAGATCACGCTTAACAACTCGAATGTGTTTTAAGCCACCAAAGGAAGAATTTTTGGTTGGACAGTGTGTACTCAGTTTCGCTGATTATGTTCTTGTAACCTATCCTAGCGGCGGCAGCGTTCAATGTTAGTGACTTTTACAGGATATGTGCAAGCTAGCTCCGGTGTGGTTAAAGGATCATGAGTGTTATAAGAGATGCTTTTCGGATGAGCTATGGTGGAGATTATATAGTGTTATACAAAATAATTCTTATGGTGTTTTATTGTATTATTTCGGCGATCTGATTAATCATTTCATGTAATTTTATTTATATTTTGGGATATTATTGTGGGGTCACAATCCCACAGGTCCAGGATAGTTTATAGGTTATGTTTCCGCAGCAAGATAATGTAGTTCAAGGTTTATTAAGTGTTAATTGAGATTTGTGTATTTTAAGTACGTTTAGCTAGCAGCTCGAAAGTGCAGGCTGTTACGAATCCTAATCAGATTGCCCAATCATCTTATTAGGTGTTGGAACAGTTCTTTAGGTCTTGATTAGCAATAATAAGCATGTGAGGTGATGAAAGCATTAAAACATACAATCATGCATATGAAGTATACTCAATAAAGAAAAGAAATAAAAAGAGAAGGGTAGAGATTAGAATATACAAGAACGCGTTAATTCCTTTGAGATCTACATTATGACAAGTAAATTGTTAGTAAAAAAGAATTAAATTGGAACTGACCCTCGGGAATTATACCTTTGTCACCTGAGTCTTATGCAACGATATTCAGGATGAGAAATCTGAAACTTGAATGGAGTTTGCAGGTATGAATGTGTTTGATTATGTGTTTGAATTTGTGTAGAGAGTGTTTATGTAGTGTGAGATGTATTATGAAGTGTTAGGAAGTGATAAATTCGTAGGGGAAAAGTGTTGTAAAACCATGTGAAAGTTGTTCGAATAAACTCAGCTATTTATAGGCAAAGGAAGTTGAAAACGAAGCGAAGATATAAAGAAATTATGTGCGTTACAGCTTGTGCACTGGACGCACAGTGTAATATCCTAAAAACTAAACCATGCTTAATTAACTAATTAATTATAATGAGAAGTTAAAATATATTGTTTTATTAGGAAATACTTAAAAATTTGATTAAATAAACCAAAATAGCATAAATGATTGAATTACAAAATGTTGGAATAAGGGGACATATTGTTAATTTTCTTGATTATAAAAAATAAAAGAAAAAGAGGAAATATAATTTTAAGGAAAAATTGTTTTTAAGTAAGCCAACATTTGCGTGGTCTTCCCAGTTTAAGTCAAGCTATAGATTATTCTAGGTTGAGTTAAGCTTGTAGTACTATTTTCTTCTATTGGGTACAACCTGAACAACAGGTTATGGTTTATTTTTTACTTATTCTTTTATTCTTTTGGTTTTTATTTTCACCCACCACCCCTATCCAACAACCACCCCTCAAACCCCAACCCCAACATCCACCATTGGGCCACCAATGCCAGGCCACCTACTGATCAACCACCACCCACCCACCGAACTCTCCTTATTAGCACCACCACTATCTCTCTCCTTACTACTAGTTCCACCCATTGAACCACCACCCACTGAAACCAACTAACCACCACCACAACTCACATCAACTAACCACCGCCGCCACTCACATCAACTAAGCATTAACTAACTACTGAACCTACTAACCACCGCCGCCACTCACATACTAACCACCACCACCACCTACTGTCACCAATCATCGAAATCAATCACCGCCACAACCACACCAACCAAACTCCCCAATTTCCACCACAACCCCCGACTCTCTCTTCTTATTCTCTCTTTTCCCCAATTTCCACGGCTAAATCCCCACCACTACCACCAAAAGAACAATAAAAAAACCGCGGTGGGTAATGGGTGGGTTTCATGGCCCAGAATCAACCCCATCGAGAAGAAAAAGGAGGCAGTGAGGCGAGGCGAGACGAGGTGGGACAGTAGAACGGAGAGGAAGGTCGTGAACAGAGGAGAACATGGCGAATGGGACGTTGGTGGTTGTTGTTGTTGTTGCAAGGCCCCACCCGTCGGGGTTGAAGGGGACGAATCCCACCTCGATTTCTGCCGTCGCGACCATTATTTGTGGTTTTCTTGTTGTTGTGATGGAGAGGAGGGTTGTGAAAGGGTTGGTTATGAGGGTGGTGAGAGAGGGTGAGGGCCCGACGTAGTTGAGGAGGGGTGGTGGTGTTTGGTGTTCAGTGGAGATGAGATGAGATGAGAGAGTGGGTGTGAGTTGTGGTGGTATTTGGAGGTCTGAAGGGGGAGGACAGAGAAAGATGAGAGGATGAGGGAGGAGAGAGAAAGTGAAAATAAATTTGTTTTATTTTTAGGTAAAAAATAGAAGAAAAAAAGAAAGCAAACCTGTCATATTGCAACACTTAGCCATGTAACCTACTAAAACAGGTCACAAATACAAGAAAACCGGTTAAAACTCAATACAACAAAATGACACTACAAGCTTAACCTAATAAGAAATAATCCATATCTTCACTTATTTTGGGAAGATCACTCAAAGGTTGGCTTATTTAAAATAATTTTTCCTTATTTTAAAGTCAAAGTATTGACTTTCTTCTTCCTTCTACTTCACTCCTTCCTCTCTTACATGGCAAACCAAACCCAACTTCATCAGATTTTTTGCCCCCCAATCCACCGACCTATCCCACCTTCTACCTAAGTTAAACATTTCAGAAGATATTTTCTTCCTCAAAATCGTGACCTGAAATACCATAAACTATACTCATGGTTTTTGGAGCTTCTAGAAGGCAAACCATGGCTATAAATAGCCATGTCCGCGGCAATTCAAACACCACACTCACCACTCTCCCTTTCCAGTCTTTCCTCCCTCAATGGGTGGCCGGAAATAGCCATTAGTTCAGCTGGAAAAACGCAGTCTAACAAGCCCCTAATTTCCCTATCTATTTCTCTCTCCTCTGTTTTTGGACTGTTGCACCACCCTAGCGCCACCGCAGCGCCGCCGTGCTGCAGTTACCCTTTGTCCACTAGTGCACCACCTCGTGTCACCCTCGACGCCAACTGAATCCCGTGCTTCCTTTCCTTCCGCTCGCACTCTCTTTCTCTCTCGCGCGTCTCTCTCTCCTCGCGTCGCCGTACACAGTTGCTCGGTGCCGCTGCACCACCGCCGGAACCCCTGCTCCGCCAGTCCTGCTTCCCTACGTCCCTGCCGCCCACAGCCCAGCCCTCCCACGCCCTCCTCGTTGCTTCCTCTGCTTTCTACCTAAGCGAGGTATACAATTAGCACTCTCTCTCTTTAACTGTTTTGGGATTAACTAATAATTAAACTTGGCCTAAATAGTTATTGTTTGTTAATATGGAGTTTTAAGTTGTTACTAAGATGGCTATTTAGGGCTAATGACTTGATGTTTGCTAATAATCCAACTTATAATATTAAACCTCTTCACTTAAACTATATGAATTTTTCATAGTTGACTCCTAATATGTTGTTAATAACTAATTTATGGACTATTGATATAAACTAAATTATGTCACTTGTTAATGTTATTTGTTTTATAAAATGATAAGGTTTGATAATATATGCTCTTTGTTAATCTTATAAACTCAACTCAATTTATGGATTAATTAATTAAAGGATTCTAATAACCTTAGTTAATTATATAATTTGAGTATAAGTTAAAACCTCTATTTACTCACTTTATAATATAGACTATGCTTCACTAATACCCATGTTCACATATAGTGTTTAATTAAGTTGTGTTATCAATATAGTATGACTCAATCATATTATGGAAATCAATTGAGTAAATATTAATAATTGTGCTTTATAATGATTGGTTTTTTGATAAATCACTTTAATAAGTATAACGTAAGCGATAATAATGACTCTGAATTATGAACCTTTATTACTAAAAGAACATATTTATGGACCAAGTACGACATAATGATAATATGATGGATGTTATGACTATGGACTTTCTGACAAAAGTTTACCTGACTTAGACTTAATGTAAATTTACTCTAACTTAATAATAAGCTCTAGTTGACAATATCAATGCTTAAAGGTTACAATGAAACGTATATTAATATCACAATTCTTGGCTAGATTAAAAAAAAGATAAAGGATATTACAAGTCTCCCCCGACTATCAAAGTTGTTAAGCAGAATTCCAGGTAACATCTACGACTAACACCCGCATTCCCCTTCTAAGTATGTTTTATGATATTGATTATGCTACTATGAAAATAAGATAATGATGTTAATGCTATGGATGAAGTGATATGACTATGATTTTCGATGATGAATTCTGAAAGATGTTTAAAAGTAATGAAACAAGATAAATAAAAGTGAAAGATGGTTCTTGACAGTATTATGTTCTATTGGTCGTGCACGTTCCATCCCGGCGGTTCTATCACCTTCTGTTGGGGGATAGTTGTCTCCCGTGACACCCGCATTCTAATATGCTACCTTCTGTTGGAGGGATACTGTTCTCCGTGGCTTCTGTTATACTCGCCAAGTTATCAATTAGAACGGTTTATGATGATAAACATGATAAAGAATATAATGATTATATTATGATGTGCTTTTGAAATGGTTTTACTTATTCTCTCCTCCATGTTTACTAATAAAATGAGCTGAAATGAATTTACGTTGTTAGAGTAGTATGTTACTGAGCCTCGACTCATGACGTTTTTTTTTTTATGTTTTAGGTACTAATGGGAATAACAGAATGGCGTAGCAGTGAGGAGTAATATAGTATATGAAATTATGTAGACACTAATGCTTATAATCTAAGTTAATATCAGAGTTTGTACGGTAACTAATTTTTTTAGGGATATTATCTCAGATAACCCTGACATATAGGCCTTTTTCCCAAATAACCCTGACATATTTTTTTTTTTCCCAGATAACCCTAAACTTGTATTTTGTCATTAAACTTAACGGGATATCTAACGGTGTTAACTATTTTGACATTTATAATGAAAAACCGAATTTTTTTAAAAAAAAAAAACAAAAACATTGATGTTCTTCATCCTCTTTCTTTTGTTCTTCATCAATCATGTCTTCATCTCCCTCCCTCTCTCCAAATCCAGATAAAGTTCAGCTCAACCTTCTCGCCACCAACAACAACTTATCAACTTATCAACCATTCAAACCTAAAAACCACGAAATCAACCATTGTTAATCCTCCATAATTATAACCTTGTTCATATTCTCTCTCCTCTCTCACAAAACTCAGAAACCCAGAAAAAAATCCGAGAAACAACGGAGCAAGGCTTCGGCGAGGACGGTAGCATAATGCGCGGAAGAAGGCGGCGGTGGCGCGCTGGCGGCAGAAGCATTCTTTGCACTCTTCTCTCCTCTATCTCACAATTGGGCCGAATTTAGTGTGGTGCGCGAGAACAGCACGCAACAGCAACCAGAGAGGATGAAGATAAAACAACACGCACCAAGAAACAGGAGAACCGTGCGAGCAAGAAAGAAAAATAACCAGACCAGAAGAACAATCAAGTAGACAGACCAATGTACACAATTTCGAGCAAGAAAAAAAGTGATTCTGGGTTCGAATCTTCTATTGATTTTGGGTTGTTCGAATTTGAGGCCTTTTGTGTTCGAATTGAAGCTGTTTAGGGTTCGAACTGGGAATGTTTAGGGTTCGAATTTGCCCAGTTTAGGGTTCGAATTGGGGCTGCTGGGTTCGAATTTTCCAGCAAGAATTTTCCAATTATAGTGGTATTGGTGATGGTAGTGTGGAGATAAAGAACAAGATAGGGAAGAAGATGAAGAACAAGAGAGGCCAATTGATCTGGGTTTAATTAAAAAAAAGTTAACACCGTTAGATATCCTGTTAAGTTTAATGACAAAATACAAGTTTAGGGTTATCTGGGAAAAAAAAAATATGTTAGGGTTATTTGGGAAAAAGGCCTATATATCAGGGTTATCTGAGATAATATCCCTTTTTTATTAACTGGACTGATGATGGATAGTATTATGTTCTCATATTATAATATGTTTAAGATTATGAAATTATGTTGCCTTGTATTTTCCTAATGGAAAGTACGACATTAACGTACCGACTATCTAGGTTTCGCTGTTGTTAACTTAATAATGTTGCTTAGAAGTCGGGTTGTTACACACAGCCTGTGCGTCTTGTGCAATGACTTTGCGTTTTTGAAATTTGTGTACAGTATTGATGCTTGCGTGCAATATTCTGCATCAGATGCAACGTTGGTCTGGCCGATTTTTTATCATTCTAAGATTCTTTTTTTATCCTTTGATGAAATTTATCTTTTGAAATCCGAAATCAGCTATCTTTAGGAATAATAATCTGATTTTTGAAATATCCTTTAAAAATTAATTATCGGAAATAATTAATATTAAAATATTTAAAATACAATTGATTATTAGGATCAATTAATTAGGCCTCAAAAATTGGGCTTGGATTGTTTTAAACCAATAATTAGACTTTATATTTTCAAAACGCTTTTGGGCTTTTGATTGTTCTTCCTTTGGACCAGACCAATTAGGACAATGATATGTTTCATCATCGGGTACTATGGAGAGAAACGATTTTGTGTCTACAAAGGGTGTTAACTACTCTAATAAAATAAAAAAAGAACAAAAATAGACTAATAGCAACATAACTGTATACTTAAAATGTTGTCACTAACTTCCCAATTGTGTTCTAAACTGACTACTTTTAAAAAAAATCCCTATTGTAGTGGGAGAAATTTTACCATAACAAAACAAACCCAAAAAAAGGAAAAAATTACACTTTACAATTTTACAAAAACTCCCATGTCTACACTCTCTTTCATTACTTGTAAACAAATACAACAAAGAAAATTAAAACACAGTACAAAATAATATAGTATAGCATCACTCTATAAGAAAAACAATAGCCCATCAACCAAGATCAGGTATTTCCAAAGCCTACAGATCATTGTGTTGTTCTTCATATTATACAATTTTATAAGTACAAAATACACTTTTCAGTATGATTTTTATTTAAGGTATCTTTGGCAAGCATTGTAAGGAAACCACATATTCACAAACCAAGAAGAAGCAAAAAGAGAAATCGCAAGCAAAAGCTACTTTTTACTTTGTAATTGATTCTCATTTCGTAATACTTGCGAAGAAAGATTTAACATTATTAAATAAAACAAAATCAGATATCAATAAAAAGAAAAAAAAAGTTCCTTCGAATTAAATTGAATAATAAGAAAAAAAAGGCTCCTAAGTTGAGTATGAGACAAAAATGAAGGTTGTAGTAATGCTCTGTTTTTGTTTTTGCTTACTAGAAAAGAGAGAGTAAGAGTCGTTCAATCCCAAATCCCCAATGGAGATAATTCTTCAATCCAGCCTTCTTATTATATGATCAAGACTTAAGAGGGGTAATTCTAATCTAAAGCAGCTAGCATTAAGAACTCCGTTTTCGAAACTGTATTTGCTTCAATAGATTTACTTCGGTACGTTTTCAGGGGATCTCTTAGAAAAAATGAAACTTGTGGTTTTGGTGTGAGAATTTTGCTCTAAATTTGCTGGCTTATATGAATCACCAAAAATTAAGCAAAATACAAAACCTCATAACATAAGTAATCGACAACTATCAGATAGTTTAGAATACAACGAAGAGATTAGGGGGAAAAACTGAAAAAATCAAAGATGTATGAGAGTAGAATAATTAAAAGTTTTCAGCGATGAATTTGTGTTGCAAGTACAATCGGTTAATCTGCTGGTGGAGGGAGGTAGTGGTGGTGGTGGAGCGGAGAAATGTCGTAGTTTTTTTTTGGTGGAGGAGAAACAAAATGGGGTGGATAGTATAAGTAGTCGGTCTTGTAAGAGACCGCCGACTTTTAATTTTGAAGTTAGGCACGACCCAAGCCCAATATTAAGAAGATAACGTGCGAGCTTTATGAATATAGTGACTAGTTTAATCTATTTAGGAACCACTTTAATCTATTTAGTGACCAATTTAATTCATTCAGTAATCACATTCTTTAATCCATTTAGTGACTAGGTTAATCCATTTGGTAAGACTGCAGGGTTATTTTTTTATAATTATCTGTTGTAGTTCGAGACTGAAAGGGAAACAAAGATAAGAGAAGGGACGACTAGATTGGTGCGAGATGTCTAGGAATAGTGTGGGTTAGAGTGGGATGGAATGAGATTGTTAGGAGAATGTAGGCTTGAGTTAGTCTAATTTTATGTCAAAATTAGACTGGCTATTCTATTAATTTGTGTAGCATAAGTAGGCCCTTCTGTTCCCACCAAGATCATAATCTAAAACAAGGTGTAATGAGTATATGAGATGAAGTATAATTTTTTAAATATTGCAAATAAATCACTATATAATTAGGTGAAATAACATTTTTTTATAAAGGTAAGAAAAAAGAAGTTAGGGGACCCTACGCACGAGGGATATCCCTAACGCTTTGTTTACAATGATGTCGTGAAGAGCAGAATTATTACAAATATCTATATTAAAAGAAGATGGTACTAAATGGCCAACATTCGCTATCCAGTCTGATGCCTTGTTTGCCTCTCTGTAGATATGAGATATGGACCAAGATTCAAATGACTAAAGAAGTAGTTTGATGTCACAGATGATGTGGGAGATTTGCCAAGGAGGAGTCTAGGAACCTTTGACTGCATTGACTACAAGTATATTGTCGCCTTCTATTTATAGATTTTTTATGTTGGAATGAAGAGCTAGGATGATACCATGGTGAAGACCCAAAGCCTCTGCTACGAATACTTGGGAATGGTCGAGATTGTATGCTACGGCCTTGAAGGTGTCTCTGAGATTGTCACAGATGATTACACCGGCTGTAGCTGAGTTGAGTCTGACCGAGCCATCGAAGTTGAGCTTGTAGAAGGGCGGAGGTGGTGGCTTACAGGAAACAAGGAGTTGATTGGAGCTAGCGGTAGATGGTTGGAGATGATTGTAGGATGGAGTTGAGTGGAAGGGGGTCTTATTGAGTGACATTTGTCAATTTCATTTCTACATTTCCATTCTTTCCGTAAGAATTTTGCCTTATGGATGATTCTATGAATATTGAGTTTGTCAATATTGAAAATGATGTTATTTCTTTCCTTCCAAATGCTCCAAACTAAGAAAACAAATTTTGTGATAACGTTTTTGTTTGACGGAGATTTTCTATGGTGGTGAAGAAAAGTTGATGCATTGGTGACCCGAGAAGCCACTGAGTGACATGCTGATCAAGCCAAAGGGGGTGGAGGTGCGGACAGTTGCAAAAAAGGTGGTAAATTGTTTCTTCATGCGTCTGACACATAGGGCAAGTATTAGTAGGAAGTATCTTACGAGCGGCTAAGACGGAGCGCACCCCCAAGCTGTTATGACAAATTTGCAAGAGAAAAATTTGTAGCTTTGGCGGTATGTCAAGTTTCCAAATCCATCTAAACTTCCATTTGTTTGCTGAGGGATCGATATTATGAGCAAACCACATTGCTGATTTGACTGTGAAGTCTCCCGAGGAGGTGGGTCCCCATATAGGAGTATCCTGGAGGTCATTTTGCGGTATTGGAATACCTTTGATAATGTTGACTATAGAATGAGGAAGCATATTTTGCAGTCTAGCAATATCACAAGTCTTGTTGGGTTTGATGAACGTTGAGACTTTAAGATTAGGGTCTATTTGGTTATGAGGAAGATTGAGCAAGGAGTGGAGTCTTTGCGGGGAGCACCAATTATGTAGCCAGAAGAGAATGTTTCCTCCATTTCCCACCTTCTAGAGGATGCCTTTCCGAAGAATTTCTCTTTGTTGGAGTATTTGTCGCCAAATTGGTGAGTCAGCTTGCTTCGATTTACAATTGAAGAAAGAGGAGTTTGATAGGTATTTTTCTTTTATGAGTTTTACCCATAGGTTGTTTTTCATCTATGGGTATTTTCCAACCTAGTTTGGCAATAAAAGCTTTATTCATCGGGAGAGTCTTTCGGAGACCGAGACCACCATAAGATTTAGGTGTGCAAATTTTATTCCATGAAATGAGTGGGGTTGCATTCTTTCCTTTTGTCTGGCACCAAAAGAATTGACGACGAAGGGTGTCTATAGTTTGTGCAGTTTTTGAAGGGAGTAGAGAAGAAGCACAGACATAAGAAGGAAGGGCTTCAAGGTTGCTTTGTAAGTGTAATACCCCGACGATTCTCTATTTTATAAAACACCCTTTTTCCATAAAACATAGAGAATTACCAAAGTATTATCGCACGAGTGATAACATATCGGCTTATTCAGAATTTTACAGTGGAAAATAAATAAACAACTTTGAAAATATAATTAAACTTAGTCAACCATAAGTCAACTCCAAAACCAAACCATAGTCAAACCAACATAAAAGTCAAACCACAACATATTAAACCAAAAGTACAGAAGCATTAAGGAAGTCTAAACACAAGCTCTCCACTGTTCCCAGAAACCCAATGATGCATCATCTTCAAACCTGAAATGCTCGATGCTTTATTGATCCTGAAGGACTGCTCACCAAATGGGTCGTCATCAGAGGATCAATAAGGCACATCCATGATCGACACACAGAAAAACACGTAATCAGCAAAACTGAGTACTACATACTAAATAAAACATAAAACCTAATAAACATTAAATCAGAGATAAATAATAATATAACAGACGTACTATACTGATCTTGGCTCCACAACCAATAGATTAATTATAATTAAATTGAATAGTCAATGGATAGAGTTGTCCAAACCAAAACTTGTCTTCAATATAGAAGATGAAGTACGGGCGCGACTCCGTACTCTCGCGACCATCGATATCGGGGTACTAATTAAATAAAATAAGACACGGTGATCAATCCGGTCCCAAGAAAAGACATGGGTTACCACCATGTACTCTAACTCATACTAGTCCAACACTTCAGACGTGCACAAGTCTAAAACTTATTGCTATTCACTTTCCACTTTAAGTATTAATAATTTATTCGATGTTGAGACTCACAAAGTAAGACAACCAACATAAATATCATGGATACACAAAATTCCCATTTTTATCTTAGGATTAAATATTGTGATCAAACAACTCAATTAATCCAATAATAATCTCGTTCTTTAAATAATAACCAACCATCCTTTATTTGTTGACTTAATACAACAATCAACTAACCTGTCAATAGGTGAATATCCAACTTTACTAAACAAGGCCCACGGTCCTTATAAAGTAAATAATATAATAAATCCAAGGGAACAACATGATACAATTCATGATCCAATAAAACAATATATTTATTAATCCCTCATGTGAATTAATAAAATAAACGTTCTCAACCCATAATCATCAATACAAACATATAATATTTGATCATAGGTAACATGCTTTACACAACGGCATAAAACATGCAAATCCATTTGAATATAAGCCACATATGAACTATAAAAAGTTCCCTATACATGATACTACACAAATCCTAATCTTAGGACATGATACTAGTCTAATAACACATAGGTATGTACGTACCTTGTTTAGACAATATGAGAGGTCACTTTCTCAACCTTAGAAATCACTCAAGGTAAAGTCTCCGCCTATCACATACCAAAATATCCAAGTATTAATACTCTAATAAAAATTACAGCAACTTTAAAATACTTTAGACCCTCTTAAAAAGTGTTTTAAAACCCTCTTAAACATTAAAACTTCAACCTTTAATGTCCCTTAATATAGTACCACCATATTAGTCATTAAAACCCTTAAATTGATATTTAAAAATCCACCATAAGTATGCTAATAAAAATTCCAACAACCTATAACATCTTTAAAACTCTTTTAAACTTACTCTAACATAGTTATAAAGATTAAAGTACTTAATTTTCATAAACTATAACATAATACTATAGTTCTTACTCTTAAAAACATTAAAAATCCATGCTTTCATGCTTAAAACCTAATTTTAACATATATATATTAAATCTGAAATTTATTTACGCTACTAAACTAATTATATAATCTGAAATTTATATTAAAATAGTTAAAGCTACAAACTTTAATTATCAAACCATCAAACAATACTTAAAACATTAAACTAATCATTAAAATAAAATAGGGGAGGAAGAGAAAAACCAAGAGGAGGGAGGAGGAAGACGTGCGGCCGAGAGGGAGGAAGACTGGCGGCTGCGGCGGTGGTCCGGCAAGGCTGCTGTGGCTGCCGAGGAACCGAGAGAGAGAGAAGAAATCGGGTGGAGAGAGGAAGAAGAGAGAGTGTCGTGAGAGAGAGAGGAGAGGAGAGAAAATTAGGCTTTGTTTATGTGGCAAAATTTGTGAGATGGGGAAGTACTTATAGGTTCCCATTAGGGTCCAAAGAAAATTGGGATTGATGGGTTAGTTTAATAAAAGATGATCATATGAAAAGCTACAAGGGTTTGGGCTCCTTTAACCCAATATTAAAGTCTTTTGTATTCAACTCAAACTAATTAAATATTAAAAAACTTTAAAAGTATGACTTAATAAAATATTTGATTATTTAAAAACATTAAATAATCTTGGAAAATTCTCATTGGTAACCCTTTACTATTGAAAATTATATTTGGTAACCAATCTCAAAATTTTATTCAAAACGTGACCTCTTAGTTAGTATATTGTTACCAAATGTGACATTAATGAGGTTTTGGTTAACTTTTCCATTGTCATCTTTAAACACAAAATTTTTGTCTCACTCCACCCCCACCCTGCTAGCCTCGGTCACCCCCCACCATCCCCTCGCACCTCCACCATCCCCCGCACCCCACCCCCGCAACCCCCCACCCCACCGCCACATCAACCCCCCACACGCCCCTCCGCGGTTCCCCCACCCCATTCCCCGCAGTCGCGGACCCCCCCCCCCACCCTTTGCCTCCTCTCCTTCGCCGCTTGCCGCCCTTTCCCCTCCCCCCTCTCCTACCCTCCCCCCTTCGCATACCCTCTTAACACCGGCTCACCCTTCGCCTCCCTCCCGCGCCCTTGCGCCCCTCGCCCTCTCCTACCCTTCCCCCCTTCGCGTACCCCCTTAACACCAGCCCCCTCCCCCCCTTGATTCGCCTCCCTCCTTCTCCCCGCTACCCCTCGGGTCTTTCCCCTTTCTTACCCTTCCCCCTTCGCGTACCTCCTTAACACCAACCCCCCTTCGCCTCCCTCCTTCGCCCCTGCTACCCCTCGCGTCTTCCCCCTCTCCTACCCTTCCCCCTCGCGTACCCCCTTAACACCAGCCCCCCTTCGCCTCCCTCCTTTGCCCATGCTACCCCCTCGCGTCTTAATAACGCACCCACCCCCACAGAAGGAGTACCAGCAGCGGCGGTTGCAGAGTTGGCGACGAGCCACTTTAAGCAGCACTGATTGTGCGGTAGTAGCATAGGTGGCCAACAACAAAGAGAGAGAAAGACCAAGCAACCAGCTCTATTTAACGGAAAATTTAACCAAAAACGCCATTAATGTCACGCCTGCTTATAAAATAGAACTATAAGGTCACTTTTTGAATAAAAAATTTAAAATGGTTACCAAATGTAATTTTCAATAGCACAAGGTTACCAATGAGAATATCCCAATAATCTTTTGACTTTAAAAATAGTCAACACTTTAAAAAATTAATTATTTAAATACTAAAACATATATAAATATATTTTAAATATGTTTATAACTAAAATTCATAAAATTGTGGGGGATTACAGTTTACCCCTCTTAAAAGAAGTTTCGTCTCGAAACTTGACACGAAAATCCTCACAGTTTCAAAATTTTGACTCACATCTTTCATTTGGAAATGCTTGTGTCACAACGTGTGCACACTTTACCAATTTTAAAAACCACTTGTGTTACCTTATGAACACATTTTTCGATGCGGAGAACCAATTTATTTTACACCAACATGTGCAAATCGCCAAAATAAGCATAAAATGCATTAAAATACCATAAAATAAGGCAAAAAGCGTGAAATTCTATCGCATTCTACCACCCTTAAAGAAAACGAGTTACGCCCTCGTAACTCACCTCAATGAATAACTCAGGATACTTCTTCTTCATTTCATCTTCGGCTTCCCACGTTGCCTCTTCGGACTCATGGTTAAACCAAAGCACTTTCACAATGTTCACATCCTTATTGCGTGTACTACGCACCTTTCTATCCAAGATTTTCACAGGTCTTTCCTCATACGTGAGGCTACTATCTATTTGGATTCTTTCGGGCTCCATAACATGATTCTCATCAGGGATATATCACTTAATCTGAGAAATGTGGAATACATCATGCATCTTCTCAAATTCCATTGGCAAAGTCAACTTATAGGCTACCTTCCTAATTCTTTGCAAAATCTCATATGGGCCAACATACTTAGCACATAACTTGCCCTTCTTACCAAAACTCATCACTCCTTTCGTCGGTAACACCTTACCGCCAACAGCGAATTCATCTTCTCTTCGCTTCAAATCAGCATAACTTTTCTACCTGTCTTGAGCAGCTTGAGTTCTAGCTTGAATCAACTTCAAATTCTTGACAGTCTCCTCAATAAATTCAATCCCCAACACTACATTTTCACTAAAATCATTCCAGCAAATGGGACTCTTACACTTCCTTCCATACAACGCCTCCAATGGAGCCATCTTGATACTTGCATGGTAACTATTGTTATATGAGAATTCGATCAAATCCAAGTGATCCTCCCAACTTCCTTCAAAAAATTAATCGTGCACGCTCTCATCATGTCTTCCATAGTATGATTGGTGCTTTCAGTCTGACCATCGGTCGCTGGATGAAACGCAGTACTCATCTTTTACGTTGTTCCAAGATTCAACTGAACCTTTTGCCAAAATTTCGAGATCTCGAATCACGATCTGAAATAATGTCCTTCGGGACTCCATTAAGTCTCACCACGTGCTTGATATACGTATTGGCAAGTTGCTTTTTCTTCCATATTTCTTTGATCGGAACGAACACGGCAGACTTCGTCAGACGGTCCACGATAACCCCAATAGTATCATTGCCATTTCTCGTCTTTGGCAAAGCAGTCAGAAAGTCCATTGATATCGAATCCCACTTCCATCCAGGAACCTCTAATGATTGAACCTTCCCCATTGGTCTCTTATGGTCGATCTTTACTTTCTTACAGGTCAGACACTTTGACACGAACTCGGTGACTTAACGCTTCATATTCGGCCACCAATAAATCTCCTTAAGATCCTTATACAACATATCACCACCAGGGTGCACATAATATGGAGTATTGTGCCCCTCTTCCATAAGCTTCCTCTTAAGCTCTTCACACTTCTGTGGTATACACCACCTTCCTTTGAACCTCAAGCTTCCATCGTCATGAACCTTAAAGTCAACTTCCTTGCCTTGCTTCATCTTCTCCTTAATCTTATCTAGGTGCTCGTCTCCAACTTGACTCTCTTTGATCGCATCGAAAATTGACGATCCCAATGACAAAGCACTCAATCTTGCTTCAATCTCTCCAGGATTCAAAATTTCTAGGCTAAGCCTTTGCATATCTCGGTACAATTCCTCAGGAACTACCAACGCATTCACACTATGACTCGACTTTCTACTCAAAGCATAGGCGACTACATTCGCTTTCCCCTCATGGTACTGAATATCTAGGTCATAGTCCTTAATCAATTCCAACCATATTCTCTGCCTCATATTGATATCCTTCTGGGTGAAAATATACTTCAAACTCTTATGATCAGTAAAGATCTTGCAAGTCACTCTATAAAGATAATGTCTCCAAATTTTCAATGCAAACACAATAGCAGTGAACTCTAGGTCATGGGTAGGATAATTCG